>CM067369.1:185382935-185982935 GCA_034401795.1 Chaetoderma sp. LZ-2023a | reverse complement strand
ATACGAATGGATTTCGCTAAAACGACATTACAACTATAATGACAGCTTATAACATGTGCATATGTAGGCCGCTACCGAACTTTAACTAAATGTGTTTAGGCACTTTCAGCTTATCCAGGGGAACAACACTTTCAATGAATTTAATTTTTCAAGAGAGATGTTGACAAATATGCGTAAATACTGTCGATACAAGATCATAACACCTCCTTTGAACCTAATAGATCTGCTGGAGAAATACTACGAGTATGAGTAAAGGCTCCAAGATATGGATCGGACAATACATTTTGGACAAATTCTGCGTCTTTCAAAGGAGATAACTCTGGCGAATATAGGTGGATTTGCGGAAACAAAATCATACCACGATCTGACAAGAAATTTTTATGAATCTTACGGTTATAAGGGGAGAAACTCTGACAGATATGGACGGAATTCGACGAAAGATCATATCACTGTCTCCCATTAATATATTCACCGACAAAATTGCGAGAGTAGGTTCAAACACCTTCGAGATATGGATCAGAATCAGATGGACGGGCAGACTGATGGACGAATGGTTCGATGGCTAGTTTCATGGATGGACAGACATCAAGTACCATCACGTGCCATCACATAATATGTCCCTCTTTTTTCGCCGACACTATGGACAGACGGACATATGGACAGCGGGCGCCATCACATAATATAACCACATTTGGAATGGTCATATAAAGAACACGAAGATCCCACCAAAATCCTAAGATGCATTTAAAACCAATTAGCATTGAGATTGGGATAACCGACATCGGTGGTAACTTGGCAACGTGACTCTTTGAAACATTGTGAGCACGATCAGTTTCATCCATAATCTGTGGACGTGTCTTCCTGGTTCATTGTCATCACGAATCAGACAGTTACCCCTCTAATCAGTGTGAGACTTGTAGAAGCAGGCATAACTTCAAGTAATCATTAATGGCAATCCCTAACCAGGACTGATCCTGAGTTGCACGTGAAGTTACCAGTACTGAAATCGAAGAGATGCTGCACAACCCCAATAGAAGATTGGCGAACCAATAGGGGAGACCGGGGCTCGTTCGCCATTGGGGCAAGTCCGCCCATGTGTTCTCATACTAAGCCATTTCTATTTATAGCACTTTAAGCAGTGTGTACGTATTTCCGGTGATACACTTGCCGGATAGAGTGGGCCGCATCACCTTCTGTTTTGTCTACTGTGAATAATCGATGAAAGTTAATTTCAGGAAGAATTAAGTAATATTTTCATCACAGTACGTTTTGTGCCATAAGAAAGCATGTAACGATCAACGGTAGAGGCGTTTAAACATTACTTGTTACAATTTGTTTCCTTTAAATAAACAATTGAGAAGAGTTAACCTTTTAAATTCATTAAATATTGAAATCATTCTATGGCCGAACTTGCTCCATCTGGGCTAACTTAGCCCATGCTTGTCAAACTTACCCCCAGTAACGGGGTATGTTGGTCCACCCCCACCACGTCTTCCTCTTCATTGATTTAAAAAAAAGCCAAGGTCTAAAGCTTGTTGTCTGCTTATTTAATCTTTGGGTCCTTGCGGGCGATTTAAATGCAAGTTTTTAACATACACTGCGGCAGAGTTCATATTCTCAACACCACATCAGGATGATCAGCCTATGACTATAATGGTTATCACAATAGATTCGGCAATGCATCTGCGGATGTTGTGTTGAATTACTCTGGCCGTTCCACACATCCCCGAGGCGCTTGGGATGCCTGGTCCGAGGGGAACGTATGAGATCTCGTTTGGTTCACTTAGTTTTTCTTGGCACTACCCGATGTAGCAGATGAAATTGACGAACTTATTTTTAGTATCTATATAAACTTGTGATAAATCAACCAATTAATACTGGATTTTTTTGTTACATCTAAACCTTTTTGTGTTTTGTTAAACTCGATTAACGCCTTAGCGCTTTTATTCTACCAAAGCATCAAATAGTAGGTTTGTACTTTATTTTAACTCAAATATGTTTTAAACTTATGATAAATTCTTAAAAATTAATGTGTCTTAATGTTAGAATTTTATATTGCTCTTGTTCAACCACTCTACCTAGTTTGGTTTGTTGTTTTATTCTGTACTGCTCTTGTCCAACTACTCTACCTAGTTTGGTTTGTTGTTTTATTCTGTACTGCTCTTTCTCAACTACTCTACCTAGTTTTAGTGTTGTTTTATTCTGTACTTGTCTATTTAATTTTCCCTTTTTATTACTTGCTTTTATTCTATTTTCATTTGGTTATTATCTGATTTTAACTATTACCACTACGATGCTCCTATCAAGAGGAGGACTATACGAACATAACATAACATAGGCAAAATAAATATCGCCTAACGGAACATATCTGCCAAATTTGGTTTTAATCCATCAATAAACATGAAACGTGCCACAAACATACTTTCCCCATAGGCTTCAATACTTTGAAAATATTTCAAGGGCCATAATTCTGCTATTTGTGGGCGTGGCCACTTGATATTCATAGTCCAAATAGATATTGCCTAACGGAACCTGTCAGCAAAATTAACAACTTGACCAATGTGCAGGAAATGAATATCCTGCGAACGCGTCGCCATAACTATAATCAATATCAAGATCAAGGTCAGACAGACCTACTTCTTAGTTGATAGTAGATTATGGCAAGATGTACCAAGCAACTTAGAAGTATGACGAAAAGTGCTACTAATGTAATATCTTTACAGATTAGGCCCTATACTTGGCAAAGATTTCAAGGGCATAATTCCTGTGTTTAGCATTGAAACTTCATTTTCGCAATTTTGGTATGAAATGCACATAGGTAGCTTATCATCATTCCAACCATTGCAGATATTTTTACAGGCCTCGGGATTTCCGGACCTCCTTTGAAGTATCCTGATTTCTTTCCATACACCTATCAAAAATTATTTTTCTACCAAAACAGCTAATAATATTAACTGCTAAGTGTTAATATATATATGCCTTTCCAATTTTTAATAAACAAGTTATCGTGTTAATTGATGATTTGTTTGCATTTCTGCACGCTCACCCATTTGAAGAGGACAAGACGCAGTGGTCAAAAGAGTAGGGCTGGTAGCAGCTGTATGCTGTTTATCCTACTCCAGATGCAGAATACAGTAATCATACCGTATTGTGTGGCCGCGTGATCTAATATTTAACCATTTGAGCTCAAACTCAACCTATCTTTAGCACAGCAAAATGTGAATGTGACAAAATTGTTATTTCTATCTGTTTGTTTCCAAACTTTGGCCAAAATATGCATTCCAATATGCACTTAGTGAACCCATAACCTAGGTATTTGACCATTTGACTTGAAACTGAGTCCTTCTAGTTCACGTCAATATGGATAAGAAGATAAATTTGATGATTATACATTCTTGTATGCCAAAGTTATTGCCAAAATGCCTATCAGTATGCACTTCGTGACCTCTTGAACTATAAATCTTACCCATTGATCTCTCCCCACCACTCTCCCTCCCTTCTCCCTGCCTCCTCTGCCTACCTCTCACCATCCCTCCCTTATTCTAACTTTTCACATCCACAAAGTATGGCCAAAAATGTGTATTCCGGCATGGACCTAGTGACCCCATGAGCTAGATATTTTACTTTTTGACTTGAATCTTCAATTCTCTCTAGCCAGCCACAATATGATTGTATGTGCCAAATTTGGTAATTCTACCTTCTTGCGTTCTGAAGATATGGTGCAGACAGACAGACAGACAAGCAGGCAGGCAGGCAGGCAGGTGATAACCGAGCCAGCCATTTGAGTGAGAACTTAAAAAAAAAAAATCTCTTGGTAAGCAAGTGGAAATTTTCTATGAGAAAATAAAAATTTTCTTGAAGAAATTTAAGGGGTAAAGGGTTAACTGACTGACTGCTAAAATAGGGTTCCACAGGTTTTTGAAAATTGAATTCAAGGTCTTTTCAAGGATTTTTAAGGTCAAAAAAATCTTCTGGCCGTCTTTTCCTCCTACATAATTCTTTATTATCACAACATTATTACAACATTTTAGAAACATGAGATTACGCTAAATTCTGATTAAAAAATTATATGATTATAATACTTAATACAGAAATTTCTATTTTTTCGCTTGGTCTGCCATAGCTGGAAAAGTTGGACAATGACAAAGTCAAGGGTTTTTCAAGGAAATTTTCAATTCTGGCTAAATTCAAGGACTTTCAAGGGCTTGAAAACGCAACATATTTTTTAATGATTTTCAAGGTTGTGGGAACCCTCTGCAAGGTACCAGACAACAATTTAAATGGGCAACAATAACTCTGGACATGCTGAATATTTTGAAAACAACTTGAGTGAAAGTTGTTGGTGGCTTACTTTCAGTAAAATTGTTTTCAAAATGTTCATGATATCCAGAGTTAAACTCCATGGAAAATGTAGTTTGCAGACATTCAACAGGCAAACAGTTAACGGTCAAGATTGGTCAAGAACCTAGGGGCGGTTAGGACTCTGGCTGAGTATAAGAATTGGTGGCCAAAGAAGAATGGTGGAGTGCCTCTGCGGGATGCTACTGTAGCTGCATTACACAGTATATCATCATTCTCATTGGTCAAGAACATGAAATTTTGGTGTATTGAATTTGCATTAGTAAGCCAAGAGAAGAATATATTTGAGAATTTACCACTCTAATGACTGGCTTGGTTATCTGTTATCTAGGCAGTCATTCTAGTGGAAATTTGGTCTAAAACAAGAGGCCTGTATCCCTCACCTGAATTTATTGGCCAATGGCACATTTGAACAAAATGAGATGACCACATAAAATTCTGTGAAGATACTAGCAGGGTGAGTAGTTACCCAAGTTTTATTAAAATTGGCCTAGTGGTTAGTAAGTACTCTTTCATACCATTTTTTTTAGAAAATTTCAGAAATGCAAGACGGCGGAAAAACACGCTAAATTTTAATTGGAAGTCGTTTTTGCGAAAGCTAGGTCATCCAAGATGGCCACCAAAATATTTGGCCAATGAAGCTCCCTTGACCAAACTTGGTTTAGCTGTTGTGTTGGCCCAGATGATGCTTCATGAGTTTGAATCGATTTCCCCAAGTGGTTTCGGACATATTTAAAGACATTTCTAAAAATCAGCCAAAATCCAAGATGGCCACCAGCCAAATTGGCTTATCGGCTTCATTTGAACAAACTTGGATCTCTATGCCCTATGGATGCTTCCTGCTAAATATAATTGAAATCGACCCAGACATTTTAAACTTCCTATTGCTTTAGGATGGAAGTTTTTGGCAGGAAAAAGATCAAAGATGGCTGCAAAACCGTCGATCTGACAGTTTCAAAAGTGGAAATTTGAAATCAGCATACACAAAAAACTATTTAAAACAAATTTCGGCTTCAAAATCAATCAAATAAATAATCCAATATGGTCACCAAACATGCTACCTTTTGATTGATCCATGGCGGCCTTTTAATGGCCGTTAGTCCCTAATCATATCTCCCAAATTTCAGCCCAATCCGTTCAGCGGATTTGAAGAAGTCAATTTCGTAAAAACTAGGTCATCAAAGATGGCCACTGAACTATTTGGTCAATCAAGTTCCCAATCTTGGTTCAGTGCTTGATTGCTAGACATTTCTAAAAATCAGCCAAAATCCAAGATGGCTGCTGGGTTAATTGGTCAATCAGCTCCCTTTGAATAAACTTGGATCCCTATGCCCTAAGGATGCTTCCTGCAAAATATAATTGAAATCGGCCCAGTGGTTCTTGAGAACAAGTCGTTTAAAGAAAAAGTTGACGGATGGACGACGGATGGTCGCCATGGCATAAGCGGACTTGGCCAGGTGAGCTAATAATCTTCTTTTGGTCTGGAAATGGCGATTTATCGTGAGCATTGGAGAAGCCATTTTGGCCCCAAAAGCAATTGTATGTTATAGAGAGGTTTAACCTTTTAACTCTCATATCAGCCAAAAATGGCCTCTGCAGTGGTCTCGAGAAATGTCCATTTTCAGACCAAGAGAAGACTATTTCTGAAAATTTATCACTGGAATGACTGGCTCGCTAACCGAGCCAGTCATTCCAGTGGTAAATTTTAAATTCTTGTCTTCTCTTGGTCTGCAAATGGACATTTACTATGAGAAAATTTAAATTTTCTTGAACAAATTTAAGGGTTAAAGGGTTAACTGAACTATAACTTCAGAGATCCTTAAGATAGATTTCCATCACCAAAACTATGGCTGAAAGGGATTAAACACAAACAATATCTGTTATTATGCAAAATTTATTGAAAAAACCCACAGTCTCCAAAGAAAAATATAATCTGAGCAAAATACAAATTTTAAAATATATCCTATCATGTAAACTCTTCATCTTGAGATTATAATTCTGACTTTATTTCTGTACAGAAATTATAGTGTACAACAAATATTAGCTAAAATTATAGCGTTCAATTTACTGTCCTCATACATATTATTTATTATGCGTTCTAGGATAACCATGTACTGACTATTGTGAATACAGTTCAAGGCAACAGCAACAGGATAATAACACTGTATGCGGATGTCGAGTTGGGACCCGAGACCCACATGAAAAGGTGTGTCCTCACCCTGCTAGCCATTGCAGTCACTGTGCATGAAAAATATGAATTATTTTCAGATTCTATGGCGCAAGGCCGGTTCCTGGGAATGCAGAGAAACAGGTCATTCAGCATGGAATTAAAAAGTCTATGTACAGCATAACAGATTACGACAATCAAAGCTGAAACACTTGTAATTCAAGTGTCTCAATTTTAAGACCACCATACAGTAAAACTATTAAGTATTTTGAAACTAATTTGACTGGAAACTGTTTCTGCAAAGGTGCCAGAATAAATCAGTTTCAAAATATTTAATAGAATCTTCCAAACATCATCAAGAATTTGTCGATTCTGGTTTGTGAATTAAACTCTTCATCTTGGTGTCATTGCAAATAATCTTTACCACATACTTTAGTGAAGATTATGCCCTAATTTACACCTTAATGCTCAGAAGACAAAATTGGTAAACAAAAATCTAAATTTCTGCTTAGTGAATATCGATTTACAAAGTCAAGAAAGGAATATTTTTGAAATCTCACCACTAGACGGATCAGTTATCGAGCCAGTCACTCCAGTGGTACATTTTCAAAAATTGTCTACTCTTGGCCGGCAAATGGACATTCTTTAAAAACCACTGCAGGGGAAATTTTTGGTCAGCTTACTCATTAATTGGTTAAAAAATTATTTAACTGATAGTTGATTGGCATGGCTGGTAGCAAGTCCAGCCACACCTTTCAATCAGTGGAAGAATCCAGTTTTAGCTACCCATCTCTAGCTAATCTCCACCCACGCTTTGCCCGTGTTGGGATCGATCGAATGTGCGCCGAATCTCAAATTCCATAAAACTATACAGCTAGGCTGTTGAATATTTTGAAACTAATTTGACTGGGTGCTGTTGCTGCCTATGGCAGCTGAGCAACAGCGTCAAGTCAAATTAGTTTCAAAATATTCAACAACATGTATATTAACTAGTAAAAACATACAATTCGTACAACGTGACAGACTATTAAGCATTTAAGACAGGCTAAATCGAGTCACTCATGACCTAATTAATTATGACGTCAATCTGCATGTGACCCTGTTGATTAGGACATAATATGATTGATCGAAAAACTGGATTCTTCAATTCAGAAGTAAAAGGTCAAATTATACATAATATATGTTTTATTTACAGTTAATACGTAAAAAGTGAAATAAATTCAGATAAAAATTACGAATATAACAGATCAATAACAGTAACCATTCCAAGCATGAATTCCCAGTATTTCAATTTCAAAGGAAGCATAATACAGATAAGATGTTGAATAATTTGAAAGTCATTTGACTGGAAGGTATTGTTGCAAAAAGCTTGGCACAAACTAACAATTTTTAATCTCAGAGAACCGCAATTATATTTGTCGCACCGATTAAACTCATTTGTATCTGGCGAAATCTCCTTGAGATCCTGGTAATTCAGAGCTCAAAGCACATATTAAATTGAACCCACCACACGTACAAAATAAAAACAGCTTACCTAAAATGGGTGGAGCATAGCTAGAAATGGGAGGGCCTAGCTGGAAATGGATCCCTTAATTATTCAACAAAGTCCGTGATTTTCCATACAATTGATGATCAGCCAATTATTCCGTGATTGGCGATTTATACTTTTTAGTCTGCACAACACTTTAGATAGCAACAGGTTTCAGTCTAATTATTTTCAAAATACACAACAAAACATTTATAGCTTCCTTTCCAAAGAATTTGGTGCAACTGTAAAATATGACACAAATGGTTAAACGTATGGTTTAGTAAAGAACAAACTTATCTGAGTAAATTATCACATGAATCATTAAAAGATGTAAGTAGTAGGTAATTAAGACCTTAGCACTAAAATACGCTCAAGGATATTTCATGTTTCTGAATTTAAAATATCCATTTGCAGAGGAAGAAGAAAGTTTGTCAATTGAATGGCTGGTTTGGTTTTTGAGCCAGTCATTCTAGTGGTAAGTTTTCAAGGATAGTCTTTCTTTGGTCTGCAAATGGATATTTTTCACGACACCTGCCGAAGTCGTATTGGCACACTTCGATGTCAAAGGGTTAATAAAACTGACAAAGTTATCAAATATAATTGACACTTAGTAAAAAATATCAGCATCTGTTTAATCTTAACCTGCAATCGCTCAGGGCAGGTAATACAAATGATGTTTCATTGTAAAAAATGTCCATTAAAATATTTTTGAAAACAGCACTGATACTGTTGTACAATCATTTACAGAGAAAGCTTCTGCCATAGACAAAACTGAGTGACATGGCCAAGTGCGTATGTGTGCGTGTGTGACAAAACTGAGTGACATGGCCAGGTGTGTGTGTGTGTGCATGCATGTGTACGTGCATGCGGGTGGGTGGGTGAGTGCGTTCATGTGTGCATGTGTGTGTCTGTGAAAGCGCGATTTTTAATTTTACATAGGTATTCATAAAACAATTTAAGTGTTTCAAATACTGTATTGATAAGGCATAGTAGCGCTGTAATTGATAGATGCATAGTGTTTATATTAGCTAGTATTCAAATGGAAATGCAAAAAAAGCTATTTTTTCTACTTGTTTTAGTAATTGCATATTATTCTGGAAATTATGTTGACATCTTTTGAATGTTGAAGATTACAATCAGGTTACAACCTTTATTTTTTACACACGTGGTTCACCGGCGACACAGCTTGATTCAATTCCACACTCATCATTTCCTCTCAAGATGCGGAAAAACCCTAAAAAAACAGACATTTTAAACGTAGA
Organism: Chaetoderma sp. LZ-2023a; assembly: GCA_034401795.1. Taxonomy (NCBI): domain Eukaryota; kingdom Metazoa; phylum Mollusca; class Caudofoveata; order Chaetodermatida; family Chaetodermatidae; genus Chaetoderma; species Chaetoderma sp. LZ-2023a. The sequence continues at coordinate 185,973,619 of CM067369.1, read as the reverse complement.
TTTTTAGCCATGGTATCATTGGACACAGAAACAATAGGCCCAAGGGCCTTGATGTTCATATGGACCATTAATATTTCCAGTTTATCCATCCATCATATGATGTCATAATTAACCGTGATGTATATGATGATGTCATAATCAATGACGTCATGAGTGACGTAGATAAGTACGTCACAAACGCTTAATTGAAGACGGACTAAGCGTTGTTGTACGAATTGTATGTCTTCACTATTTAATAAACATTCTGTTGAATATTTTGAAACTAATTTAACTAGGCGCTCTTGCTGCCATAGGCAGCAACATCACCCAGTAAAATTAGTTACAATATATTCAACGGCTTACCTGTATAGTTTTCTGGAAATTGATAGGGCATTCAGGATCGATCGATCCCAACACGGTGTTGGTGGAGATTAGCTAGAGATGGGCGGCACATAGCTAAAACTTGAAAGGTCTACTAGCATCTGAAACATTAGTATTTGAACGTGTGTGCGTGCATACGTGTGTGTGTGGTGATGACTTGTATTAAATACAAAATACTTGCATAGTAAGAGTTATTGCTGTAACTACCTCCAGCAAAATGTGAAATAAAACATTTTGTCAATATTTTGGCATATTTAACAGTGTGATAAAATACTGGCAAGCAAAAATCTCAATCTCCATTCTATTTGCCAAGAGGTTTTGTTAACTCTTGTTAAAATAAGATGGGTATAATCCATGTTATTCAGTCATGTCAGTATTTAATTTTTTAATCTACTTGCTAGCCATAGTGTACTTTCATATATTGCGATCCACAGGTGCCGATACGATATATTTATCATCAAGCTTTAGTATCACGATACATGAGCCATATTGCATATTGTGACACTCTTAATTTAAACAAGCATGAGCCATTAAATACAAGCAGCAACAAGATATAAAAAACAAAATTGGAATTCAATTTCCAGTAAATTTGTTATAAAATCTCAATTTTCAACAAAAAAAAATCGACTAATCAAAATTCTGAATCAAAAGATAAGGTGCTTCTAGCCAAATTTGGATCAAATCTGTCAAGCGGCAGGAGACACACTTTGACAAATTCCAGTAAATCTTTCATAAAATCTAAACCTTTCACCGAAAAATTGACCAATCCAAATCCTGAATAGAGGCTCTGGATCATTTCAACCAAATTTGGTTGAAATCAATCAAACCAGAGGAGATAGCCTTTCACGGATGGATCACGGATGCCTACCATGGCATAAACTCACTTGGCTAAAAAATTAATGAAGTGTCAGTTTTCCCATTTTCATCAGGGAGGGAGGGAGGGAGAGAGAGAGAGAGAGAGAGAGCTATCAGACTGAAACTGATATTGAAGATGGTCAGTCAGTTGGTGGCCAAATTGGGTTTTGTATCAGATCAAATTTAGGCTTGCACAGTTATCCGATATTATCGAATATCGCAATTTCTTCTTTGTATTCTGGCTATTTGCAGCACAGACTTCTATTACAGTAAGGCATTCAATTTATTTCCAAACCGACATCTTTGAGAAAGGTATGGGCTTATATTAGGAATAGGTCAAGAAAATAAACGAAATCATGGATTTCTTTTTTCATGAGAGAGCTGATCCTTAACCCCCTGATAATCTATGATATTTCCCAAATAGTGTGTCCACCTATTGTTCATGAGCTGGCCCAGGGAAATGGGTGGCCCTTACCCTGCTAGATTAATTTTTATTGGCTCCATGGTGTGGAGCTGGTGTATCCAGTGGCATTCTTATTGTCTCCTCCATTTTGTGGAAGTTTCATCTTCAGGGTCTGATGACAAGACCTGGATAATTCTTAAGTTCATGTCATTCCTAGAATGGCCAGGTCTGTTGAAATGTCTGGATACCGGGGTATCGTATCTCTCATTTTTGTGGAGATACGTGATAGAATGTAACTGTTCTTGGATGCAGACTTTGAAAGAGCGTAGTGTCTCTCCCCTGTATTGTTTGCTGCATCTGTCGCAGGTTAGAAGGTATACTATGTTTCTAGTTTGACAGTTGCCTATTATCTTGGATCTGTAGGATAGCTTTGTGTGGGAGCTAGAGAAGAATCTGTCCTTCTGCATTTTGAGACATATGTTGTAGTTTCTTGTTTTGCAAAGGAGTAGCGGGTTTCTATGGGGGAGGGTCTTGCTCATCTTGTTTTGCAAAGGAGTAGCGGGTTTCTATGGGGGAGGGTCTTGCTCATCTTGTTTTGCAAAGGAGTAGCGGGTTTCTATGGGGGAGGGTCTTGCTCATCTTGTTTTGCAAAGGAGTAGCGGGTTTCTATGGGGGAGGGTCTTGCTCATCTTGTTTTGCAAAGGAGTAGCGGGTTTCTATGGGGGAGGGTCTTGCTCATCTTGTTTTGCAAAGGAGTAGCGGGTTTCTATGGGGGAGGGTCTTGCTCATCTTGTTTTGCAAAGGAGTAGCGGGTTTCTATGGGGGAGGGTCTTGCTCATCTTGTTTTGCAAAGGAGTAGCGGGTTTCTATGGGGGAGGGTCTTGCTCATCTTGTTTTGCAAAGGAGTAGCGGGTTTCTATGGGGGAGGGTCTTGCTCATCTTGTTTTGCAAAGGAGTAGCGGGTTTCTATGGGGGAGGGTCTTGCTCATCTTGTTTTGCAAAGGAGTAGCGGGTTTCTATGGGGGAGGGTCTTGCTCATCTTGTTTTGCAAAGGAGTAGCGGGTTTCTATGGGGGAGGGTCTTGCTCATCTTGTTTTGCAAAGGAGTAGCGGGTTTCTATGGGGGAGGGTCTTGCTCATCTTGTTTTGCAAAGGAGTAGCGGGTTTCTATGGGGGAGGGTCTTGCTCATCTTGTTTTGCAAAGGAGTAGCGGGTTTCTATGGGGGAGGGTCTTGCTCATCTTGTTTTGCAAAGGAGTAGCGGGTTTCTATGGGGGAGGGTCTTGGTCATCGAAGGCAGCTTTGCTCTTACTATGGAGTCTTTGATGATTTTGTTTCTTCTGTAACCGAAAAGTGGTGGTTCCGGGAATGCTATTCTGCACTTGCGGCTGGCTTCTAGAATGGGCCAATATTTTTGGATTGTCCTTTTGAGGAATATACCTGTTCAGTTGACGTCACATACGAAGACAGGTTTCTGTTGTGAAATGTCAATATGTGTCTTCGGTGATGGGTGTAGGAGGGTATCTCTGTTTTGTGAGCGGGCTTTAGACCTGGCGTCACTTAGAATTTTGGTGGGATATCCTCTTTCTTCAAAGTGACCCAGAAGAGCTAGACTGTTTGTGTCATAGTCTTCTATGTGGGTACATATGCGCCCGAGTCTTAAGAACTGTCCGTATGGAGAGGAGTCCTTGCAATTGGATGGGTGTTCTGATGTGTAGTGTAGGTATCCATTTGTGTCTGTAGGTTTTGTGTAAAGATCGAATGTAATTTGGTGGCCATCTTTGTTTATGGCCATAGTGTCCAGAAACGCCTAGAGGAATCCATAGTGAATTTGATACTGTGGTGTAATGAATTCATGTGGGCGCCAAAGTCGTCTAGAGCCTCTGGGCCATGTTCCCAGACCATAAAGATGTCATCTCTGTATTGGACATAGAGTGACGGTTGGTGCGGTGCTGTGCGTAGAAGTTTAGTTTCTAAGTCAGCCATAAATATGCATGCAAAGGTGCAAGCCACTTTGCTGCCCATGCCGGTTCCCCCTATTTGTAGGTAATGGTCACCGTTGAACTCGAAATTGTTGCATTCAAGTACCAGTTTAAGGAGATTGAGAAGGCATCTTATTGATAGGTCTCCTGGCAAACCGTTGGTCTGGCAGAATATGGCAACCGCTCTCAGGCCTTCATTGCTTGGAATGTTGGTATATAGAGAAGTGACATCCATTGTGACGAGAAGAGTGTCGGGTGATGTTGCTCCATAGCTCTCCACTTTGTTTATGAAGTCTGTTGTGTCTTTCACATACGATTTGATTTTTGTGACATGCATTTTGATGTGCTCGTCTACAAAACTGCTTATTAATTCTGTTGGCAGCCATTGCCGCTGATTATGGGTCTACCTGGAATTGAACCATCTTTTTTCTGTTTGTGGATTTTTGTTAGAAGGTAAAATCTCGCGGTTTTTGGTGGGTTCGGTATTAGATTGATGGCGGTTTTGGCATCTATTCCCCCCGTCTCTGACTAATTGATCTAGACGTTTTTCTACTAAATTTGTATGTTGTTGTGTGAGGTCAGTTTGGACCTTCTTGTAGAAATGTTCGTCTGCCAGTTGCCTATGGGCTTCTGCTATATAGTCAGATTAATTTTGAACCACAGTAGCTTGTCCGTTATCCGCTTTTTTTACCACTATTGTATGGTCTTGTGAGACTGATGACAGCCCTCTGCTCTATGACATTAAGATTGCTAGTTTTAGACTGCTGGTGGGTATGCCTGCTAAATTCATATCTGATTGCTTTGAAAAAGGCTTCAAATGGCGCGTCCATGGTGAGTGGCGGCATTTAAGTCTTTTTGGTGGCAAATATTCTGGTTATGACATCCTGAAAAGAAGGAGGAACCGGTACCATTCAGACTTCTGGATTCACCACCGATTCCAAGCGTCAGGCTTTTTACTTCAACCATTCTTGGTTTGCTGACAAATTCTGATTACGTTGTTATCAAAGCTAGCTTCAAGAAGACTCAGAATTAAAAAGAAACTGCCCCCACTGGGCAGGTTACTCAACTGACAGTCCAGCGGATGTGCGGCCCAAACTCGCGCATGCGCGGGGCTGTCTCTTTCTATTCCCAATTATTGGCTGACAAATTGCAACATAAAACACCGAAAGACTGAGCCTCTATGGGGCAGAGAGGCTGGGATCATATCATGTGATTTCGTTTATTTCACATCAAGAGTATACTTACCACCCTGATAATCTATGATATAGCCAGAATTCATAAGAGAATTCGGCGGGAGGGAGGCAAAGGTCAGAGGATTGGCTCATCGCTGGAAGAGCAAGCTCTTTTGCTTTTGGAGCACAAAAAACATCTGAAATTGTGTATGTAAACACAATCAGGAAATGACTTGGACATCGGCTAACACAACCGATGTTGAGAGTAATGACTGTATAACATGCGCTCCCCACCCCCTCTTTAGTAAAGAGGGAGCGATGACCTCAATGTCCTATACGCTCTCTATGTACTTGTGCTAAAGTACTATACGCATCGGACGAAAGTTTCATTTCGTATACTCTCAGACGGAAACACAACAAACACGAACCATCACCATATTAGTATGTAATGTGACAAAAAACAAGCATTCTGTAAGTATTGCTTTGCAATACATGTCCCCTACCTGGTGATATAAATCTTAGAGATTGACAGTCAAAAATTTCATTAAAAATTGTTAAAAGCATCTGAAGCTCGAACTTGATCTGTAACTTCTCATAACATAGCAATAAACCAAGTCTCAGTTATATATGGTGAAGGAGAAGGAAAGTCTTGAAAGCTGATATGTTTGTATTTCATAAGTCGAAAGGGGACATAACTCTATTAAAAAAATGACGCAAACGCCTGAAACCCAAACTTGGTCTGTAATTTCTCATAATAAAGTGATGTACCAATTCTCTGTTGAATATCTTGAAAGACTGCGAAAAAAGGTGCGGAAAACTAATATTTTTCATATTTCATGTCGAAAGGGAGCATAACTCCATGAAAAATTGACGAAAATGTCTGAAACTCGAACTTGCTCTGTAACTCCTTATACTAAAGCGATGCACCAATTTTCGCTTAAATATCTTGAAGGAGTGCGAAAAAGGTGCGGAAAGCTAATATTTTTCGTATTTCTTACGTCGAAAGGGGCATAACTTCATCAAAAATTGACGCATACACCTGAAACTCGAACTCGGCCTGTAACTTGTCATATCAAAGCAATGTAACAATTCTCAGTATAATATCTTGAAAGACTGCGAAAAAAAGTGCGGAAAACTAATATTTTAATTATTTCATAAGTCAAAAGGGGGCATAACTCCATGAAAGATTTACGAAAATGTCTGAAACTCGAATTTGCTCAGTATGTCCTTATACTAAAGCGGTGCACTGATTTTCGCTTAAATATCTTGAAGGTGTGCGAAAAAGTGCGGAAAGCTGATATATTTTATTTTGTAAGTCAAAAGGGGGCATAACGCCATCAAAGATTTACGCATACACCTGAAACTCGATCTTGGGCTGTAACTTCTCATAACAAAGCTATGCAGCAATTCTCAGTATACTATCTTGAAAGACTGCGAAAAAAGGTGCGGAAAACTAATATTTTTCATATTTCATAAGTCGAAAGGGAGCATAGCTCCATGAAAAATTGACGAAAATGTCTGAAACTCGAACTTGCTCTGTAACTCCTTATACTAAAGCGATGCACCAATTTTCGCTTAAATATCTTGAAGGTGTGCGAAAGAAATGCGAAAGCTAATATTTTTTGTATTTCTTAAGTCGAAAGGGGGCATAACGCCATCAAAAATTGACGCTTACACCTGAAACTCGAACTCGGCCTGTAACTTGTCATATCAAAGCAATGTAGCAATTCTCAGATTTTTTATCTTGAAAGACTGCGAAAAAAGGTGTGGAAAACTAATATTTTTATTATTTCATAAGTCGAAAGGGGGCATAACCCCATGAAAAATTTACGAAAATGTCTGAAACTCGAATTTACTCAGTAAGTCCTTATACTAAAGCGGTGCACCGATTTTCGCTTAAATATCTTGAAGGAGTGCGAAAAGAAGTGCGGAAAGTTGATATATTTCATATTTCGTAAGTCAAAAGGGGGCATAACTCCATCAAAAATTTACGCATACACATGAAACTCGATCTTGCTGTAACTTCTCAGAACAAAGCTATGTAGCAATTCTCAGTATACTATCTTGAAAGACTGTGAAAAAAGGTGCGGAAAACTAATATTTTTCATATTTCCTAAGACGAAAGGGGGCATAACTCCATGAAAAATTGACGAGTGTCTGAAACTCGAACTTGCTCTGTAACTCCTTATACTAAAGCGATGCACTGATTTTCGCTTAAATATCTTGAAAGAGTGTGAAAAAGTGCGGCGAGCTGATATTTTTCGTATTTCTTAACTCGAAAGGGGGCATAACTCCATAAAAAATTGACGCATACGCCTGAAACTCGATGTTGGTCTGTAACTTCTCATAACAAAGCAATAAACCAATTCTCAGTTGAATACCTTGAAGGACTGTGAAAAAAAGTGTGGAAAACCAACTGTGACAGATGGACGGACAGACGGGGTGCAAACCTATAGTCCACCGCCCCCCCACCCCACCACCCCCCCCACCAGTTTTACCGGTAGGGGACTAATAACGATCACCAAATATAGGACTAACCTATTTTGACGAGATTCCCTTTAATCACTGCTGCCAATGATAGGAACAGTATGGAAAAGCGGGGATTCCCCCACTAAATTGCACTGTGTGTGAGTCAATAGCCTTATGAACAATATTTACAAATATATACAGTTTAACGTTTATGTAAAATCGATAAGGCAAGCGGATTTGACGTGTCACGGAGGTAATGATCTGTAAAACTACTCACAGTGCCATTGCGCTACCGACATAATGTTATCCACCGACACTCCGTTAAACAGAGCCATGGATGTCACTACGCCACGGACACTGTGAGCCTTGACCATGTCAACTTGTTTTCCTGTGGCGGCTTTGTGGCAATGCTGAATGCATTCCACAATCCACCTAGAAATGGTATCTTTATACGCTCTCCCATGGGGTTCAATGTAAGATAGCCATAAAGTGCTAGGGTCCATCTGCCATTGCTGTGTACATTGTTTATAATGTGTTAATGCACGAACAGGACACCAAGCCTTTGAATTAGGATCAAACCTAGTTAAAGCAGGTAAAACTATAGGCTGACCAGGATATTTTAAAGACCGGTTTTCGGTTTTCACCATAAAGTTAACTCTAGGTAGAAGTCTGAGGCCTTCCCCTGTAACCACAACATGGTCTGGCTCTGCTGACAAAGCATGTATTTCACTTCTTCGTCTGGCTGCAGTTGCAGCAATCAGAAAAACTGTTTTACGCATCAACATTTTCATGGAAATGGAGCTTACTGGTTCAAAGGGTTTATTCGCTAATACTTTGAAGTACTAACGATAAACTCCAAGACGGAATCACTGGAGAATTCCTTGGTCTAAGATTACCCATGCCTTTGATTAAAGTATTTAGATTACATACTTCATCACTTCCCCTAATAGCCAAGCAAGGGATAACTGACATTAAAGCTGACTTGTAGCCAGCAACAGAGTTAGGCTTGAGGCTATAGGCATCAAAAAGGTGACAGAAGAAATCGGCTACTACCTGAATAGATGCATCCATTGGATTAATACATCTTTTTGAGCACCATTTAGCAAATCTGTTGATTTTATAATTATATGCTCTGGAGGTTGACCCCCTTCTGGCTCTTGCCATAAACATGGCTGCTTGCTCAGAAAAGCCCTCCTTAACTACTGATTCCTTGACAATATGCACGCAGTCAATCAAAACATTGACGGGTTGTTGTGCAAGGCCTTGCCCTGGAAGATTATGTCGTCCATCAGAGGCAGAGGAACAGGATTGCAGACCAGGTCCAGCAGATCCGTATACCATGATCGGCTTGGCCAATTTGGGGCGATCAGAAGCACTTGGCATTCCTGCTGCCTGATTGTCTGGAGAACTTTTGGAATCACGATTGCTGGCGGGAATGCGTATGCATACATTCCCTCCCAACTGATAGCTAACGCATCTATTGCGATAGCGCTCGGATCTGGAATCGGAGAGACGTACATCGTCATCTTCGCATTCTTGTTCATTGCGAAAAAATCTATGTTGGGCTTGCCCCAGTGGTTGAACAGACGGTCCACCACACATTGATTTAGTTGCCATTCCATGAGAAGAATGCTCATTCTTCCGCTCAATGAGTCTGCTAATAGATTTAGCCTTCCCAGAATATGAACTGCTTTCAGGGAAATCCCATGATCTGGCACCAGCAAAGCAGTTTCCATGTCATCTGGGTGACTTCGTTCCGCCCTGGCGGTTTCTGTAAGTCACTACTGTTTTATTGTCTGATCGAACCAGAACAATCTTGCCCTTGACCTTCTGTAGGAAGTGTTCCATGGCTAAGACTACTGCTCGCATTTCTAGCAGATTGATATATTCTTTTGACTGATCCAGATTCCAAAGCCCTGATATGTTGTCTTCTTCCAGTCAAGCTCCCCATCCCTCCATTGATGCATCTGTGTACATCATTAATTGAGGGTGGGGAGGTGACAACGTTACCCCCGCCAGGAGATTTTCTCTTTTCATCCACCATTGAAGGTAGTGAATAAGAGGTTCCAACACTGACACCCTTGAGTCCAGGAATCCTGTACTCTGGGTCCACTGTGTCATGATAAATAACTGGATAGGCCGCTGGCATAAGGCTGCCTGTGGAATGGGAAAACCCTGAATTCCCATTGGTGGCCTCGAAATGCAAATCTCAGGAACCGATGGAGGCTCTTCGCAATGGGAATGTGAAAATAAGCATCTTTTAGATCTATTGATGACGTCCACATTCTCTTCCTCAATCCTGCTAACACCGTTCTTACAGTTTACATTTTGAAACTTGGTGTGAGGATAAACCTGTTGGGAGGTTTGAGGTTGAGAATTGGTCTCCACCCTCCAGTGCTTTTTGTTACTAGGAACACGGTTGATTAGTAACCCAGACATTTCTGTGTGGGTTAAATTGCATGTTTCTGTATGAGGGATTGAATTTCTTCCTCTATACACAGCCGTTGATCTGGATCTCATGGACTTTGAGTCCAGATCAGAACCAGAGACAAGTGCGATGGCTGGCCTGGTATCAAGTCAGGATGGTAACTGAATGAAAGCCATCGCAAGACTGAGCGATCCTGAGTAATCCGCTACCACTCTTGCATGTGCAAGGCCAGACGGCCTCCCACAGGTCCGCCTCATGATTGAGGTGGACCCAAGAAGTGCCAGAGCTGCCCTGTCTCTGGTGGCTGTCCTAGCAGCACTGGTGTCATCCTTGTGGGTGCCGACCAATCAGGCTCGACTCCAACGACCAGAACCCCGCGCTCCTCTTCCAGCGCCACGCTCACCTCGGTACATGGGCTGCCTGGCGGGTTGCACTGTAGGGTCCTTCGCTCCCCCATAGCTGGCTTACGCTGGCATTGCCATGGCCGACGCTGCGCAGGTGGTTGACCTCTGGCAAGCCACCAACACCACCTCTAGCCTGCTGAGTGTGGAAGGCAGGTGGCGCTGCTCGAACATGCCGCCTGCAGAGCACTTCAAACTGCTCAGGCAGCACCATTTGGTTGTTCACCAGGTTTACGGTTTGCTGGAGGTGCAGGCATCCTTCACCTCCAAACTACCCCGGACATAACATCGGCGTCCGAAGAAGCCGATTGTACAGCTCCTGCGAGGGGCACAAATTGTCCAGGGCAAATGTTTGTCTCACCTGTAAACTCCTGGTTACGGATCTCGTCATACAGTCCAGAGCCAGGTTAATGCTGTCCTGGATGGCTATCTGGACTGTAAGAGACTCTTGGTGGGTCACTTATGCCACTACTACCACCTGTAGCAGCTCGGAAACATTCGAGAGAGCCGAGATGGCTCTTCTCGTACTTTCCTCCGTGTCCCGCAGAGCGGAATTTGTGTTGCGCAAAGCGCTAGTGCACAAGGGTCCCTTGTCAGACTGGGACTCTGGCCACGTGTCTTCTCCCAAAGCCACACGGTCATCCGTACACGGCTTTGCATTGACGCCATACTTCTGATATAGATCAGAACTGATACGGCAGCACCGTGCCACCTCGCGAGGGGCCTTCGCAAGGCATCCATTCGGCTGAATGGATGTCTCTGCCGCAGCGAACATATCCATGATATGCTCTGCATACGGGAGCGATGGCATCGAGCTCGTCACCGGCTTCCCTCCCAAACACGGGCGTTGGTCCCGCTGGGAAACCGATTAATCCAACTTGAGTTCCGGCTTGATGTTCACCAGCCATTGGCAAGCATCCAGCCAGTCCTCCTCGGTGGCTACCTGTGAATGTTCGACGAGCCCAGGGCCTTCGTCATCCTCAACCACATTCACTGCTGGGGTAGCAGCTGGAGCTGGAAATATCACTGGATAGCCAGGGAAGCCATATGGACCCGCAATGGCTGGCATGGCTTGCGCTGTGATTATTCCAGGAGCCGGATCCACGGCGTCATGGGGGGGGGGGGGGCTACATGCATGACATCATAGTCCGGGACTTCCTCACAGTAACTCTCGGCAAGCCGAGGGATACGGTATGGAAGGCCATCGGCTCCAAGCAGGCCAAGAGCCGTGAAACCTACTCCCGAAGAAGTAGTTCCATGGAAAAGGTTACCCATGCGCCCCTGGGGGTTTGCGGATGGATTTCCATGGCCATCGGCTCATCGGTAGGCCATAACAGTGTCCTCTTCTTCCTGCCCGGAAAGATTAGATGCCAAGCTTGAAAAGGGATCAAACTCAGCCCGGGCAGGAGGGGTATCGCACGAGGTGCTGATACCTTTAGCCTTACGCTGCTCTAGAACGTTTGATAAACGAATGCTCAAAGCCATGGCTTTCACTCCCAGGTCCACGGGCGAGGCAAGACTCAGCGCCAGACTAGCGGGAGCCATCTCTGGGTCTACCACGAAAACTGGTTTCCTAAGAGAACCAGACCCAGAGACGGAAACACTCTGTCCTGGAGCAAATGAGGAAGACAATGACGAACTTGAACCAGGAAGCAAGCTACGAAGCAACTCCAGGACAAGATCCGTGATTGTCTTCTTCATTTCTCCCATCATTTCCAGAGTATTAGGGTGGTAAGTATACTCTTGATGTGAAAAGTTGAAGCTCATTCTCTAAACTTGTGCAAAATAAGACAATAACACAAAAATTTAATGCAATTTACTGGTACATTTTCTTACTACATTACTATATACCTCAAAACCACCATCGCGGGAGTGAAATTATTACCTAGAGTGGTATAATATTGCATATTTTAAAATAAATATGGTCTATAAAATCAAAATTAATCCTAAATTTAAGATTAAATGGCGTCGCGAAAATATATAAATCATGTGATTTTGCTTAATCTCCAGTTTTTGGAGGTGAGAAGCGGTGCATTCACAAATGTGATAACTAAATGAGATGGCACACACACGCTTTAGCAAGCAAGGCGAACTATCCGAGATGTTTCTGAAGGCTACCTATCATTAGAAAAATATATAAATCTTGTGATATTACTCAATCCTATTTTTGGAAGCGAGAAGTGTTGTATTAAAAAATGTGATAGCTAAATGAGATGCAATAATAATTAACAAGAAACAAACCTTTATCGCCCCAGTCAGTATTCCATGAGTTAGCAATAAGCCAATATGGAGTTTTATCCTCAACTCCCCAGCCTAGCATACGGACAGCGTGTTCGCCGAGAAGCTGGCCAGTCTTGTGCTGATACACACCTGCATGCAACAAAGTACAAATTAATATACTAAATAACCAACAGTACAATGATTCTCACAAATCATGGATCAATAGCTAACATTAACCCATCATTAAGCTTTCATTCGTTTTAGACAACTCAACAAACTATCACAAAAATCCTAAGAAAAAAAAATCAGATTTGAATGCCCGTTGAATAAAGTTCTTTTTTATCCAGATTTAAACATTTATTTAACTACAAAAATCATTAATTTGAGTGTGAAAATCAGAAATAAACTTGTAAAGGATATGATTACCACATTAACCATTTTATGACTAAACCAGCCAAAACACGCCTCTGCAGTGGTCTTGAGGAATGTTCAGTTACAAGCCAAGAGAAATCTATTTTCGAAAATTTACGACTGGAATCACTGGTTCGATAATCGAGCCAGTCATTCCAGTGGTAAATTTTCAAAAATAATCTTTTGACCTGCAAATGGACATTCAATAAGCAAATATTTTAATATACTTGACCAAATTTGGCCATTAATGTGTTAAAGTGATCTCGAGCTATCAATTCACGTGATCATTGAAGAAAGATATTTGATTTTTTAATGTGATGTTTCAGTGTATTTCCCAGTTTATCAATGCCAGCATTTTACTATATGTCTATGACTAGAGATCATTCTGGCTCAGAAGTTATTGGTTTTGTTGCCGTCTATCGAGTCCCTGATTCCAGGTCACATTCACGCCATTCTAGGCTGGTTTTATTTCAGTCTATTATTGGTAACTTCCCCAGTTTTTACACTGGTACCCATTTATACTACTGGGTGGAGAGGCGACGAGGAGCGAAGGAGATTGCCTATGTTTCCAGCGATCGTCAGTTGGCCGAACAGAGACGTGATCCCGGGGTTGTCGGTTTCACAGCTCTGCTCGTTAATGCCTGAGCTACCGCCTCCTCTATCATTCTGGTTGTATATTATATAGTTATGTTAGGAAATAGGCTGTATTGGTCTATACGCTTCATGGTTGTAATATGACTGTGCCAATTTAACTACGCTGAAGCACCAAATAGGAACAGAACATGAAAATTCTATATAAGCATGCCAGAGAAGAGTTGAATATTTTGAAACTACACTTGATGAAAATTGTTGCTCCTTAACACCGCAACAATTTTTTGCACATTTAGTTTTAAAATACTTAACCCTTTAACACTCATAACAGCCAAAAATGGCCTCCGCATTGGTCTTCAGAAATGTCCATTTGCAGACCAAGTGAAGATAATTTTTGAAAATTTACAACTGTAATGACTGGCTCGATAACCGAGCCAGTCATTCCAGTGGTAAATTTTCTAAAATAGTCTTCTCTTGGTCTGCAAATTGATATTTTCTTTGAGAGAATTGAAATTTTATTGGAAGTATTTAAGGCTTAAAGGGTTAACATTCTAGCTTTTACATTCCGATGAATATGGGCTACGAAAATAAAGTACATGTACAGTCAAACCAGCCTATAATAATGGACTGCATGTGTGCAATCCACAACATGTTACTAAAGGCACATACCCACTTGTCAATTCAATTCTCACTTGAACTGGAATGACCTGAGATAACATTGACCATCGAAAATAATTTGAATGTTTTCAGTTACTGCCAAGGGTTTCCTTGAAATGGAGATTCTGGGCTTATTGTGATTGGCAGATCATGATAAGCCACAACGCTGATGTATACCTGATGCTTGGCTTCAGTTCAAGGATGAAAGTCAGATCCATCAACATTACCATCTCCACACCATGGAGTTTCTAGGCACCAGCCATATGGTTAGAGCCATTAGCCAGTAGGCTTCCCCAACCCCTTCCCCTCTGCCGCACTACCGCACACCCTACACTGATGTTATAAACTCTGGGTTTATTATGCATTGGCAGATTCAGGTCTTGTACATACCAGACTTATAAGTCAGTAAATCTTCATAGACTGAAAAGGCAGCTTCTACAGGACCGTTAGTCATAATATCTGTCTGTATCTGTGACACGCGATTACCAAGGGAATATACAGTGGCGCCTAAATAATAATAATAATAATAATAATAACAAGCATTCTTTAAGTATTATGTGCCCTACTATCTGCTGATATAAATCTTTAGATATTTACAGTCAAAAACTCCATTAATAATTGACAGAAGCAGCTGAAACTTGAACGTAATCTGTAACTTCTCATAACAAAGCAAAAAAACAAGTTTCAGTTATATATGGTGAAGGAGAACGATAAAGTCTTGAAAGCTGATACGTTTGTATTTCATAAGTTGAAAGGGGACATAACTCCAACAGAAATTGACGCAAACACATGAAACTCAAACTTGCTCTGTAACTTCTCATAGCAAAGCAATGTACCAATTCTCTGTTGAATATCTCTAAGGGCTGCGAAATTATTTTTAGAAAACTAATATTTTTTGTATTTCATAAGTCAGAAGGGGGGAAAATTTATGAAAATATCAGAAACTAAAACCTGCTCTATAATGGCCTATAACAAAGCAACCTACCAATTCTCATCTGAATCCTTTAAACGAGTGCAAACAAAAGTGCGGAAAATGGATAGTTTTCGTATTTCATAAGTCGAAAGGGGGGAAACCAATTGCGACAGACGGATGGAAGACAGACAGAGTGCATACCTATAGTCCACCCCACCCCCACTCAGGTTTTACTGGTAGGGGACCAATAATAACAAAAGGCCCAAGGGGACTGTATCGCTCACCTGGAACATAGGAATTTCAACTAGAAAGGCCATCGGTTATAAGACGAATCCTAAGGATTTGACAAGAATTGTAACAACAACACAGCAGCCTTGATTCTTTACATCTCAACTTCCCTTGAGAAATACCAAGTTTGGACACTGCATACATAAAACCTTTGACACTACAGCCGAGACAAGAATAATCTATGATGTTCAATGAACAAACAAAGTAGGTCACGCTTTAGGTCACATTCCATCCATATACCAGATTTGGTGACTATATGTGGAAACCGTTGAAATTATGGTCTAGACAAAAGATCAGGGATGGATGCACAGACATATGGACGCACTCACTGACACAGATTACTATATACACCCCGCAAGCCAGGTTATAAATATGAATGTCTATGCTGCTCTATCTCATTTTCGTACCCAAATGACTAGAAATGTATTCCATAGCCAAATGAGAATCGCTAAGTAGGGCTGGGCGGTTTGGCCTAAAAGAAAACCGGTGACGGTATCACTAATTAAACCGGTATTAACGAAATACCGGTTTAAGGGGTTAGAATGATCGAAAATAATTTGAAATATGAAAATATGCCGTTTTCATTAGCTACAGTACATGTATTTTGCGATTTGACAACTGACGTAAATTGCCACGAAATTAGAACGGTAACTACGTACGACTGCTCACTTCGACGCTATCTATCTCAAAATAGTAGTTAAAATAAATAAAATGAATAAAGTCTGGTTCATGTGATGTCATGAAAATAACACTCTAACTACTAAAATGTTGATTTTCAACACTTATTAGCTAACTATTTTTGAAAGCGTAGTAAAATCTAACGCGTGTAAGTAGGAACCCGGATATGAGAGCGAGTTTAGGCTCCTAGTAGAGTACCGCACAGTTAGAGTTTGTATAACCACCTACAGTATGATCTAGTCTAGAAAGTTGTGTTTGTGTTTGAGTACTCGGTATTTAGTAATACTTCTCAATAAACTGTCGGTCAAACGGGTGAATGTCATTCAGCATGTAACTAAAGAGCAGTCATTTCCCAGAAATTGTGCCTCAAGAATTCTCACAAAAAATGTGTTTGACTATTTTTCGAGGTTCATATGTTATATAATAAAGAGATTATGATAATTTGACAACATAAACGCAATGATTCGTGAATCTAACTTAAATCTACTTAAATCAACACTCAATACTTGAAGATATACGAAGACGAAAAAGACCGGGCCGTAAAACAAAACGATGTGATTCTAACGCCTATCGAGCAGAAGTCACGTGATAAAAAATACTACGAATTTCATTCATAAAATCGATAGTAGTGAATATCCCGGCGGAAGAATTTGTTGACAACCAATCACATTACGCCTGCTCGTATTTGAGAGGCTAAGAGGTGTATTTTACCCGTAACTACTCCGTCAACGTAAGAAGCGACTTAATCATTTTCATTTCTCGGGCATTCAAGCAATTTGTCTCGTATGTCTTAGTCCGTGATGGATCATTTTATGTTTGTCGAAAGCTAAGGGAAATAATGATTTGTTTGGATTGGGAGTTCATTGTATAGCATCGTTGTTTTCGCAGCGCGTTTCTTGATTTTTTTTTGTATCATGTCACATTTGGAATCCTAATTAAACATAGCACAAACTCGAATTGAAAAAAGGATTATTTGTTGCAAAGAAATTTAGATTTTCAAATTATTCAATCTTACATTGAACCTGCAGAGCTTACGTCATGTAAAATTCATTGCTGGCAAATCAAATCATATTTGCTGAGGGTCGTCCTCGGCCGATTTGTCGGGATTTCACCCTTGCTTTCCCATGGTTAATAGTTATAGATGACTGTATTTTATGTGTCTAGTAGCAAATGGTTACACTAGATGATAATATTAAACTGCAAGTCAAGAACAAACTAGTTTAGGACAGTCACCAGATTTTGCGCAATGGCGATCTTACAGACCGTTTTTCGTTTTTTTTATTTTCGTAATGGTTTTTAAACCGTCGCCATAAAAAACCATGAGACGGTGTGAAACCGGTAAACCGCCCAGCCCTATCGCTAAGTACTATAGTTGCCATCGCAATGCATTGCGAGTGTAGGAGGAGCAGATTGGCACAATATATTGTAACCTGCACTATTATGATGGATCTGGCACTGGTACTTAAACATGTTAAAGGTGCATATTCACACCAAAATGCCTGAAAATAAATTTGTTAAAATTGTCAACTTTTAGAGGCTTAAATCATGTGTCGAGATGTAATGAAACGAAATAAATCTTAACGTATGATGATTTCACTCCATACAAATTATTATAATTTTTAGCTCACCTGGCTTCTTCTCCTTAAAAGCTTGACCAATTTCAACCAAATTTAGCTTGAGGGATCCTAAGCAGGTATCCTCCATCCATTTTTTTCAGAATTCTGATTGGTCAATTTTTGTGGGTGAAAATCATAGATTTTATGAAAAATTTACTGGAAATTTTCAAAATGCTACTTCTCCTTAGCTAGTTGACATATTTCAAACAAATTTGGCTAGACTGATTCTATGGTGGTAGGTTCTAGAACAACTATTCAGAATTTTGATTGATCAATTTTTTGGGTGAAAATCTTACATTTCTTGAAAAACTTACCGGAAATGGACAAAATGCTACTCCTACATAATTGCTTGACATATTTAAAACAAATTTGACTAGATGGATTCTATGGTGGTAGGCTCTAGAATCTATATTCAGAATTTTGATTGATAAATTTTTTGGGTGAAAATCTGAGATTTTTGTGAAAAATTTACCAGAAATTGTCAAAACACTACTTCTCCTTAGCTGCTTGACATATTTCAACTAAATTTGGCTGGGATAACCCTGTGGTGGTAGGCTCCAGAACTTCCATTCAGATTTTGATTGGGCAGTTTTTCCAGTGTCCATCTTGTTTAATGTAAAGAACCATGTGTATTTAAATGCAAATGTTTCAAATGATAATGGTCCATGTGAGCGCCACAGGCCCTTGGGCCTCTTGTTTAGTTGTGAATTTGAAATAGGGACTCGTTCCTCTAATTTATTTTCACAACTTAAAGAATTATATTAATTTATATGTAATGAAATCATCATATGCTAAGATTTATTTCGTTTCACTACTTCCAGGAACACAATTTAAGGCTGTAAGATTATACAATTTGAACATTTTATTTTCAAGCATTCTGGTGTGAATACCTTTAATACTGTGCATGGATGGATTTAGCCATGATTTTTGCAACAGTAGGAAAACATGCTCAAAGAATAATTAAATTTACATATAAGATACAGCCATACAGGTAATACGAGTAGGTATTTTGTACTATAACAAAGCATATAATCATACGGATAGAAACTAATTATACAATGGGATTAATGGAGGATTCCAGTTTATCCATCAATCATATGACATCATAATCAACTACGTAATGTGTAGACTGACCTAATAATCAATTACCAACTACGTAATGTGTAGGCTGACCTAATAATTAATTACATCATGAATGACGTACCGTTAAAACTCGACTAAAGGATGCAGTTTTTTGGTCAAAACACATGGACTAGAAAGGGGGGTGCGTACTATAATCGAGAACATTCCTTCCGCACATTTTTGGGTCGAAATTTTTCTTAAAAAGTCACAGATTATACCACGGAAATTGAACTAAATGTTACCCTAGCCAATTCGCACCGCCTGACGACTATGTTTAATGTATACTCCAAAAACACCAAGCGTAAGTGAAATTATTAAATTGGGGCGCCTAAATATTGCTTATTCTTTAATACATATCACTTATTATATCAAAATTAATCCAGAATTTGACATAAAATGGCTTCGAGAAAAGATATGTGTATAAATCACGTGATTCGCCTCCACTCGCAAAAGATCTTTATTCTAATTAGAGCGAGTACTCGGATATAAATATTCTGGACTCGGAACTCGGAAATGGCTATATATCATCATTGCGCGATAGGAACTGAATGTTCCCGTACCTGTTTGATAACCAACCCCGTTAGCGCATAAGATTACACAGCGCCTCCAATCACAAAAGAGCCAGATAACCAACTCCCGTTAGCACATAAGATCACACAGCGCCTCCAAACGCAAAAGAGCCATTACAATCTGTTTCTATCATGCGATTTCGATGTTTTCAAGGAGACATTTTATGCCAAAATTAGATTGATTTTGATGTAATAAACAATCTTTATTGAAGATACACGATATTTAGGCGGTCCTATTTAATAATTTCTCTAACATCATGATAATTTTTAGTCATGCATTAAATATGACCGGATTGATGGTTATTTTTGACACCAATTTTCGATTTTTTAAACGTAATTTTTTTCTAAATCTAACAGCGTCTTATACTTGAATACAAGAGTTTTTTGGGCGGATTTTGGTCAAATTTGGGACAGCGTCCAATATTCGAGGGCGGCCTTTAGTCGAGAAATTACGGTAGCTAAGTTCATCACAAATGCTTAATTGATGACGGACTAAGCATTGTTGTATGATTTGTGTCTTTACTATTTAATAAACATGCTGTTGAATATTTTGAAACTAATTGGACTGGGTGCTTTCGCGGCCATAGGCAGCAACAACAACACTCAAATTAATTTCAAAATATTCAACAGCTTACCTGAGTGCATAGAAATTGAGATTCAGAGAGTGCAGGGATCGATAGCTCCCAACATGGGCAAAGTGTGGGTGGACCTTAGCTAGAGATGGGCAGGGCATAGCTAAAACTAGATTCATCCATTAGCATATCACGCAGAGATAAAGATGACAAAGGTGTACAAAAGATTATAGTATGGTATGGAGTCCAATGTGTGCTGGCTAAGAGATGTTGAAGCTACCACCTACCTCATGTTGCCTACTGATTACTTTTACAATAATTTAACTAAATATGCCACTGTCAAGGACATCAACGGCATCGATGAAGTTTATTGTCAAAATACACAACCTTTATCATATTGATTACTTGAAATTGATCAGAGTTACCGTTAGAGCTGTTCGGTATACCGTATTTACCATACAGTATCGCGACAATACCGAAATACCATACCGAGCAAATCTCAAATTACCAAAATTTCAATACCGTTACATCGGTGCTGCGCAAATCTCAAAATATTCAACCTTTTTATTCATAAATGTTAGACAGCTCACAAAAACATAATCAAATTAACTTTTGTGCATTTGTCATGTCCAAATATTAGTGCACCATTATTGTTGTCAAGTAAGGATAATCCTCCAATGATTCGGAGCAACTGCAGCAGATTCTGGCTAGCCAGAAATAGCACTGGTCGGTTGAAAAAAATTGTGATTTTCACAATAAACCCTGATAAATCCTCCATATCGAATGATGAAACAATAAATGTGGTTATTTTAAAATTAAATCCTGGCACAACTAGGCTCAAATCCAGATATTCAACTACGATATATTTTTGCAACTTTACGGGATGTGTTACAAAACAGCCAATCAGAGAGCTGCATTAGGTAGTAATTATAATATGATAATATCCAAGATGGATGCCACAAATTGGGCAAAAGTGAAGAGAATTCCATCAACTTTCCTTGGGCAATTCTCGTGATGTCCCTCAGTAAATTTTCCACAATTATTGAATTAGGTTTCTAAGAAGTCTTATAAGGAAGCAGGCCATAATATTTTTTAGAAATCTGAGGGATTTAATAAAGATTAGTATGGATTTAATAGCGACTGATTTTGTGCATTGATGATGAGATTCAGATATTTACGACATTCTCTGGCGATATGAAGGTAAAAGGTTTTTTTTAACTATCATGATTTTTGTAATAATGTCAAAGAAATCTAACATGCTCAAACGATAATAGCCATAAAAATTAATATGAATACGTTACTTCACCAATTGCAATTAATGATTTATTTTTTGTGACATTCGGTTGTTTTCTGATTGACTGTGATTGTAAAGTAACGTAGCCGAATATAACCCATTCTTGCGTCACCAGCGGGCTAGCCAGCCATCACAACACTGTACTGTCTTACAGTGACAGATATTATTAACGTATAGTATAGTATCAATGCAATATCATACTGATACCAAGGTAATTGGGCCCAAAAATACTGATACCGTACCAAACATAAAATATCAATACCGAACAGCTCTAGTTACCGTAAATGCTGGAGCAAGATCAGTAACTTTTCCATCGGGCCAGTAGACAATAGGTCACTCTAGATTTCACAATTTTCTTGTGGAGAACCCCGGCCCGGGCCCCTATCCAAGCCATTACAGGTCAATACTACTTAAGAGAATCACTTTTTTAAACCGACCCTTTGTTGATAAAGAATGACTGAAGTAGTCAACCATCAGCTGGCTAGTTACTGAGGTCTATTCATTCTACACATGTACACCTCAAGAGAGTTAACAAATGATCAATTGCAGACACATGACAGATGAGAAAATACTTTTCTTTGAGAATTCAAGTAAGATCAGACAATAGGCTCAAATAATATGGTGGCTAACTGTTGCAATGAATATGCATGTAGTGTCGGAACATTGCATTCTGGGTAAATTACATAAAAACAACAAATACTCCATGTCTCATTCAAATTAATCTCGTTATCGTAGCATGAGAACCTCAAATTCATATATATTTGCGCTGAGTATGTCTCACCAAAATGTTTGTCTTTTAGATATGTGGTATTATATGTGGCTTCACACTTTTTCATGCATGGTGGTGTTGGCTGAATGTCAGGACACGGCTTGTATTTGCCAGTTGTATGGTGATCACAGTGAGCAAAGCTGTATGGTTGACAACCCTGGGGGTGAACAAACAATTTAATATGAGCCTTACTTTATACTTGAATATTTGACTGGGTATGGTAAGCTTTGCCTGGTCGAATCATTCAAACAAAAATATATATCCTCCATACTTATTGCCACAAACATGACAGAGAATACGTGTGTGACCATGTTCGATTAACCCTTTAATGGTCAAATTTGGTCATGAAAATTTAAATATCTGCCTGTTAAATGTCCATTTACAGGCCAAGAGAACACAATTCTTGAAAGATTTATCACTAAAATGTCTGGCTCGGTTATCAAGCAAGTCATTAAAGAAGTAAATTTTCAAAAAATTGTATTCCTTGGCTTGTAAATGAACATTCCACAAGACCATAACAGAGGCCGGTGTTGGCAGGCATGACCATGAAGGGGTTAACTGAATGAATGCTGAGTGACAATACTCTGATGCATTAACCCTTTGAGCTCGATATACCAAATACAAAAGAATCATTTGTGATAAAAAGCTATATTCAGTTGAATATTTTGAAACTAAATTGACTGGGAGCTGTTGCTGCCTATTGCAGCAAGCCAGCAACTAAGTCTCCAACTGCAGTTGTTTCAAAATATCTAACATATTTCCAATCATTTGCAGTAATCAGAAAATCTTAACATGGACAGAATTTACAATTCTCTTTAAAGTATGGGAATTGGCTTTCCGGTGAAGGTAAAATATACAGACACATGGTTATTAGTACAATTTTGAACACGATGTAAGAAATGGTCTGTTGAATATTTTGGAAGCCATTTCTGCCATAGGCAGTACTGGCTTCCAATCAAATTAAGTCCAAAATATTTGACAATAATCTTTATTGTGTTTTTGTTAAGTTATTTCTGAGCTGTACATCATAGTGGTAAAATTGTTGACATTTCTGATAAATTTGCATACGTTGCATCTGTAGCATATCACACGTGTTAATTCAAAACCTAAATAGAATGCGTAGTCGATGGCACACCATCGCAAATCCACAAACATTCACTAACTTTGATGTACTGCATCACCACTTCCCTGCACCCACCACAAACCCCACCATGGGGGGTGGGGGAGCCTAATGTAAACACTGCCTCACAATCTGCAATGATATGGGTAACCAACGTACCAAATTTGTTTGACTTCTGCCAACTTTGACATTCTGTCACACACCTCCACTATGCCACCACCCCAAAATTGGGAACCTAATAAAAATGTTGTCTTGCAGTCCACAATCATATGGGTAACTCCACAAAATAGTTTCGGAGGAGATAGCTGGATGGACAGACAGACAGATGGACAAATGGATGGAGGCGATTGCAATATCCCCTCCATTTTTCAAACTGCTTGGGGATAACAATAATTTGCTAGGTTGGTGATCAACATGGCTAGAGCTGGACAGTGCCACCTTGTACTTATCTTCTTTTGTCCTAGCTGTGATCAATAGACTAATTGTGAAAATTGCCATGAACTAAAGTGCTGAGCAAGAGCATATGTGACATTGTCAATATTTCTATGTTCACAGGCTCTACATATGATGGTGTATACGAGGCAAGATTAACTTTCCACATTGTTTTCAATGCACAGAGGGGTGACGAGCCATTGCTATATTAAGAAGCAACGGACACAAATCCACCAAATATTGTGGAAAATGAACAGAGCACGAATGTGACTTCTACATCGTATTAGCAGCTAGCTTTATTAGGTCACCTGGCTGAGCTTATGCCATGGCAACCATCCGTCATCCGTCCGTAAACTTTTCCTTTAAACGACTTCTCAAGAACTACTGGGCCGATTTCAATTCTATTTGGCAGTAAGCATCCTTAGGGCATAGGAATCCAAGTTTTTTCAAACGAAGCTGATCGGGAAATGTGGCCAGTGGCAATCTTAGATTATGGCCGATTTTTTAGCAATGTCTTTAAAAATCTTCTCTGAAACTGTGTGGGGGAATCGATGCAAACCTCATGAAATATGATCTATAGCAAGAGCTGAACCTAGTTTGTTCAAGGGAACTTGATTGGCCAAATGGTTCGGCAGCCATCTTGGATGACCTAGTTTTAGCGAAAACGACTTCTCCAGAACAATAAACGGATTGGGCCGAAATTTGGCAGATATGATTAGGGAATAAGGGCCATTTAAGTTTGTTCAAGGGAAGTTGATACGTAAAGAACATGACTGCCATGGCCTAATCAAAATGTAGCATGTTTGGTGGACATATTAGATATTTTTATTTGATAGATTTTGAAGCTGAAGTTGGTTTTATATACGTTTTTGGGATATTCTGATTTTATATTTGCCATTTTCGAAACTGTCGGATAAACGGTTTGGTGGCCATCTTGCATCATTTTCCCACCAAAAACTTCCATACTATAACAATGGGAAATTTAACATGTCTTCTCGAGAACCACTGGACCGATTTCAAGTATATTTTAAACGAAGTATCCTTAGGACATAGGGATCCAAGTTTGCACAAAGGAAGCTGATCAGCAAGTTGGGCAGTGGTTATCTTGGATTTTGGCAAATTTTTAGAAATGTCTGAAAATCTTCTCCGAAACCGCTTGGGGACTGATGCAAACCTTATGAAATATGATCTAGGGAAAGAGCCGACCCATGTTCGTTCAAGGGAACTTGATTAGCCAAACTGTTTGGCGGCCATCTTGGATGACCTAGTTTTTGCAAAAACGACTTCTTCAGAACTTCTGAATGGATCGGGATGAAATTTAGCAGATATGATTAGGGACTAAGGGCCATTTGAGTTTGTTAAAGGGAAGTTGATCCGTGAAAAAACATGGCTGCCGTGGGCCAATCAAAATGAAGCATGTTTGGTGGGCATATTGGATATTTTTATTTGATGAATTTTGAAGCCGCAATTGGTTTTATATAGGTTTTTGGGTATTCTGATTTCAAATTTGCCATTTTCAAAACTGTCGGATAAACGGTTTGGTGGCCATCTTCCATCTTTTTCCTGCCAAAATCTTCCGATACTAAAGCAATGGGAAATTTAAAATGTCTTCTCGAAAACCACTGGGCCGATTTCAAGTATACATGTATTTGGCAGGAAGCATCCTTAGGCATGTTAAAGCATATGGATTCATGTTTGTTCAAAGGAAGCCAATCGGCCAATTTGGCTGGCAGTTATCTTGGATTCTGGCCTATTTTTTAAACGCCTTTAAATCTTCTCTGAAACTGCATGGAGGATCGATTCGAAACTCATGAAACATCATCTGGAGCAAGAACTGAACCAAGTTTTTCTAGGGAACTGACCAAATGGTTCAGCAGCCATCTTGGATGACCTAGTTTTCATGAAAATGACTTCTCCAGAACCGCTGAAAGGATTGGGCCAAAATTTGGGAGATATGATCGCGAAAATGACTTCTCCAGGCCCGCTGAATGGATAGTATAGAAATTTGGGAGATATGATTACGGCCTAAATGCCACTAAAGTTTGTCCATGTAAAACTAACACATCAAAAAAACATGTCCAAAGATTTCTCAGAAAATAATAAAACTACTTATTAACCGCTGGGCCAATTTTAATAAAACAGAAGTTATACTGGTAAATTGGTCCAGTGGTCATCTCATTATCTTCGGTTGTGCCAGTGGCCAAAAACTCCAGGTAAGGGATACAGGCACCTTGGTCCTCCTGTATTTAGATTTGTCCTTAGATCCAGTAAGCCTAGCATACATTATCTAATGGAAATACTAATTTGACCAAATTTCAATTTTTTCAAGCGTCGTTACTCTGTCAAATATAAACAACAATGGAGGGTTCCAGTTTATCCATCAATCATGACATCATAATCAACTACGTGATGTGTAGTTCGCCACAAACGCGTAATTGATGATGAAATAACCGTTGTTGTACGAATTGTATGTCCATCTTTACTATTTAATAATCATGCTGTTGAATTTATCGAAACAAATTTGACTGGGCGCTGTAGTTTTCTGGAAATTGGGTCAGGGAGATCAGGGATCGATCGATCCCAACATGGGCGAAGAAGTGTAGGTAGAGCCGAGCTAAAAATGGGCGGGGCATAGCTAAAACTGGATTCCTCCTGACCATTAACCAATGAATTACATGTAATGTCAAGTAGGCCAAAACACGTCTTTTGCGCAATCTTAAGAAATGTCAAGAAAATTAATTTTCGTGATACTAAATAGACAAGTGCTCAATGAGCAAAATCTATTCTGGATTTGATCTGTTTAATATGATAGAAGCGATTGAACAGAAACCATTAATGTAACAACTGTTGAATTTTTCAAAATCAACAATGATGAGAGTAATACAACAAGTACTAGCATGCTATAGCTGCGACATAGGAAGATTTGCCAAAAATAGAGTCTGAATGGTCTGGTCACCTGAGTCTAGTTTTGGTTCAGACGCTGTTCCTGAGTTGATATCAAAATCCAAAAATGTCAAAAATTTAAAAAGTCTAACCTAAGTATAACCCAGATCAGTGTACTTCAGATGATAATAAGAAAATTTATCAAATTTCTTTTTCACGAGCGAGATGACATACTTACCTCCCTAACACTCTTGATATACATGTACTAGTATATCGGCTCTAAATTCAATAATATTCAGAATTATAAAAAGTTAGGTGCCCCTACTTGGCAGGTGCAATGTACACAGTCATGCACATGTCAGACCCCACCTCTGCGCATGCACATACTGGTACTTCTGTTACTAAATATTGGCTGACGTAGAAGCAACTATTCAAATAACCAAAGGACCAGGCCTCCGTGGGGTGGAGGCCAAGATCCTGTTAGGGAGGTAAGTATGTCATCTCACTCGTGAAAAAGAAATTTGATAAATTTTCTTATTTCACATCATGAGAACATACTTACCTCCCTAACACTCTTGATAAAAGCCAGAATTTGAAAGTAAATTTGGTGGGAGGGAGGCAAGGTCCTAAAACCAGTTCACCCTCGAAGAGACTAGCTCTTTGAATTTTCAAGAGATTTAAAACATCTGAAATTGTGTCTGAAAACACAACCAAGAATAGAATTATGCATCAGATAATCGACCGATGAAGAGAGATTGATCGAAAACCAAATGCGCTCCCACTTCCCCCCAACCCCCTTTTTCTGAGGAAGGTTAGGAAAAAAACGTTGCTCTAAATGACTAGCACATTCCCTAATACTTGAAAATAAGTATTACTAGACATTGGAAAAAGAAGAATTGCTTCATTTTCAAAAAACTCTCTGAAGGAACCACAATTAAGAGACATTAACCATCACCATATTAAATAACATGACACAACCAACAAGACAAAAAACTAAATGATCACATATACTGACCTCTGATGTCTTGAGCACGGAAATCACCTCTTCCCCCATAGGGATGAAGAGAATGTTACCAGAAATAGTAGGGACCACCTACTAACAAATGTGATATTTGTAACTAGCAGAGGAGGAAAACTAATTACAAATAAATACCTCTGCATTATTTTCTGAGGACTGAGACGGTGAGCGGGTTGGAAGTGTCACAGAGATAATGGTCAGTAAAACTCGATTCACAGTGCCACTGGGCTACTGACATAATGTCTTCAACAGAAACACCATTAAATAATGCTGTGGAAGTTAGCACACCATAGACACTATGAGCCTTGGCTCTATCTACTTGTTTTCCAGTGGCTGTCTTATGACAGAATTTAATATATTCAACTACCGTAATTTCTCGACTAAAGGCTGCCCTCGAATATAGGACGCTGTCCCAAATTTGACCAAAATCCACCCAAAAACTCTTGTATTCAAGTATAAGACGCTGTTAAATTTAGAAAAAATGTACATTTAAAAAATCGAAAATTGGTATAAAAAATAACCATCACTCCGCGTCATGTTTAATGCATGACTAAAAATTATCATGATGTTAGAGAAATTATTAAATAGGACCGCCTAAATACCGTGTATCTTCAATAAAGATTGTTTATTACACCAAAATCAATCTAATTTTGGCATAAAATGTCTCCTTGAAAACATCGAAATCGCGTGATATAAACAGATTGTAATGGCTCTTTTGCGTTTGGAGGCGCTGTGTGATCTTATGTGCTAACGGGAGTTGGTTATCTGGCTCTTTTGTGACTGTTATCAAACAGGTACGGGAACATTCAGTTCCTATCGCGCAATGATGATATATAGCAATTTCCGAGTTCCGAGTCCAGAATATTTATATCCGAGTACTCGCTCTAATTAGAATAAAGATCTTTTGCGATTGGAGGCGAATCACGTGATTTATACACGTATCTTTTCTCGACGCCATTTTATGTCAAATTCTGGATTAATTTTGATGTAATAAGTTGTATGTATTAAAGAATAAGCAATATTTAGGCGCCCCAATTTAATAATTTCACTTCCGCATGGTGTTTTTGGAGTATACATTAAACATAGTCGTCAGGCGGCGCAAATTGGCTAGGGTAACATTTAGTTTAATTTCCGTGGTATAATCTGTGACTTTTTAAGAAAAATTTCGACCCAAAAATGTGCGGAAGGAATGTTCTCGATTATAGTACGCACCCCCCTTTCTAGTACATGTGTTTTGACCAAAAAACTGCGTCCGTTGGTCGAATTTTAACGGTATCCATCTGGAAATAGTGTCTCTTGATGCCCTACCATGGGGTTCAATATATGACAACCATAGGGCGCATGGGTCTGTCCGCCAAACCAGAGCCCTTTTTTGTACTTATTTAAGGCATGGACAGGACCCCATGCTTTAGCACCAGGATCATATTTGGTTAAGGCAGGTAAAATTATAGGTTGACCAGGATATCTTAAATATTGATTCTTAGCCAAGAAATTCAATCTCAGTAGAAGCTTAAGGCCTTCACCTGTAACTATATAACGGTCAGGCTCAGCAGACAAGGCATGAATTTCACTACTGCGTCTGGCTGAGGCTGCCGCAGTTAAAAATACAGTTTTAAGTGTCAATAATTTCATAGAAATAGCACTAAGTGGTTCAAAAGGTTTATCACTCAAAACTTGAAGAACCAGAGAAAGCCTCTATGACGGTGTCTGAGGAGGATTTCTCAGCCGAAGATTGCCCATACATTTGACAAGGGTATTTAGAACACATACTTCATCACTTCCCCTCTTTGCCAAGCAAGGGATAACAGTCATTAATGCTGATTTATATCCAGCAATAGAATTAGGCTTAAGACTATAGGCATCATACAGGTGACAGAGAAAATCAGTTACTACCTGAATAGATGCATCCATTGGACTGATACATTTCTTTGAGCACCATTCTGCAAATCTGTTGATTTTATAATTATATGCTCTGGAGGTTGACCCCCTTCTGGCTCTGGCCATGAAATTGGCTGTTTGCTCAGAAAAGCCCTCCTTAATTGCAGATTTTTTTGGCAACATCCATGCAGTGAATTGACACATTGACAGATTGTTGTGAAGGGTCTTGCCCTGGAAGATAATATTGTCCATCAGAGGCAGAGGAACCGGATTGCAGACCAGACAGTCCAGCAGATCTGTAAACCATGATCGGCGTGGCCAATTTGGGGTGATCAGAAGCACTTGGCATTCCTCCTGCTTGATTTTCTGGAGAATCCTTTGAATCAGGATTGTTGGAGGGTGTGCATATGCATACATCCCCTTCCAACTGATAGCTAGCGCATCTATTGCGATAGCGCTTGAATCTAGAATCGGAGAAACATACGTCTTCATCTTTTCATTCTTCTTCATTGCGAATAAATCTATATTGGGTTTTCCCCAATGATTGAACAGATGATTCGCCACACATTGATTTAGTTGCCATTCCGGAGGCAGAATACTCATCCTTCGGCTCAATGAGTCTGCCAACAGATTCAGCCTTCCCGGAATATGAACTGCTTTCAAGGTGATCCTATGATCCATGCACCATCAAAGCAGTTTCCATGTCACCATACAGAGACTAGGCCACTTCGTTCTGCCCTGGCGGTTTATGGAGCTCACTACTGTTGAGTTGTCTGAATGTATCAACACAAAATTTCCCTCCACTTCCTTTAAGAAGTGTTCCAGGCCTAGAATTACAGCTCGTAATTCTAGCATGTTGATATGCTCCTTTGACTGATCCCGATTCCAAAGCCCTGATATTGTGGCTTCTTCCAGGCAAGCTCCCCATCCCTCCATTGATGCATCCATAAACATCGTTATCTGCAGGTGGGGAGGGGTCAGCTTAATCCCAGCCAGATTTTCTCTCTCCATCCACCAATGAAGGTGATGAATGAGAGGATCCAACACTTGAATGCGCGAGTCCAGAGATCCTCAACTCTGCGTCCACTGAGTCATGAGAAACAGCTGAATCGGCTGCCAGCGCAAGGGCGCCTGACGACTGACTGGTTCCATTGACACTATCAGACCTAGCATTCTCAGATAAACTCATGCTAGAATAAAACGACTGCTGCAAACCAATTGTATACACGAGAGGAGATTCTCCACTCTCTCCTGGGATGGATAAACATATCCTATCTCCAGATCGAAGAACATACCCAGGTAAACAAACTTTTGGGATGGAGTCAGCCTCGATTTTTGAAAGTTGATTATCCAGCCTAAATCTGTGAGAGTTTTCAAAACTATCTCCAGATTTGCTGTCAAGCTTTCTCGGTTGTGTGCTTTTAGCAACCAGTCGTCTATGTAAGTGTGGACTGCTATATTTCTCCTGCGGAGGTATGCTGTGATAGCTAGGACTACTCAAGTGAAGACCCTTGGAGCTCTCGAGATTCCAAATGGGATAACTTTGAATTCCCATTGGCGTCCCTGGAAAGCGAATCTCAGGAACCGACAAAAACTCCTTGCAATGGGAATGTGGAAATAAGCATCTTTCAGATCTATCAATGCTGTCCACATCCTCTTCTCTAACCCCAACAACACCAATTTTATTGTTTCCATTTGGAAAATCAGTGTGTCTATAAATTTGTTTAGAGGTTTGGGGTTGAGAATTGGTCTCCACCCTCCAGTGTTCTTTGTCACAAGAAACACGGTTGAATAGAAGCCCGGGCAATCTTGCGCCAGTTGAATTGCTTATTTTAGAATTAGAGATTCTATCTCCTCTTCTATGCACAACTGCTTGTCTGGATCTCTTGGAATTTGAGTCCAGACCGAGACCAGAGACAGATGCAGGGCGGACCTATTATCCACTCTAGACTGTATCCAAGCAAAAGCCATTGCAAGACTAAGCAGTCCTGAATTAACCGTTCCCACTCCTGAATGCGGAAAGTCAATCGGCCTCCCACTGGTGCACCTAGGGTTTGCGGGGTGCACATAAATTTTAGAAGTGGACGTGTCTCTGGTATGTGTGACAACATAGGAGTGGTATCTGTGGTAACCGAAAATTCTATATGGCCACCAGGCCCAGCTACTACGTGCCGCTCCGCGCACGCTGCTGCCAGCACCACGAGGTGCGCGGGTTGCTGCCTGGCTGGAGCACTGGCTGACGTACAGCAACACGCTGCTGCTGGCGTGGTCGGCAAGGTTTCTGAACCCGGCTGGCCTGCTTGCCTCTGACAATGCCAAGGGCTGAACATGCATGTGTTCTCTGCGCAGCACTTCAAATTGTGCGTGCAGCGCCCTCTGGTTGTTAACCAGGTTCACTGTCTCTTGGACGTGCCGACAACCCTCACCTCCAAACAAACCAGGGCCCACCATCGGCACTTGCAATAAGCATGACTTGAGCTCCTGGGATGGACACAGATTGTCCAGAGCAAACGTGCGCCTCATCCTCAGTGACTTGGTCACAGATCGAGTCGATTGGACTGTAACTGGACTAGGCTACTGGTGAAATGAGGCTGCTACTACCTCTGATAGCAGCTGAGTGACGTGGGACAGTGCACTGATTGCTGCCCGCGAACTCTCCTCCACATACAGTGCAGCGTTTGCTGAGCGCATACATCCCGAGCATAGCGCTCCCGTGTCAGCACGAGAGCCTGGCTGCGTGTCTTCTCCCAGAGCGGCGCGGTCATCTGCGCTCAATCTGGGAGCTAGACAGTACCGAGTGTACTGACTGGCAATAACCCGGCAACGTCTAGCAACCTCGCGGGGGGACTCCGCGAGGCGACCTTTCGGTCATATCGACGCCTCTGCTGCAGCAAACAAATCTATGATATGCTCTGCATACGGCAGAGACTGAGTCCAGGTGGCCAACGGCTTAGCTTGCAACCACGCCCGCGGGTTACTGGCTGCCATTTCATCCACAGAAAGCTCTGGTCTGACAGCGAGGAGCCACACACACGCGTCAGACCAGTCTTCGTTCGCGGCCACCTGCGAATTGCCGACGAGCAGCGGGCCCTTATCATCTTCAATGGCATTCGCAGGTGGGGCTGTTGAGGAGGCTACAGACGTACCCGAGCTGCGTTCATGTGAGGGGCATAAGACACACTGGGTCGGCTGTATCAGATTCCATGGCTAAGCGTGGTATCTTATACGGGCGCCGTCTGCTCTCAAGCAGACCACAGGTCGAATCATGAAACCATAGGTGTGAGCGGCCGCGCTCCACATGAGGAGAGTGTAAACGCTCACATCCATGGCTTCATGTTCGTCCCATGGGCCGAACAGGTAGTCTTCATCATCTTCCTAGTCATGAAAGTTAGACTCCGGGTTAGCAAAGAAAGCTAACCCAGACTGACCAGGAAAAGGCCAGTAGGCAGATGACGAGGGTACTCCGTGGGTGATCATGGTTGGCCCGCTGGTCGGGTCCCGCCTGATGCTACTCGCGCCGCTGGATCACCAGGCGATGTGAACATCATGCCTGGGTCTGAGTAGGCTGCCACTGGATCATTGAAAACTTTGTCCGAACTAGGAGGGCATGATCCAGGGACGGGGGCTACTTGCTCTGAGGTCGTTGCGCAGGAAGTTTAAACCTCTGTGCCCGACAACATGCCACGAAGCATGTCATGCATCAGGTCCTTCAACGTCCTGCACATCTCACTCACTAACTCTAATTTGAAGGCCTCCAGCTCACCCTTCTCGGAGGCCTTCCTCTTACCCTTCTCCTCTTTCCTCACTCTCTTGCCGTCATCCATCATCATCATCGCCTGCAATGAGAATTCAGAGGTTAGATCCCACCCACCCCCGCTCTTTACAAATATTAGGCCTACAGTCGGTACAAGATGGGCAGAGGTGGGGGAAGAATCTAGCCTTAAGATGTCTGTCACATGACGAACATGATGACTTCTGAAAGGGAGACATATGAAGAGAATGAGTATTTTAGTTTGCCAATTTTGTTAAAAAATAAAAAATAAAACTAGAGAGATAGAAGACAACCACTTTTACTGAAAACCCTGAAGGGACAGATGTCTTCAAAATAATAAGGAATAAACACAGCCAGGGATAAAATGAGAATGTTAGAAAAATTTGTGAGAGGCTGATTATGACACCAAGCTAACTCTACACATTCATAATATAAGATGATAATGACATCAAGAACCCTCTAATAAACAAGAGATTATACGTCAAGATAAAGGGAATACTGGCTGATTATGACATCAAACCTCAATACAAAAGCCCCTTCAAGAGGAGGAGATATCAGATTATGAATGCAAGAAATACTTAGGACTACATACATTCATCACTCAAGAATAATATAATACTATAATTATATATCTGAGAACCCATGCACAAATACAAGAGAGAATACAGTGCAATAAAGATGGCAGCAAAAATTGATAAAAATTTCAAATAATTAGGTGCCATAACTAATAAACTCCTGTATCCTGAACAAAGGAAAACCGTCCTCTTGTGCAGAAAATCACGTTCATACCATCCGCCGAATCTGTAGAGACTGATGAGGGGATGGGACAAAAGGAGTGAGATCGTTTTCGTTTTAGATCTCTGACCCTTAGGTATAATCATTTAAGGGAGACGTGATCGACTCTGAGTGAAGAACAGGAGCTCTACCATCATAAGATGCGCCTGTGGACACAAAGACATAAGGGATTAGTAGAATTTAGGCACTGGGACAATTTAACAAGGATTCCCAAAGCATAAAATCACGCTAGCAATGGGCAGCCACGTTACGAAAACCAGTAACGTATCATTGTTACAGGTCTTAAATAAATATATGGAACAATATCACCTTATTAGATGATGAGACAGACTCCTCGGGCGCATTAACATCAGCCATAATGATAGATGGATGGAGATTGAATTGAAAATTCACAAAACAAGAGCTTGACATTTTTTCCCAAGTTGCTTTGAAGCCAATATATTAGAAAACGGAAGTACCAGTATGCGCATGCGCAGAGGTGGGGTCTGACATGTGCATGACTGTGTACATTCCACCTGCCCAGTAGGGGCACCTAACCTTTTATAATTCTGAATATTACTGAATTTAGAGCCGATATACTAGTATATCAAGTGTTAGGGAGGTAAGTAGGTTCTCATGATGTGAAAAGCGTTTCCATATAATATTCTACATACATTTCTGACTATTATTTTCAAAATCATTTCAGGAACAGATCTGGCTTTTGCAATGTTCTAGCCAATAGATTAGCCAAATACTATTTTTTTCAGCCAAATAGTAAATATTTCAGTTAATACAATCAATTTTACAGTCCAGATACAATAGGGTCTTAATATATACCGTAAGAAATGAGTTGAATATTTTTAAACTAATATGACTGAAAGCTGTTGCTGCAACAGCTTTCAGGCATA
This sequence comes from Chaetoderma sp. LZ-2023a, assembly GCA_034401795.1. Classification (NCBI taxonomy): domain Eukaryota; kingdom Metazoa; phylum Mollusca; class Caudofoveata; order Chaetodermatida; family Chaetodermatidae; genus Chaetoderma; species Chaetoderma sp. LZ-2023a. The sequence goes on along the minus strand of CM067369.1, from coordinate 185,939,066 downwards.
TTAGTTTTAAAATATTCAACATCAACGTAAACAGGAATTTTTGCAATTGTAATGCTGAAATTAGCCAGGATTCAGCCAATCAAGAAAAAGAAATTAATCAGCTAATGATTTAGCAAATTCTGCTTTTCATTAGCCAGATTTTATCTTTACAAGCATTTGGCTAATGGGTCCTGCATTTGCTATATATATATAACAAAATTGCTAAAAATTTAATACTCAAGCAGGCCTAAATGGCTTTTGTAGTGGTCTTGAGAAACGTTAATTTGCAGACCAAGAATATAGTCTTTGAAAATTTAGCAGTGGAATGATTGGCTCCATAGACTAAGCCAGTCATTCTAGTGATACATTTTAAAACAATCTTCTCTTGGTCTACAAGTGGACATTTTCTACGAGCAAAATGAAATTTTCTTGAACAAATTTTGATACTCAAACATGTTGATGGTTTAATTGACTATGCTCACACCTGTTTAGTGTCGTACTGTCCACCTGTGACAATACCTGTCGTTTTCCACCACTGCCAAGCTGCAGTCGGAAATCCACCAAAACACCTATAACACATAATATTTAAAATGAGGAAAAATATATTGCTTTATATTTATAGTTTGTCATGTTTGGTCACAATAGAGGGGTCAGTATTGTCACTCAAGTATCTGACATCATAATCAAGTACATCATTTGTTAGCTGATGTCATAAGCAAAATCATGTAGCTCAGTCACGGAAATCGAAAGTCTGTCACTTAAGTGAACGAATTGTACGCCTTTGATGAATTTACAATTTAATAAAATTCTATTGAATATTTTAAAACCAATTGGACTGGGCATAGGCAGCAACTGTCCACAGCCAAAGTATATCCCGATATTTTTGAAATATAGGATATATATAATCAGGATCCAAATGATCATAACCATAATCAATGACATCATGAATTAAACGAAATCACAGATTTCTTTATTCACGAGAGAGTTGATACTTACCACCCTGATACTTCATGACATTTCCTAAATATCGACCTAGCTTCAATAATACTCAGAATTAAAAAGAAACTGCCCCCACTGGGCAGGTTACACAACTGACAGACCAGCGGATGTGCAGCCCAAACTCGCACATGCGCGGGGCTGACTCATCCTATTCCGAAATATTGGCTGACCTAATTGCAACAACTGGTGTATTACCATCAACAAAGAAAAATCATCAGCCATGCTATTCTCACTGTCCACCAAAACCAAGGTTGGCAATCTGACACTGGACGGTACTCCACTCGAGTACGAGGACCAGCAGACATACCTGGGAGTCACCTATGACAGAAGATTAACATGGAAGGAGCACATCCAGAACGCAGAGGCAAAGGCCAGAAGAAAGCTAAACATCATGAGGAAGCTGGCAGGAACAAAGTGGGGTGCCAATGAAAGGATCCTCAAGACCATCTACCTAGGTGGCGTACGACCACACCTTGAGTATGGATCCAGCTCATGGATGACAGCAACTAAATCTCATCAACAGAACCTCGACAGAGTACAAAACCAGGCACTGCGCATCATCACTGGTGGAATGAGATCAACACCAAAAAAATGGAGCAGACATTAGGCATCCCCCCACTTAGCAAAGGAAGGGAATGCAAAGCACTGATTCAAGCTGCAAAGTTCAAATCGTTCAACACCCACCCGATGAAGATCAGGCAAGCACAGCTGTCATCAGGAAGACTTAAAAGATCAAGTTTTGTGAAAGAGACAAAAGCACTTCAAAGGAAACACCAAAAAATGTTGTCAGCACAAATAGAAGACTCAAACCACACCCTTGATCCTCCACCCTGGGAAAACAAACTAGAGAGCATAGCTATTCGCACCACAGTACCTCATCTCACAACCAAAGATGAACACAGTGATGTGAGCAAGAAGGCCCTGACCATAGCCATGTTGGAAGAAATGTACCCTCAGGAGACATGGATAAGGATCTACACAGATGGATCGGCCAAAGATGCAATTAGGAGCAGAGGTGCCGGACGGCACATACAGTATCCAAACGGATAACATGAGTCAGCTGCAATACCGACAGACAAACACTGCACAAACTACAGAGATGAAGTCGAAGCACTGGTTCATGCAGCTAATACCATCAGCAGAACAGCAGACCCTATTGCACATTGTCTTTTTATCTGATGCCCGCTCCGTCCTTGAAGCTATCACCAAAGATAAGCTGCCACAACTTGAAGAAGCACTACAAACCATCAAATGCTTTCGGATAGCACTGCAGTGGATCCCCTCACAGTGTGGAGTCCAAGGAAATGAGGAAGCAGACAAGATGGCAAAGGTGGGTGCAGAAGAGAATCAGATAGAAAACATGGTTACCCATACAGAGATGAAGACTATCATCAAGTCACTCTATAGAACACCTCAATCAAAAGATGCCTACCATCATCTCTCTCAGAGCAAGTGACCATTTTTCGTCTCAAAACTGGACACAACAGACTAAACCAACACATGTACAGGCGGTTCCACCTTACGACATCGCCCGCTTGTCCTTGTGGAGAAGCAGAACAGACCACAGAGCACATACTTCAACGTTGCAGTATGTATCAGCTGCTGAGAGAAGAGATCTGGCCTTTGTCAACCTCTTTTCTTGAAAAGCTGTATGGGCCTGTGGAAGAACTGCAGAAAACCACAGATTTCATCTTGAGAACGGCTCTCCAAGTGTGATACCAGCGATCGAAAAGAAGAAGATTGCAACATAAAACGCCGATAGACCGAGCCTCTGTGTGGCGGAGAGGCCGGGCTCGTATCAGGGTGTTAAGTATCAACTTTCTCGTGAAAAAAGAAATCCGTGATTTCGTTTATTTCACATCAAGAATATACTTACCACCTTGATACTTCATGATATAGCCATAATTCGTAAGAGAATTCGGTGGGAGGCGAGGGTCAGAAGACCGGCTCATCCCTGGAAGAGCAAGCTTTTACTTTTAGAGCACAACAAACATCTGAAATTGCGTATGTAAACACAATCAGGAAATGATTTGGACATTGGATAACACGACCGATGTTGAGAGTAAAGACCGTTTCACATCCGCTCCCCCACCCCCCTCTTTTAAAGAGGGAGCGATGACCTCAATGTCCGATACGCTATTTATGTACTCGTGCTAAAGTACTATAAGACATCGTACTATAAGACATCGGACGAAAGCTTCATTTCGTATACTCTCAGATGGAACCACAAAGAACACAAAACCATCACCATTTTAGTAAGTAATATAAAAAAAACGTGACAAAAAGTAACCATCACCAAATATAGGACTAACCTATTTTGACGAGATTCCCCTTTGATCACCGCTGGTGATGATAGGTACAGTACAGAAAAGCGGAGATTCCCGGCAAGTGGATTTGACGTGTCACGTAGGTAATGATTTGTAAAACTAGACTCACAGTGCCATTGTGCCACTGACATAATGTCATCCACTGGCACTCCATTAAACAGAGCCATGGATGTCACTACGCCACGGACACTGTGAGCCTTGGCCATGTCAACTTGTTTACCCGTGGCGGCTCTGTGGCAATGCTGGATACATTCCACAATCCACCTAGAAATGGTATCTTTAGAAGCTCATCCCATGGGGTTCAATGTAAGATAGTCATAAAGCACTAGGGTCTGTCCGCCATTCCTGTGTACGTTGTTTATAACAGGTTAATGCATGGACTGGACACCAAGCCTTTGAATTAGGATCAAACCTATACAAAGAGGGTAAAACTATAGGCTGACCAGGATATTTTAAAGACTGGTTCTTCGCCATAAAGTTAACTCTAGGTAGAAGCCTAAGGCCTTCCTCTGTCACCACAAAATGGTCTAGCTCTGCTGACAAAGCATGTATTTCACTTCTTCGTCTGGCTGAAGCTGCAGCAATCAGAAAAACTGTTTTAAGCATCAACATTTTCATGGAAATGGAGCTTAGTGGTTCAAAGGGTTTATCTGCTAATACTTGAAGTACTAACGATAAACTCCAAGACGGAATCACTGGAGGATTCCTTGGTCTTAGATTACCCATGACTTTGATCACAGTATTTAGATTACATACTTCATCACTTCCTAATAGCCAAGCAAGGGATAACTGACATTAAAGGTGACTTGTAGCCAGCAATAGAGTTAGGCTTGAGGCTATGGGCATCAAAAAGGTGACAGCTTTTTGAGCACCATTCAGCAAATCTGTTGATTTTATAATTATATGCTCTGGAGGTTGACCCCCTTCTGGCTTTTGACATAAACATGGTTGCTTGCTCAGAAAAACCATCCTTAACTGCTGATTCCTTGACAACATCCATGCAGTCTATTGGAACATTGACGGGTTGTTGTGGAAGGCCTTGCCCTGGAAGATTATGTTGTCCATCAGAGGCAGAGGAACAGGATTGCAGACCAGAAGGTCCAGCAGATCTGTATACCATGATCGGCTTGGCCAATTTGGGGCGATCAGAAGCACTTGGCATTCCTGCTGCCTGATTTTCTGGAGAACTTTTGGAATCACGATTGCTGGTGGGAATGTGTATGCATACATTCCCTCCCAACTGATAGCTAACACATCTATTGCGATAGCGCTCGGATCTGGAATCGGAGAGACGTACATCGTCATCTTCGCATTCTTGTTCGTTGCGAATAAATCTATGTTGGGCTTGCCCCAGTGGTTGAACAGGCGATCTGCTACACATTGATTTAGTTGCCATTCCGTGGGAAGAATGCTCATTCTTCGGCTCAATGAGTCTGCTAATAGATTTAGCCTTCCCGGAATATGAACTGCTTTCAGGGAAATCCCATGATCTAGGCACCAGCAAAGCAGCTTCCACGTCATCATACAGAGACTGGGTGACTTCGTTCCGCCCTGGCCGTTTATGTAAGTCACTACTGTTGTATTGTCTGATCGAACCAGAACAATCTTGCCCTTGACCTTCTCTAGGAAGTGTTCCATGGCTAAGACTACTGCTCGCATTTCCAGCAGATTGATATGTTCTCTTGACTGATCCAGATTCCAAAGCCCTGAAACTGTTTTCTTCCAGGCAAGCTCCCCATCGCTCCATTGATGCATCTGTGTACATTGTTAACTGAGGGTGGGGAGGTGACAACGTCACCCCCGCCAGGAGATTTTCTCTCTTCATCCACCATTGAAGGTGGTGAATAAGAGGTTCCAACACTGATACTTTTGAGTCCAGGAAACCCGTACTCTGGGTCCACTGTGTCATAAGAAATAACTGGATCGGCAGCCGGCGTAAGGCTGCCTGAGGAATGACTGGTTCCAAAGAAACCATCAACCCCAACATTCTCAAGTAGACCCGTGCCAGGACATGACGACTGTTGCACACTGACTGTATGACTGAGATGAGTGTTTCTACTCTCTCTTGAGATGGATAAACATATCCCATCTCTAGATCGAAGAACATGCCCAGGTAAACAAACTTCTGGTATGGAGTCAGCTCTGACTTCTGAAAATTGATTATCCAGCCTAGATCTGTAAGAGTTTTCAAAACCATCTCCAGATTTGCTGATAGACTTTTTTGAGTGTGTGCCTTTAACAGCCAGTCATCTATGTACGTGTGGATTGCTATGTGTCTCCTGCGGAGGTATGACGTCATAGCTTGGACCACTCGAGTGAAGACCCGAGGAGCCGTCGATATACCAAATGGGAGAACCCTGAATTCACATTGCCGGCCCTGAAATGCAAATCTCAGGAACCGACGAAAGCTCTTCGCAATGGGAATGTGAAAATAGCCATCTTTTAGATCTATTGATGCTGTCCACATTCCCTTCCTCAATCCTGCTAACACCGTTCTCACAGTTTCCATTTTGAAACTTGGTGTGAGGATAAACCTGTTGAGAGGTTTGAGGTTGAGAATTGGTCTCCACCCTCCAGTGCTTTTTGTCACTAGGAACACGGTTGAATAATAACCCGGACATTTTTGTGCTGGTTGAATAGCGTGTTTTAGTATGAGGGATTGAATTTCTTCCTCTATACACAACCGTTGATCTGGTTCTCTTGGATTTTGAGTCCAGATCAGAACCAGAGACAGGCGCGATGGCTGATTTGAAATCCAGTCGGGATGGTAACCGACTGAAAGCCATCGCAAGACTGCGGTCCTGAGTAAGCCGCTCCCACTCATGCATGTGGAAGGCCAGACGGCCTCCCATGGGTGCACCTAAGGACTGAGGTGGACCCGAGAAGTGCAAGAGAAGCCCTGTCTCTGGTGGCTGTCCTAGCAGCACTGGTGTGGTCTTTTCAAGAGGCGACCCATCAGGTTCGGCTCCCACAACCAGAACCCCGCACTCCTCTACCAGCGCAACGCGCACCTCGGTACGCAGGCTGTCTGGCGGGTTGCGCTGGAGGAGCCTGCACACCCCCCCTAGCTGGCTTAGGCTGTCGTTGCCGTGGCCGACGCTGTGTAGGTGGTAGGCCTCTGACAAGGCCACCACCACCTCTAGCCTGCTGAGGGTGGAAGGCAGGGGGCGTTGCTCGAACACGCTCCCTGCGGAGCACTTCAAACTGCTCTCGCAGCGCCCTCTGGTTGTTCACCAGGTTTACGGTTTGTTGGAGGTGCAGACATCCTCCAAACAACCCTGGACCTGCCATCAGCGTCCGAAGAAACCGATTGTACAGGTCCTGCAAGGGGCACAAATTGTCAAGGGCAAATGTGCGCCTCACCCGTAAACTCCTGGATACGGATCCCATCATGCAGTCCAGAGACAGGTGGATGGCTCTCTGGACTGCAAGAGGAGAAGTTTGGCGGGCCACAGATGCTGCTAATAACCCCTGTCGCAGCTGGGAAACGTGCGAGAGCTGAGATGGCTCCTCTCATACTTTCCTCCGTGTCCCGCAGCGCGGAATTAGCATTGCGCAGAGCGCTAGCGCACAAGGGTCCCGTGTCAGACTGGGACCCAGGCCGCGTGTCTTCGCCCAAAGGCGCACGGTAATCCGTGCAAGGCTTTGGAACGACGCCATACTTCTGATATAGATAAGAACTTATACGGCAGCGCCGTTCCACCTCGCGAGGGGCCTTTGCAAGGCATCCTTTCGGCAGAATGGACGTCTCTGCCGCAGCGAACATATCAACAATATGCTCCACATACGGCAGAGATGGCATGATGCTCGTCACCAGTTTCCCTCCCAACCACGGGCGCTGGTCCCGCTGGGAAGCCGGTGGATCCACCTGGAGTTCTGGCTTGATGTTCACCAGCCATTGGCAAGCATCCAGCCAGTCCTCCTCGGTGGCCACCTGTGAATGTTCGACGAGCCTAGGACCTTCGTCGTCCTCAACCACATTCACTGGTGGAGTAATGGCCGGAGCTGAAGATACTCCTGGAAAGCCCGGGAAGCCATATGGACCCGCAAGGGACGGCATGGCTTACGCCGTGGCTATTCCAGGAGCCGGATCTACGGCACCATGGGAGGCTAAAAACATGACGTCACAGTCCGGGCCTTCCTCACGGTAACTCTCGGCAAGCTGAGGGATACGGTATGGATGGCCATCGGCTCCTAGCCAGCCTAGCCGTTGAGCCGTGAAACCCACTCCCCAAGAAGTAGTTCCATGGAAAAGGTCACCCATGGGCCCCCACGGGGTCCCATGGGAATCCATTTCCATGGCCATCGACTCATCGGTAGGCCATAACAGAGTGTCCTCTTCTTCCTGCCCAGAAAGATTAGACGCCAAGCTTGAAAAGGGATCAAGCTCGGCCTGGGCAGGAGGGATATCGCGTGGGGCGCTGATACCCTTAGCCTTAGGCTCCTCTAAAGCACTCGATAAGCGAGCGCCTGAGGCCATGGCTTTCGCTCCCGGGTCCACGGGCGAGGCAAGCCCTAGCGCCGGACCAATGGGAGCCATCTCTGGGTCTATAACGAAAACTGGTTTGCTAAGAGAACCAGACCCAGAAACGGGAACACTCTGTCCCGGAGCAAATGAAGAAGACAATGACGAACTTGACCCGGGAAGCAAGCTGAGAAGCAACTCCGGGACAAGATCCGCGATTGTCTTCTTCATTTCTCCCATCATTTCAAGACGGAAGGCCTCCATGTCTGGCATGGACGCCTTCCTCTTCTTACCCCACTCCTTTTCCAGACGCCTCTTCTCGTCTGCCGCCCGGTCCTTTACCTGCTGATTTAAAAAATCAGTTAAGACCTCCACCGGCCACGACTCACACACATGGCAATTTAGAAGAGGCCCGCATGTACTGCACCTAGTGCAGTCATGAGGGAAAAAGCGGGCCTTCACAAAACGGTGGCAGGAAGGGCATTTGTTCTCAATAACCCTCTGAAAAGACACAAACGGAAACAATTAGTTTTTAGTTATGACGAACCAAAAAACCAATTGCAGAAGGCTAATAAGATCCATAAGGAAAACTTTTGACCATCAAATGAAAGATAAGCCAGGCCCATAGAAAAAACTATAGGCCTGACAAAAAAGTAAACAAATCCTAAAACCGTGTTATGTTTCTTTAAGAAGACAAGGGAGACATAAGAATTTGAACTTGAATACTTGAGAGGCGAACTTTTTTAGACTTCACAGCTCAAAACACAGATTCATTAGTAATTGAACTTCATAAACACAATGAACCTATGCAAACCATCAAGAGAGATAAATAACTCAACACTCAGTCAAAAAAACTTCCAAAATATTTAGAAATAAAATGACTGAAATTTTTTCTCTCCTAAATAACCTCATAAGATGACGTCTGATAAACAACACAGGAATACCTGATCCCGAGTCCAAAAACCCTGTGGTGGGGGGAGAATGTGGAGAAATTACTTCTTATGGTAATAACTCCCTCAGCAAACTCATAATAAAATGGAAGGACCCAGAAACCAAGTATAAATACTGTTTAAATAAAAGGATACCCTTCAAATATCAGCTCATGTGTCTGAAAAATAAAGCACAACATGCGTTAGCTAATATATATAGGCCTCACCCATAAAAGAGCTAGCCTAATAAAGAAGTATCCACGAGATAGCACGAATCCCGGAAATACCATCTGAGTCAACATGCAAATTTTTTATCAATAAATTTACTAAAGTACACCTGATGGCTTGGACCGGGAGCATCCTCCGGCGACTTGGCAGTGTCAGACATACTAATAAACAGTCAAACAAGTTGCAAAACAACTCAAAGCTTCAAAAAGAATGAAAGCAAAAGCAAGGCTAAAGCGTGTTGCAATGGCAGGTCAATATTTTAAGAACAGAATGAGTCAGCCCCGCGCATGTGCGAGTTTGGGCTGCACATCCGCTGGTCTCTCAGTTGTGTAACCTGCCCAGTGGGGGGCGGTTTCTTTTTAATTCTGAGTATTATTGAAGCTAGGTCGATATTTAGGAAATATCATAAAGTATCAGGGTGGTAAGTATACTCTTGATGTGAAAGGTGTAGATAAGTATGTCACGAACGCATAATTGAAGACAGATTAAACCTTGTTGTATGAATTGTATGTCTTTACTTTTAATAAACATTGTGTTGCATATTTTCAAACTAATTTGACTGGGTATTCAGCAACAGCACCCAGTCAAATTAGTTTCAATATATTCAACAGCTTACCTGACTGTGTATAGTTTTCTGGAAATTGATAGTCAGGGCATTCATGGATCAATCAATCTAAACGTGGGAGAAGTATGGGTGGAGCTTAACTAAGCATGGACTGGGCATAGCTAAAACGGGATCCTAAATTGGAATGCGGTTTATCAAGTTCCAAATGAGATCATACTGAATGAGTGTAATACATTTTATACAAAAAGGCAACAAGTTTTGGATTCTATGTATAAATTGCATAAGCTATTATTTCTAATTTCCCTCTCAATGGGGTGGATCCGATCTGTCTCTCAGGTATCTGATGTCAGAATTAAAATGTGTCACCTTTTACAATTTAATAAACATTCTGTTGTATATTTTGAAACTAGTTTGACAGGAAGCTGTTGCTGCCATATGGCAACACATCCCAGTCAACTTGGGATTCCGGCAATTCGGGGTTCAATGTGTATAAATCGATTAAAATATGCATACAAAATGGGAGGAGCATAGCTCGAAATGGGTGGAGCATAGTTGAAATGGATTCCACTATTCTTGTTATTTCCCTACCATTTAGCAGTATTTTTGCCCATGCCTGTATGTGTAAAGAATTGAAATTCAGCTTTTTTAAAAGGATTTCCAAGGAATGGACCTCTCCATTTTAGTTATGCCCCGCCCATCACCAGCTAAGCTCCACCCACACCTCGCTGTGTTGGGATTGATCGATCCCTGAATGCTCTAGCTATCAATTTCTTGAAAACTATACAGGGAAGCCGTTGAATATTTTGTAACTGTAACCTACATGTATGGCAGCAACAGCGCCCTGTCAAATTAGTTTCAAAATATTCAACAGAATATTTATTAAATAGTAAAGGCATACAATTTGTACAACAGCGCATAGACCGTCTTCAAATATGCGTTCGTGACGTACTTATCGACATTATTCATGAAGTCATTCATTATGATGTCATTCTACACATCGCACAGTTCATTATGACGTCATATGATGGGTGGGTACTTTGGAAAGGTGAATTAAGTGTCTCACCTGTCCTCGTCATAATCTATAAACACCAGAGCTCAAACTAAGTGAATTTGGTAGAAGCATGGTTCAAATACTGTACATGGTGCTTATTTTATATATCACAAGATGCGCATGTTTATTATTATACCATAACTTAGTATGATCCTGACCTTTGAACTTTCGGCCACTAAATGAAATTGACAATCTCCCCAAAAGGTAATATGAAGTGTCATAACGACTTGAGGTCAGGATCATAAACTACGTCTTGGAGCAAATTCAATGTGATCTTAACCTTTAGCCATGAATGCAAAATCAGTGGCTGTCCATTTCATAACCAACCCAGGACAACCATGTGTTCAAGTTTAATTTGCAAAACTTTGACAAATCCTAAGAGAAGTAAAGTTAAACTCAAAAATCTAATCTTGAATAAATGGCTGAAGGGCCATAATGGTCAACTGTTTTTTAATATTAATTGTTCAAAGCTCATAAAAAGTGAATGAATAATAATCGCCATATCACCATTAGTCAATGGGGCAAGGATAACTGTTGCTATTGATCAATGGGGTAATGGGGTTGACATTATTACTCAATGAGGCAAGCATCCTTATCCTTGACACTAATGATCAGCATGGCAGGTGTCACTCATACTATTGACCAATGGGATAAGCTCAAAAACTGAAAATTACAACACATAAATTAGATTATATTTGGAAGGGTAATAGCAATAAGTTAGCTTAATGCATGAAACATTCATGTATTAAACATTATTTCTGTAAACACCACTAGAAATTTCAGGCAGGCAGAAAGCTGCAATGACAGTTAGAAATACAACCAAAAAAAGCTGTTTTATATTTCATACATAGTACAATATTACACACATACCCATCACCACACATACTGCAACAAGTGAGCAAGTCTTGTGCTGAGATATGTGGCTTCAGTTTCCCATTAGATTTGATGCAGATTCGGTCAGACATAGCCTCCACTGCTCCAAATGCCTGAAATATTCAGAGAAACTAATTGACCAATGAATCTGACAATTACAGCTTCCGCAAGAAGAGGAAAAAGCCTAGATTTTTAGTGAACATACAGCTCAGAAATAACGTAAAGTTTCCAAACCATAATAAAACTCTGGAATATTTTGAAGATAATTACATCAGAAGACGTTGTTGCTAAGGCAAGAATGCCTTCCAATCCAATTCACCTTTCCAGTTCATCCATCCATCATATGATGTCATAATCAACTAAGTGACGTGTATGCTGACGTTATCATCATGTCGTCATGAATGATTCGTTATCTATTTAATAAACATGCTGTTGAATATTTTGAAACAAATTTGACTGGGCACCGTTGCTGCCATAGGGAGCAACAACATCGTCAAATTAATTTCAAAATATTCAACAGCTTACATGTATAATTTTCTGGAAATTGATAGTCAGGGACTTCAGAGATCAATCGATCCCAACATGGACGTGGTGTGGGTGGAGCTTAGATTTAGATTGGCGGGGCATAGATAAAAGTAGAAATGTCCATTATCTTTAAAATATTCAACAGTACATTTCTTCCATTGTGTTCAATATTGTAATGTACTAACTAACGTGTTTCTCTTTTGTTTTGGAAACATTAACTTATTTAAATGGGCTGTACTGTACTGTACTAGGGCTGGGCGGTATACCGGTTTCACACCGTCTCACAGTTTTTTATGGCGATGATTTAAAAACCATTACGAAAATAAAAAACCTGAAAAACCGTCCATAAGATCGCCATTGCGCAAAATCTGGTGACTGTCCGAAACTAATTTGTTGTTCTTGACTTGTAGTTTAATATTATCATCTAGTGTAACCATTTGCTACTAGAGATAAAATACAGTCATCTATAACTATTAGCCATGGGAAAGCAAGGGTGTTGGTGAAATCTCAACAAATCGGCCGAGGACGATCCTCGGCAAATATGATTTTATTTGCCAGCAATGAATTTTACATGACGTAAGCTCTGCGGGTTCAATGTAAGATTGAATAATTTGAAAATCAAGTTCTTCTTTGCAACAAATAATCCTTTTTTCAATTCGAGTTTGTACTATGTTTAATTAGGATTCCAAATGTGACATGATACAAAAAAAAATCATGAAACGCGCTGCGAAAACAACGTCGCTATACAATGAACTCCCAATCCAAACAAATCATTATTTCCCTCAGATTTCGACAAACATAAAATGATCCATCACGGACTACGAAATGAAAACAATTAAGTCGCTTCTTACGTTGGCGGAGTAGTTACAAGTAAAATACACCTCTTAGCCTCTCAAATACGAGCAGGCATAATGTGATTGGTTGTTAACAAATTCTTCTGCCAGGATATTCACTACTTTCGATTTTATGAATGAAATTCGTAGTATTTTTTATCACGTGACTTTTCTGCTCGATAGGCATTAGAATCACATCGTTTTGCTTTACGCCCGGTCTTTTTCGTCTTCGTATATCTTCAAGTACGAAGTGTTGATTTAAGTAAATTTAAGTTAGATTCACGAATTAAACGAAATCACGGATTTCTTTTTTCATGAGAGAGTTGATACTTAACACCCTGATGCTTCATGATATTTCCTAAATATCGACCTAGCTTCAATAATACTCAGAATTAAAAAGAACACCCCCCCACTGGGCAGGTTACACAACTGACAGTCCATCGGATGTGCAGCCCAAACTCGCACATGAGCGGGGCTGACTCATTCTATTCCAAACTATTGCTGACCTAATTGCAACATAAAACGCCGATAGACCGAGCCCCTGTGGGGCGGAGAGACAGGGATCGTATCAGGGTGGTAAGTATCAACTCTCTCGTGAAAAAAGAAATCTGTGATTTCGTTTATTTCACATCAAGAGTATACTTACACCCTGATACTTCATGATATAGCCATAATTCATAAGAGAATTTGGCAGGAGGGAAGCGAAGGTCAGAAGACCGGCTCATCCCTGGAAGAGCAAGCTTTTGCTTTTAGAGCACAACAAACATCTGAAATTGCGTATGTAAACACAATCAGGAAATCATTTGGACATCGGATAACACGACCGATGTTGAGAGTAATGACCGTTTCACATCCACTCCCCCCCCCCTCTTTTAAAGAGGGAGCGATGACCTCAATGTCCTATACGCACTCTATGTACTCGTGCTAAAGTACTATAAGACATCGGACGAAAGCTTCATTTCGTATACTCTCAGATGGAACCACAAAGAACACAAAAATAATACCATTTTAGTAAATAATATAAAAAGCGTGACAAAAAATATCCATCAGCAAATATAGGACCAACCTATTTTGACGATATTCCCCTTTGATCACCGCTGGTGATGATAGGTACAGTACAGAAATGCGGGGATTCCGCCCACTAAATTGCACTGAGTGTGAGTCAACGGCCGTATGTACAATATTTACAAATTTATATACAGATTTAACGTTTATGTAAAATCGATAAGGCAAGTGGATTTGACGTGTCACGTAGGTAATGATTTGTAAAACTAGACTCAGTGGCATTGTGCTACTGACATAATGTCATCCACCGGCACTCCGTTAAACAGAGCCGTGGATGTCACTACGCCACGGACACTGTGAGCCTTGGCCATGTCAACTTGTTTACCCGTGGCGGCTTTGTGGTAATGCTGCATGCCTTCCACAATCCACCTAGAAATGGTATCTTTAGAAGCTCTCCCATGGGGTTCAATGTAAGATAGCCATAAAGCATAGGGTCCGTCCGCCATTCCTGTGTACGTTGTTTATAACATGTTAATGCACAGACTGGACACCAAGCCTTTGAATTAGGATCAAACCTAGACAAAGAGGGTAAAACTATAGGCTGACCAGGATATTTTAAAGACTGGTTCTTCGCCATAAAGTTAACTCTAGGTAGAAGCCTAAGCTCTTCCCCTGTCACCACAAAACGGTCTGGCTCTGCTGACAAAGCATGTATTTCACTTCTTCGTCTGGCTGATGCTGCAGCAATCAGAAAAACTGTTTTAAGCGTCAACATTTTCATGGAAATGGAGCTTAGTGGTTCAAAGGGTTTATCTGCTAATACTTGAAGTACTAACGATAAACTCCAAGATGGAATCACTGGAGGATTCCTTGGTCTTAGATTACCCATGCCTTTGATTAAAGTATTTACATTACATACTTCATCACTTCCCCTAATAGCCAAGCAAGGGATAGCTGACATTAAAGCTGACTTCTAGCGAGCAATAGAGTTAGGCTTGAGGCTATAGGCATCAAAAAGGTGACAGAGGAAATCGGCTACTACCTGAATAGATGCTTCCATTGGATTAATACATCTTTTTGAGCACCATTCAACAAATCTGTTGATTTTATAATTATATGCTCTGGAGGTTGACCTCCTCCTGGCTTTTGCCATAAACATGGCTCTTGCTCAGAAAAACCCTCCTTAACTGCTGATTCCTTGACAATGGGTTGTTGTGCAAGGCCTTGCCCTGGAAGATTATGTTGTCCATCAGAGGCAGAGGGAACAGGATTGCAGACCAGAAGGTCCAGCAGATCCGTATACCATGATCGGCTTGGCCAATTTGGGGTGATCAGAAGCACTTGGCATTCCTGCTGCCTGATTTTCTGGAGAACCTTTGGAATCAGGATATGCATACTTTCCCTCCCAACTGATAGCTAACGCATCTATTGCGATAGCGCTCGGATCTGGAATCGGAGAGACGTACGTCGCCATCTTCGCATTCTTGTTCGTTGCGAATAAATCTATGTTGGGCTTGCCCCAGTGGTTGAACAGGCGATCCGCCACACATTGATTTAGTTGCCATTTCGTGGGAAGAATGCTCATTCTTCTGCTCAATGAGTCTGCTAATAGATTTAGCCTTCCCGGAATATGAACTGCTTTCAGGGAAATCCCATGATCTAGGCACCAGCAAAGCAGTTTCCATGTCATCATACAGAGACTGGGCGCCTTCGTTCCGCCCTGGCGGTTTATGTAAGTCACTACTGTTGTATTGTCTGATCGAACCATAACACTCTTGCCCTTGACCTTCTCTAGGAAGTATTCGAAGGCTAAGACTTCTGCTCGCATTTCCAGCAGATTGATATGTTCTGTTGACTGATCCAGATTCCAAAGCCCTGATACTTTGTTTTCTTCCAGGCAAGCTCCCCATCCCTCCATTGATGCATCTGTGTACATCGTTAACTGAGGGTGGGGAGGTGACAACGTCACCTCTGCCAGGAGATTTTCTCTCTTCATCCACCATTGAAGGTGGTGAATAAGAGGTTCCAACACTGACACTTTTGAGTCCAGGAAACCCGTACTCTGGGTCCACTGTGTCATGAGAAATAATTGGATCGGCCTAAGGCGTAAGGCTGCTTGAGGAATGACTGGTTCCAAAGAAACCATCAACCCCAACATTCTCAAGTAGACCCATGTCCGGACATAACGACTGTTGCACACTGACTGTATGACTGAGATGAGTGTTTCTACTCTCTCTAGAGATGGATAAACATATCCCATCTCTAGATCGAAGAACATGCCCAGGTAAACAAACTTCTGGGATGGAGTCAGCTCTTGACTTTTGAAAGTTGATTATCCAGCCTAGATCTGTAAGAGTTTTCAAAACCATCTCCAGATTTGCTGATAGACTTTCTTGAGTGTGTGCCTTTAACAGCCAGTCGTCAATGTACGTGTGGATTGCTATGTGTCTCGTGCGGAGGTATGACGCCATAGCTTTAACCACTCGAGTGAAGACCCGAGGAGTCGTCGATATACCAAATGGGAGAACCCTGAATTCCCATTGCCGGCCCTGAAATGCAAATCCCAGGAACCGACGAAAGCTCTTCGCAATGGGAATGTGAAAATAGGCATCTTTTAGATCTATCGATGCTGTCCACATTCCCTTCCTCAATCCTGCTAACACCGTTCTCACTGTTTCCTTTTTGAAACTTGGTGTGAGGATAAACCTGTTGAGAGGTTTGAGGTAGAGAATTGGTCTCCACCCTCCAGTGCGATTTGTCACTAGGAACACGGTTGAATAATAACCCGGACATTTTTGTGTCGGTTGAATAGCGTGTTTTAGTATGAGGGATTGAATTTCTTCCTCTATACACAACCGTTGATCTGGATCTCTTGGATTTTGAGTCCAGATCGGAACCAGAGACAGGCATAATGGCTGATTTGAAATCCAGTCGGGATGGTAACTGAGTGAAAGCCATCGCAAGACTGAGCGGTCCTGAGTAACCCGATCCCACTCTTGCATGTGGAAGGCTAGACGGCCTCCCACGGGTCCACCTAAGGACTGAGGTGGACCCGAGAAGTGCAAGAGAAGCCCTGTCTCTGGTGGCTGTCCTAGCAGCACTGGTGTGGTCTTCTCGAGAGGCGACCCATCAGGTTCGGCTCCCACGACCAGAACCCCGCGCTCCTCTACCAGTGCCACGCGCACCTCGGTACGCAGGCTGTCTGGCGGGTTGCGCTGGAGGAGCCTGCACTCCCCCCCCACTAGCTGGCTTACGCTGTCGTTGCCGTGGCCGACGCTGCCTAGGTGGTTGGCCTCTGACAAGGCCACCACCACCTCTAGCCTGCTGAGGGTGGAAGGCAGGGGGCGCTGCTCGAACACGTTCCCTGTGGAACACTTCAAACTGCTCTCGCAGCACCCTCTGGTTGTTCACCAGGTTTACGGTTTGTTGGAGGTGCAGACATCCTTCACCTCCAAACAACCCTGGACCTGCCATCGGCGTCCGAAGAAGCCGATTGTACAGGTCCTGCGAGGGGCACAAATTGTAAAGGGCAAATGTGCGCCTCGCCCGTAAACTCCTGGTTACGGATCTCGTCATGCAGTCCAGAGCCAGGTTAATGCCGTCCTGGATGGCTCTCTGGACTGCAAGAGGAGAAGTTTGGCGGGCCACGGATGCTGCTACTACCCCCTGTAGCAGCTGGGAAACGTGCGAGAGAGCCGAGATTGCTCCAATCGTACTTTCCTCCATGTCCGCGGCGCGGAATTAGCATTGCGCAACCGCACAAGGGTCCCGTGTCAGACTGGGACCCAGGCTGCGTGTCTTCGCCCAAAGCCGCACAGTCATCCGTGCAAGGCTTTGGAACGACGCCATACTTCTGATATAGATCAGAACTTATACGGCAGCGCCGTGCCACCTCGTGAGGGGCCTTCGCAAGGCATCCTTTCGGCAGAATGGGCGTCTCTGCCACAGCGAACATATCAATGATATGCGCCGCATACGGCAGAGATGGCATGGTGCTCGTCACCGGTTTCCCTCCCAACCACGGGCGCTGGTCCCGCTGGTAAGCCGGTGGATCCACCTGGAGTTCTGGCTTGATGTTCACCAGCCATTGGCAAGCATCCAGCCAGTCTTCCTCGGTGACCACCTGTGAATGTTCGACGAGCCTAGGGCCTTCGTCGTCCTCAACCACATTCACTGGTGGAGTAATGGCCGGAGCTGAAGATACTCCTGGAAAGCCAGGGAAGCCATACGGACCCGCAAGGGACGGCATGGCTTGCGCCATGGCTATTCCAGGAGCCGGATCTACGGCATCATGGGAGGCTAAAAACATGACGTCACAGTCCGGGCCTTCCTCACGGTAACTCTCAGCAAGCCGAGGGATACGGTATGGACGGCCATCGGCTCCTAGCCGGCCTAGCCATTGAACCGGGAAACCCACTCCCGAAGAAGTAGTTCCATGGAAAAGGTCACCCATGGGCCCCCATAGGGGCCCATGGGAATCCATTTCCATGGCCATCGACTCATCGGTAGGCCATAACAGAGTGTCCTCTTCTTCCTGCCCAGAAAGATTAGACGCCAAGCTTGAAAAGGGATCAAGCTCGGCCTGGGCAGGAGGGATATCGCGTGAGGCGCTGATACCCTTAGCCTTAGGCTGCTCTAAAGCACTTGATAAGCGAGCGCCCGAGGCCATGGCTTTCGCTCCCAGGTCCACGGGCGAGGCAAGCCGCAGCGCCGGATCAACGGGAGCCGTCTCTGGGTCTATAACGAAAACTGGTTTGCTAAGAGAACTAGACCCAGAGACGGGAACACTCTGTCCCGGAGCAAATGAAGAAGACAATGACGAACTTGACCCGGGAAGCAAGCTGCGAAGCAACTCCGGGACAAGATCTGTGATCGTCCTCTTCATTTCTCCCATCATTTCAAGACGGAAGGCCTCCATGTCTGGCATGGACGCCTTCCTCTTCTTACCACACACCTTTTCCAGACGCCTCTTCTCGTCTGCCACCCGGTCCTTTACCTGCTGATTTAAAAAATCAGATAAAACCTCCACCGGCCATGACTCACACACATGGCAAATTAGAAGAGGCCCGCATGTACTGCACCTAGTGAAGTCATGAGGGAAAAAGCGGGCCTTCACAAAACGGTGGCAGGAAGGGCATTTGTTCTCAATAACCATCTGAAAAGACACAAACGGAAACAATTAGTTTTTAGTTATGACGAACCAAAAAAACAATTGCAGAAGGCTAATAAGATCTGTACGGAAAACTTTTGACCATCAAATGAAAGATAAATCAGGCCCATAGAAAAAACTATAGGCCTGACAAAAAGTAAACAAATCCTAAAACCTTGTTATACTTCTATAAGAGGACAAGGGAGACATAAGAATTTGAACTTGAATACTTGAGAGGCGAACTTTTTTTAGACTTCACAGCTCTAAACACAGACTCATTAATAATTGAACTTTATAAACACAATGAACCTATGCAAACCATCAAGAGAGATAAATCACTCAACACTCAGTCAAAAAACTTCTAAAATATTTAGAAATAAAATGACTGAAATTTTCCTCTCTCCTAAATAACCTCATAAGATGACTTCTGAGGACGAGTGAAGTCTGATAAACAACACAGGAATACCTGATCCTGAGTCCAAAACCCCTGTGGTGGGGGGAGAATGCGGAGAAATTACTTCTTATGGTAATATCTCCCTCAGCAAACTCATAATAAAATGGAAGGACCCAGAAACCAAGCATAAATATTGTTTAAATAAAAGGATACCCTTCAAATATCAGCTCATGTGTCTGAAACATAAAGCACAACATGCGTTAGCTAATATATAAAGAGCTAGCCTAATAAAGACGTATCCACGCGATAGTGTGAATCCCGGAAATACCATCCGAGTCAACACGCAAATTTATTATCACTAAATTTACTAAAGTACACCTGATGGCTAGGACCTGGAGCATCCTCCGGCGACTTGGCAGTATCAGACATACTAATATAACAGTCAAACAAGTTGCAAAACAACTCAAAGCTTCAAAAAGACAGAAAGCGAAAGCAAGGCTAAAAAGTGTGTTGCAATGGCAGGTCCATATTTTAAGAAGAGAATGAGTCAGCTCCGCGCATGTGCGAGTTTGGGCTGCACATCCGCTGGACTGTCAGTTGTGTAACCTGCCCAGTGGTGGGGGCGGTTTCTTTTTAATTCTGAGTATTATTGAAGCTAGGTCGATATTTAGGAAATATAATGAAGTATCAGGGTGGTAAGTATACTCTTGATGTGAAACATTGCGTTTATGTTGTCAAATTATCATAACCTCTATTATATGACATATGAACCTCGAAAAATAGTCAAACACATTTTTTGTGAGAATTCTTGAGGCACGATTTCCGGGAAATGACTACTCTTTAGTTATGTGCTGAATGACATTCACCCGCTTGAACGAGTTTATTGAGGAGTATTACTAAATACCGAGTACTCGAAATACAAACACTTGACTTACTAGACTAGATCATACTGTAGGTCGTTAGAGTGTTATTTTCATGACATCACATGAACCAGACTTTATTTATTTTATTTATTTTAACTACTAATTTGAGATAGATAGCGTCGAAGTGAGCAGTCGTACGTAGTTACCGTTCTAATTTCGTGGCAATTTACATCACCTGTCAAATCGCAAAATACATGTACTGCAGCTAATGAAAACAGCATTTTCATATTTCAAATTATTTTCGATCATTCTAACGCCTTAAACCGGTATTTCATTAATACCGGTTTAATTAGTGATACCGTCACCGGTTTTCTTTTAGGCCAAACCACCCCGCCCTATACTGTACTATACATTTTACGGTACTTGAAACCCACCCCCGCCCGACACTCATTCATCTATATTATTATAGATATAGATATATTATTCATCGATGTCAGATAGTACGCTGATTCAGACTGGGTAATTATGTAATTCAGAGGACACAGGCAGAAATTAATGGTTAAATCTAAAACTGTTCACCAACTATTCCCAATATACCCATAACACCCTGATGTCAATATTCTATCTTTTACCATTTCAGTAGCAAAGAAACTGGTGTACATTCTTCAACAATTTTGGTGGACGATGTTGCCGTCTTCGACGGCAACATCTTCCACCAAATTTGTTGAAAAATGAACACCAGTTCATCTTTTTATTTTATTTGATTAATTAAACATTTTGACATCAGAGCGTAAGGGATAAGCATAGGGAGACGTGATTCATGGGTTAATCATTTAATAGTTAAACTGGCCAAGAAACGACTTCTGGATCTCAGGCCTGAGAATTTTCTATTTAAAAAAAGGCAACATATCCTCATAAATTGGTCACAATTTTCTAATTTTTAATATAGCATCGCAAAAATCAGGAATTTATCACAAAAACCATGCACCTTTAGTCCATTGATAAGCAGGATTTGAAATTAACCAAGGATAGAAATAAGAAATTTGCTCTACATGTATCACAGTGTTCCATATTCTCACGGTAGTTACGACAATCAAGATCACAATAAAATAAATTAATCTTCCATGATTGAAATGTTGCTGGGATTTGAAACTCAGTCCTATTTCCCCAATTGTTCCCAAAATCGAATCCAATTCTTGTGCAGAGGAAAGTTTTTATATCACCTCGGGAAAACACCAGGATAGGTGGTCATATTTCAGAGAGGCTGACCATATTCTCACGGTAAACAAAGAATATTATCTACGGTAGACCAGCATAGTCAAAATACAGAGAAAATATCAAGAATGCTTTCCAGGTTAACAGTCTTCTACAAAACACTATTATTTATTTGAAAATCAGTCAAAGTATTGATTCCCCCCATACCATATGCAGTAGGTAATGCCATAGTTTGTTTGTAAGACGCATGATTGGGAAACCACTAAAATTATTACATGATAGCGTGTAATGACGTAGAGACTTACTGAGCTTATTATAAATGGTGCCCCTTATTTTTTCCATACACTTTAATCATGGCGGAATCGCAGATCGCTGGATTTGATCCTGTCACTGGCATAAATAAATTAGCAGATGATGTAATTCAATTAGCTAGAAGTTTTATATATTAGATTTTTGTGAGCTAGTGATGGTTTTGCGCCTATATTATATTGACGTTTTTTGGTACATTGCAGCTTTCTATTTTACTCATTATTAAACGGCACATTTTTGGGAAAAAACTTGTTTACGATCATCTTTGACTTCCTGGTTACAGCGTCGCCACAATAAACCGATGGTAGGGGGAGGTGGTTTTTATCTATAGCAAAAAATCATATTGCCATGAAAAACCCCCAAAACACAAGAATATGAGATGGGAGTATACATGCACACTGCGCATCAAACATTAGGATTTTACCTGTACAGTAATTATATAGCTACATGCACATACATTGACTTTATAGTATATCAGCCAGAAATAGATAATTATCCCCTGCACTCGGGATTACAACGCACGAGCATCAGCCATTTTTCACCTGCATTGTGCATGCAAAAACACCTTATTGCGACCCATGAATTAAAGCTGCCATGACGTCACAAAAATAGCAGCTATTCTGCAAAAAGAAATATGGATGTGTACCCTTAAATCCAACTTGTTAGGTGAGCTACGCCATATTGTTTGTTTTGTCCCCTCTGGCCATTTCCAGCACACCCGCCGTCGCTTACTATAAAAGATGGCTCCAAATCCCGAAATGGAAGCAGTCAAGCCTTGCCTGTATACGTGAAAAGCATGCTGACTGAAATTTATATCACTCATGCATTTCTTGAAACAGACATCGATTCCACCACTGAAGACGTAAAAATGATAAAGATATTTTTATGCACACGAGGCTATAATTTACCAATACTTATTGAAAAAATTACAAAATACAGGTCCTATTTCTTCAAAATATACCTATACCTACCTTCTTGTCGGGCTCCATTTGCAAAGACTACGTTGTTAAGTCACTTCGTCATTGGTCAGGATTCCTTTTCATAGGGAAGCTTGTGGTAATATAGCTGCTATTATTCTAGTTAGTCAATGAATGATTGAATGAATGAATGAATGAAGAAATGGGCACTTATTTTTTATGGAACACCACCGAAACGATGCCACAAACCACAGCCACCATCATCACCACCACCCCACAAATAGTACATCCATATATCTTTTTGCACAACAGCTGCTATTTTTGTGACGTGATGACAGCTTTAATCGGGATGAGCAACTAGGCAGCGGGACTAATGATCACTAGATTCTATTAACCATACAGTCTACTGATTGTTTACTAGCACTTCCTTGCCAGATATGGTGATTATTATTTTTATCCTGTATGCTACACAATGTTGGTCTTACGTCATTGGGTATTATTCAATTGTATTGTATTTGTGATGTAATTAAACCCGTTAACCCTTTAATGGTCAAATTTGGTCAAGAAAATTTAAATATCTGCCTATTGAATGGCCATTTAAAGGCCAAGAGAATATCATTTTGAAAATTTATCACTGGAATGACTGGCTCATTTATCGAGCCAGTCAAGTCAGTGGTAAATTTTTTAAATCTTTATATCTTTACCTGTAAATGGGCATTCCACTAGACCATAACAGAGGCCAGTTTTGGCAGGTATGACCAAATAAACGGTTAATCATCAGATTTGGTCAAGAAAGTTTCGATTCTCTTATAGAAAATGTCAAACCAAGACTATTTTGGAAAATTTACAATTAGAATGACTGGCTCGATGATTGAGCAACTTATTCCAGCGGCAAATTTTAAAAAACTGTATGCTCTTGGTCTGTAAATGGACATTTCTAATGCTTATTGCAGCGGCTGTCTATGGCCGTCAAAGGTATGAGTTATCAAATTGTTACTACATAGCTCACAGGCTGGTCAGTCACAAATTGTATTAGACCTGGTCATTTTCTAAGTACTAACCTCAGGTTAGCATTAATTTCAACCCAATGATAATCTTTGTTACATGTCTTGCAAGCAAAATCTTTCTATTTCACCTCATAGATAACAACCAGAGATCTGTCTGCAGATCAAACTTACCCAGCAAGAACCACACGCACTCTGGTCCCGAATCTCACCAATGGTTGGACATTTGGGCCATTTAGTACGAGAGTCAAAGTTATCCGGAATGGCGTCGAGTCTGAAAGAGTAGGTCTTGAGAGGAAGACGAGGAGCTTTAGGGCTACTGATCACACCACACAGTTTGCGAGCATATTCGACGTCCCGACCAGCGAAATATGCATTATAGCCTGCCTGTGTAAAACAACAATGGATTGAAATTAAAATAATAAGAGGGCCAAGGGTCTGTAGCGCTCACCTGGAACATAACCCTACCACAATAGGGTCCTTTAATCCATGTTTACTTGAAATCAGTCAAGCGGATGAGGAATAATCTTCTATCCCTTTAATGGTCAAGCCGGCTTGGACGGCTTCTGCAGTGGTCTTGAGGTATGTCCATTCGCACGCCAAGAAAAGAATACTTTTGAAAATTTACCACTCGAATGCCTGGCTCGATAACAAGTCATTCTAGTAGCCAATGTTCAACTAGATGGACTGTGTCCCGCGTGTCGAGCCGTTTAGGTTTTCCGCATATCGCACTCATGTGTGGCATGATATCTTAAAATAGTAATACCCCCTTGACAAATCAAATGTCTATTTAAAACTCTAACATTCAGTTTACACCAAAATTAAAATGAATTATAAAAGTCTTTCCCCATACTTTAACCTGGTTTGGACTTAGTTTATTTCTGTGTGATTTGTCTCCTTTTCGAGTATTAGAATTAAGTCCCAAACCACGTAAAAGTGTGGGCACAGATTTTTATAATTGATATTAATTTTGCTGCAAACTGAATGCAGTTATGATATATATTATAACAAATCTGTAAAGTTTTATTGGGATCGTATAAGCTCTTGATAAATTAAAAGACAATTGAAAAACAGTAACAATCTTATAAATAATTCTGGGGTTAAGGAGGATATAAATCACAAACCTGGTAAAAACAAGGAAAAAATTAGAAAATACTATTTAATGTCATGTACATGTAGACTAAATGCACTGATGGTACGCATAAAACAAAACTGCAAGGTTTTAATGGGATTGAATAAGTCCTTCATTGATTAAATGTGAACTGAAAAACTTTAATATTCTTCTAATTCTTGGAAGGATAATAACAATATCCACAGGTATCTGTTATTTTCTCCGATATCCGTTTTAATGGGCGGGCCCTCAACCATGCCACGTTGATGCCAGCCGGCTCCATTGTGTGGAGCTGGTGGATCCAGTGCGACTACTTCGCCCTTCGCCAGATGGTTGATTCGGGGTTGGTGGCAGGTACCCCTGACAGTGTAAAGTTGCATGTGGATGGAATGAAGGAGATGTAGTCGTCCTTCTTGCCTCCTAGTCACATCCTGTTGTCTCGGATTGAGCTAATCATATTGTATAGCTCTTCTATGACATCGGTTTGACTGTTTCCCATCAGTGGTGTTGGTGCCCTGTTGGTTGCTCTTGGTTCTGGTGGGGCCGGTATACTGGCGGCGCTGCTGCGGCCTGCGGGTGTACGGCGCATTGTCTCTGCGGCGCATGTCCCCGTTTGTGTAGGGGCCTCTCGCCCTGGTTTGTGGGCGGGCCCTGGGTCTAAGCCGCTTCGGGATGTTTGAACGCTGTCGCTCCTCATGGCGGCTTCGAGTGGTTGCTATTGCCAATTCTGCCTCTTTGCCCGTGGACTGGCGGCTTCGTTGAAGGCTTTCTTGTAGCCCCCTGTCTCATTGTATTCCACGGCTAGCTTGTTGGCAGTGTGCGTATACAATAACTTCGTCGGTTTGTTGCTGAAGTCTGTATGCAGGTTCTCCCATTCAGATTGGAAGATTGTGTCTTCATTTGTTGGTTTGAATGACACTGTGGCGTTGAGAAATGGAAGGATAGTTTTGTTATCCATTGCTTCCCTCAGTTTCTCGTGTTGGTACTCAAGACGTGTGGCCCTGCACGCCGAGTTACGCCATAGTTTATAGGCGTAAACATGCTCCTCTGGGATGGCTGGCCTTTTGTAGCCTGTTTTATCCCATTGGGGGTTCTGGTGGCTCATGGAGGGGAGGGGCTGCTTGCCACCAAGCCGCTAGGCCGCCAAGCCACCAAGACCGCCATATACCACCCACTCATAAGGCCGCCATGCCTCCACGCATGCGCAACACCTACAGCCGCCAAAAAGCGACTGGAGGCTCCCAAGGAGAGTATATAAGGAGCCCCTCAGACCCCAAAGGCTATTCAGACTTTAGTTGAATTCACACCATTGTGAACAAGCGTCAGGATATCTCATAAGACTCGAAGTGTTTGAGACGTTGTTATTAATCTTCTAATTCTTGGCTTAAGCAGAACAAAAATATTCTAAGCCATGTCCAAATGCCAGAAATGTATGGGAAAAAATCACAATCATTATGACGGAGACTGGATGCAATGACAGCACAGCACAAATCTGTAATGTTTTATTAACAGTGTATATTCAATGTTTTATTACCAGTGCTTGTATCTAACAACCAGCACACACACACACCCACACCCACCCACCCACACACATAATGCCATTGAAAACACCATAGCAAAATGGCAAAAACTTACTTTCCATGTTGTTCCAATACTATTGATAAGCCCTTGATGAAAAATGTCCCTTGAAAAACTTTCACATTTACCTAATTCTTGGTGCAAAATAAGCCAAGTCCAAACCCCGTAAGAATATCGAAAAATTTTGAAAATCATTTCAATTATGATGAAGTCTAGATGCAGCTTTCTTAACTAAATTTGACCATTAACCCTTTAACGCTCATATCAGCTAAAACAGCTTCTGCAGTGGTCTTGAGAAATGTCCATTTGCAGATCAAAAGGACTATTTTTGAAAATTCATCACTGGAATTACTGGCTCGATAACCGAGATCGACAAAATCTAACTTTTTTATTTATTTTGGAGGCCTTAACAGTTCTAACAGGAAATTTGATTGGTCAATTTTTCTAGCAGCCATGGAAAATTATCAACCGATTATCCAATTTCAACCAGACTTGACCGGAAATCTGGTCAATTTGTTTTGGTGATCATCTTGGATTTCGACAATGTCCAGGAAATCGTTTAATAAACTCATTAACTGCTGGATGAAGTTTTATCAAACACGTCTGGAAGGACCCTATCATGGTAGCCTTGAAAACATTAATGCAGATATTGGATTGCTCAAATTTATTTGGCATCTATCTCTAATATGTGCAGGAAATCATTTAACAAATACTGATGAATATGTTGAACATAATTCACCTTTTCAGAGCATCCATCTATCATCAGACCTCATATGATGTCATAATCAGCTAAGCGCGTGTATGATGACGTCACAATCATTACGTCACAAAAGGTTCCATATAGACCGTCTTCAAATCTCAAAGAGTCTGACACGTTGTATAAATTGTGTCTTTGTAACTCTTTGCTATTTAATAAACATGATGTTGAATATTTTGAAACTAATTTGACTTAGGCAGCAACAAGACCCAGTCAAATTAGTTTCAAAATATTCAACAGCTTACCTGTGTAGTTTTTTGGAAATTGATAGTCAGGGAGTTCAGAGATTTATTGAGTTTAGCCAGAGATGGGTGGGGCATAGGTAAAACTTGAAATGTCCATTACTTTCACAGGTTAGTGCACATAAATATCCACAAAATCTAGCATTAATACATAATTCATAGAAATTTTTACGCTCACACTCCAATTTTATAAGAGGTGATAAAAAACTGCATGGAATTTCAGTTTGGGACACAGATTTCAGCTTGTATCTAACAACCAGCACACACACACACCCACCCCACCCCCACCCACAATGCCATGGAAAACACCATAGCAAAACTTACCTTCCACGTTGTTCCAATACTATTTATGTAAGAAATCATATCCTCCTTAACTGGGTACACTGGCAAGTTAACTGCAGATGCCACTGTTAAAATCCCAACCAACATTAGAAGAGGCTTCATTATGACACAATAACTGAAGTTTAAAAGAAAACATTTCAAAATTTAACTGATTATGCATAAAATAACTAGATTGGATGGTCGATGGAATTAAATTAGTCTGAAATACTCAGCAGATTAATAAATGAGAGTAATAAATTATTTTCAAAATATTTAAATTCCTATATTAAATTAAGCATATATCAAAGCTGATGAACATTTTGAAGTTAATTTAAAGGGAAACTTATATTTCCCAATAGTAGATGGCAGATTATATTATCGCAGAATTTCAACACACTATGGAAAGCTGTTAAACATTTTGAGACTAATTTCACTGAAAACTGTAGTTACCTATGGCGTTCAGTCAAATTAGTTTCAAAACATCCAACTAATTATTTCTTACATGTACAATGAAAGGAATTTTTGTTTCTTATTTGGCCTGCATGCCAGTTGAAATGGTTAGAGCAAGAAATATATATATTATACAGTGAAAGCATTTTAGTATTTTGGAAACCGATTGAATGAAATTTGTTATTGCATATGGCAGCACCAAAATTCAGTCAAATCGTACGGGGAAAGAGTATTCAGCTCTGTGTGTATGTCTCTGTATCCTGGCAGAGGTGTATCTAAGAAAGCTGGTTATCTGATTTGGCTCAAATTTTAACACAATCTATGCATTTGTTATAATGTTATGCGTACAATAGATTGGCAACTGTCATTACCTTTAACGAGTACCCGGTACGCAATTCTACTACTCAGGGCCCATGTTCCCGACGCTATCGTTAGCTAGTGATATCGTTAAACCCATTGCTTTAGTATGGTGTAACAATATCGCTAACATAACGATAGCTTCTGGAACACGGGCCCTGGTTAGCAAAATATTTGGAGTCATATACGTGGCGTCGTGGGATGGTCCATTATGCCCTCATTCATAGTAGTATGAGCAGTGTTCATTGGGAATATAGTGTGAAATACATGGTCAGGGTACCTGGTTCCAACAGGGTTCTATTCCTAACAATTGCTCCTTTTTGCATTCTAATGCACTCAATGTTTTCATGGCATCGTCAAAACATGTTTATTTCAATAGATACCTCATTTTTACAAAATATTTGAAGATTTTATCAAAATGCAGCAGAAATAAGTAATTATTTTACTGCTATTTTTATTGGACGTATGAAAAACATGTTTTCACTAAATTACTTTTTTTTGGTTCCCTAAAAATGTCCATAACTGGTAAAGTCCAGTTTTCGCATCAGACGACATATGCCAGTCACTGTCAAACATGACATGTTGATTTCACCAACATAAGCCCTGTCTTTGTAGTAGTGATCTAGTCTTCCTTTAAAGGTGTTGATTGTAGAGCAATGAACCATTCAAATATGCAAGTGACATTATCTCAAAACCGATCATGCACCTAATCAATTCAGCCTTTATGCACCACCTTCCCATCGACGCTGTAGGCCAAGACTCCCTTATCGCACTACCCAAGCCCAAGAAGCCACCTGGCCCCCCCAGCCAATCTGCAGCCCACTGTGCTCCTCAACAGCATACGGAAAATCCTATCCAATGTTACTCTATGCGCATCCGAGACAAGATCGACGACTTCACCGGATCATGTCAAAGTGGCTTCAAATGTGGACGCAGCTGTGCAGACATTGTGGGACTTCCACAAAATGGGCATTGACATGTCACGCGCCTTCGACACAATTAAGCACTCAAAGATCCTTGATGTACTATGCCAGGCCAGTTGCAATGAAGATGACCTACGACTAGTGAGACTACTGCTTGCAGACACCAAGCTGAGAGTACAAGTCAAGTCAGTGAAGTCTGTAGAGTTTGAGACATCAATCGGCTCCCCACAGGTAGATGGTCTATCTCCGGTACTTTTCACCTGCTACCTTGCTGCCGCATTGAAATCTGTGCAGAAAAGTTTCACAAGACCAACTCCACTCCCCCCCCCCCCACCCCCAGTGTCAATACTGGGTATGTTGCTAGCGATGGAATATGCCGACGATGTGGACTTCATAGACGAGGAAAAGAAACCCCTTGACGAACTTCTCTAATAGCTGCAAGCAAACTAAAAATTAAGAATCTCCCCCCACCCACACACCCCCCCACAACACACACAACCCCACCCCAGTATCAATACTGGGCATGCCGATAGAGATGGAATATGCCGACGATGTGGACTTCATAGACGAGGAAAAGAAACCCCTGGATGAACTTCTCCCAATAGCTGCAAGCAAACTAAAAATTGATAATATCTTAATGAATGAATCCAAAACAGAGTTCACCCACAAAACATGAAACTAAAGAAAATGACGACCCAATTCATGGCGGCGAACCATGGAGGAAAAGTAAATTCTTACGCTCACTGCTTTGCAGTACTGCATCATGGGGAACATAGCTTTCCAGTCCTTCCGAAAGCTATGGATTTGTAGATCAAAGATGCCCTTGATAAAAAGGCTACGTTTATACAATGCAACCTGCGCATCTTTGATGCTGTATAACTGTAACAGCTAGGCAGCTCCAAAGGCAGCTCTAGACAAACTCGACGCCTGCCACCGCAAACACCTATGCACCATCACTGGACACTGATGGCCAGACAGCATAATTTCCAACGATGCACTATACAAGATGTGTAATATGTCGCCGCTGTCTGTAAAAGTCGCCCAGCAAAGATGGTCCATGTTTGGCCATATGCTAAGCATGCCAGAAAAGACACCAGCACACAGCCTTGGAATTCGCCCTACTCGGAGCCAGCAAATTTTTACAAAGCCAGGAGAGGACGTCATTGCATAAATCTGCTAAGCGTGCTACGAGGTGACCTCAAGAAAGCAGGACTCGGTACACTCAAGTCAAGAATGGACCTGAGGAAGCTTATAATTTCAGCTGAGGACAAGACACAGCAGGCAAAAGCGAAGAAGGACTGATTGCAGCTGTAGGATGTTTCTACTACTACAGCCGCAGAATACAGTAATCATACATTGTAGGCATGTTAGGAGCTGTTAATATGGATTCAGGCAGGCCATTCCATTAATTGGTTAGTCTAACCATGAAGCATATTTTTCTCGTATTCGTGTTAAAACATTGTTTGTAGAGCTTGTAGCTGTGGCGTCTTGTGCGGTCCCCAGTGATGAAAGGCAATAGATTTTCTTGGTCGATGTTGTATATGGAGTGCGTGTATAGGTCAGGGTTTGCACTCCTTTCTGTGTTTGAAATTTCATGACTTTTCCATGACCGAAATTAACAGATTCCATGACCTCCAAGAATTAATATCTGTAACAGCAAATAAGATCTGAGGTATTCTGGAAAATGTCTGAATATTGCCTGTCGCAACAACCACGTCACAGCCTTGTTTTGATAAGCTGTTGCATAGAGGTGATTTATGTCAACAGATTTATTTTTATTTTATGATAAAAAACACTGATTTTCCATGAATTTCCAGGCCTGGAATTTAAATTTTCAAATTCCATGACCAGTACAAACCCTGATTTGTACACTTCGATAAGATCACCTCGTAATCGGCGGTACACTAAGCTTGGTAATTGCGATGTCTTCCCGCACTCTCCATATGGTGTGTCTTTTAGCCCTGGTACAAGTATTGTTGCTCTATGTTGTACGGTTTCTGAAGCTGAACGTCTTGTTTGTACAGCGTCGACCAGATTACATTCCCATATTCCCGGTTTGGCCTAACCAGACTTTTGTACAACAGTATCAATGTATGTTTGTCCAAGAAATCAAAGGTTCTCTGTATCATCCCAACAAGTTTATTGGCCTTATTAACTGATCTTTTGGCATGCTGGGTGAATTTCAATGTGTTGTCGACATACACGCCAAGGTCTTTTTCACAGGTAGTTTCCTTCAGGGTGATAATTTCGTTATTGTCTTGCATGTTGCATTGCGATTTACTGTTTGAACTACCCACAGTACTGATGTTAGGCTGACTGGTCAATAGTTGCATGCTGCTGATCTACGGTGACTGGTCATTTCATAGAACCGCCATTTCGTAGAAACCATTTCGTAGACATATCTTTTCGTAGAAATTGGATATTTCGTAGACATTTCGCAGAATAGGAAATATATGAAACATCTGGTCTGTAAAATACACCAAGAAAATGTGCAATCCTAAATGACAAGTCTACGAAATAGTCAGAAATACTTATTCTTGTTGTGCTTAATGGAAATGTCTATGATTTTCGATATCTGTAATGACCAGTCACCATATTCGGGATCTTGTGATTATTTTGAAACTAATTTAATATATGCAAAAACAGCCCTCCCTACCCCACCAGTTACATTTGTTTTAAAATATTCAATGGCTTGTTCTGCTAGAAATTCGTGTTTCAAAGTTTCAAATCAATTTCAACACGATATAAAGTGGGTGGATCTCTCTATTAAATGAGTGATGTGTTTTTAGTGGTGCCACTAATGATGAGACAACCAGAGAGGCCGCCCTAGCCATAGCCACCACGCAGCTTAGGCACAACAGAACACAGCGCTTGCCCAGCCTGAAAATTAGAAGACCGAGCTACTGGCAGGGCACCTAGCCAAACCGGCAACCTAGGGCAAGGTAAGCACAACCACCAAATGGACAATAGAAGCGCACACACCAGGCAAGGACACACCGCTAATACGTACTCCAACCAATACCACTTACGGATGCTAGGAGTACTGAAGCCATAGAAGAGCTGTTCAGAATGGTGACAAACCTCAGACAGCAAACTGAGAGTGACTACACCACCATAGTCACCAACTCATGCAGCCACAAGTCTTCATGTCACAAAGATATACATTGATATCTATTTTTTTTCATGTATAAATTACAACAATTTTAACTACTGTGCACCGCCTCTCAATTATAACAACAATGGAGGCGGTGCTAATAGCTCTAATACAGGCACACCACCATATTCATCTCCTTTTGTCTTCATTCTCTCCACCATCCCACTGGACCATCCATCCATAGATGTCCTAGACAAGGGCCTTGGTTTCAGCCCTGAAGTAACAGAACCCAACATGGGCAGACTGTATTCAGACTTCCAAGCATTCTTTAGAAGAATGCGCCTCATCCACTTCTTCACCCCAAACCCACATCCCCTCCACTCATCCTGACACACGCCTACACAACCGCCAGCACCGCCTAGCTCCCAAGATGTCATAATCAAGAAATTTACAGCGAGAAAAACTTTGATGCCTCCACCCACCATGGATGCTCCATTCGAAGCCTTTTTCAAAGCAGTAAGGTATGAATACAGTAAACAGATCCACCGCCATATTCCAATCAGTAATCTCACCTGCCAAGAACAATCTGCACTCCTTAATCTCAACGACAACCACCTAGTCATCATAAAAAGGGCAGACAAGGGCCACACCACTGTCATCCAGGATAGGGGTAACTATGTAGCAGTAGCATGTTTTGCCAGAAACATGGCCTACCAGGCACTCTCACTATACGAGGCCTTTTAAACCTTCTCAAATACGTACTAGATGCAACAATTTTGAGCTTAATGGCGAAGACTATCTTCAAGTGGGCAGCACTGCCATGGGCAGTAAAGCTACATGCTGTTTTGCATCCGTCTTCATGGCAGATCTAGAAACTAAATTACTAGGCACCGCCATGGACCAACCGGCACTATACGTCAGATACATGGATGACATCTTCATAATATGGGAACATGGAAAACCTGCTCTGGATGATTCCGTCACCCACATGAATTCCTCACACGGATCCATCAAATTCACTATGGAATGCTCTGAGACAAGTTTTTAACATGTGAGGTTTTTAATTGGTTCTATTTTGTACATCATATCACAGTTAAACAAGAGAAAACAATGCATAAGTAAATTTCATAATTAAACTAGTAAAGTATCACATACATGTATATAGCACAGACACTCACATACTATGGGTAAACTGTTAAAATAGCACATAGATATCATATATGGATGAGGGATATAGCACTGGCCAATTAGCACTCCCTTGATCCAAGAAAATGTTCATTTGCAGACCAAGAGAAGGCTATCTATAATA
Source organism: Chaetoderma sp. LZ-2023a (assembly GCA_034401795.1). Lineage (NCBI taxonomy): Eukaryota > Metazoa > Mollusca > Caudofoveata > Chaetodermatida > Chaetodermatidae > Chaetoderma > Chaetoderma sp. LZ-2023a. The sequence goes on along the minus strand of CM067369.1, from coordinate 185,905,294 downwards.
ATTTACCACTGGAATGTCTGGCTTACTTAAAGAGCCAGTCACTCCAGTGATAAATTTTCAAAAATAGTCTTCTCTTGGTCTGCTACTGGACATTTTCTAAGACTGTTAGACAATAGCAAAAGTAAAGTTAAAATATTATTGTTGAATATTTGGGAACTAATTTGACTTAATGACTTAGTATTTAATATAAGGATTTGTATCCCTTTATTTATTTAGATGAGGAATACTGGGATAGCAATCTGTGTCATTAATACCAACAGGTTCAATTGTATGGAGTCGGTGGATTCAGTAAGATTCGCGGTCCTTGCATGAGATTGTGGCTTCAGTGCTTTCAGGGTCGTGACGCAGAACTTCTATGACTCTATATCTCATACTATTTGTATCATGTCCTGGCAGGTTGAAATGTAGTGCAACCGGTGTGTCTTTGTGTTTGTGGACATCTCTCAAATGTTCTTTGATACGGATCTGGAATTCTCTCTTGGTTTCTCCTACGTATTGTTTGTCGCAAATAGCATAGGTGAGGAGATACACCACATTCATGGTTGAGCAGTACGTTTTCACGTGGCATCTATATGTTAAATGTGTGTGTGTGTGCTCCGGAAAGTTTTCCATTTCTCCATTTTGTGGCAAAAGGTGAAGTTTGCCTTTTGACATGGTTCTACTTTGTTTGGTATCGAACTGCCCTGATATCCTTTGATAGCGGGATAGGTGAAATCTGCACGGACTAGTTGGTCTCTAAGCGTTGGGTTCCTTCTGTAGCCGAAGAGTGATTTGTCGGTAAATGTGTCCCTGCTCACTCACGTCACACGCACGTATGACATCATGCTACATTGACATCACAACCCCAACTGCCGCAACCCACTTGGCGGTTTTATTACTGTAATGGCCACTTACACCTGTTCTGTATGTGGTTCTGAGTTTAAACAAAAATCCAGCTTATCACGTCACAATTCTACAAAGCACGGCCACAACTCACGCATACCCTGTCAACACTGCAACGTAAGCTTTTCACGCAAGGAAGACCTTCACAGACACATAAACAAGAAACACAAGAGCGAACCACCAACTGTCAACCACAGCCAACCCGAGACACACCGGTGTCAAATGTGTTCCATTACCTTGCAGCAGTTACAAGTAAGTGAGATGGGACGATAGTCAGATGGATCATACTTTTGTCCTTTCTAGAAGACTGGGGCAACGTTTGCATTCTTCCAGTCAGTTGGCATTACTGATGTAGATAGGGACTTCCTGAAGATCATTGTTAAGATTGGTGCAGTTTCAGGTGCCAGTTCTTTCAATACTTTTGGATTGATGTTGTCAGGGCCAGCGGCCTTGTGAGCGTTCAGTTTCAACAAGTTTTTCTACCCCTGCCTGTGTGATGTTTATGTGGTTGGCAGGAGAGTAATGGTGGTTAGGCATAAAGTACTGTTCCTGGAATTCATTTCTGCTTACGTTGCAAGTACTGCTGAATGCAGACTCGAACTGCTGGTTCAGGATGTTGGCTTTCTTGTAGGCTTCTGACTCTAGTTTCCCATGTTGTTTTAGTGGTGATATACCTCCATTCTCTGACTTACGATGTTCTATAAATGACCAGAACCTCTTGGTGATGGGGTGATCAGTTGGCCTGTTTGGCTCTGGTGTGGTGATGATTTCGTCAATGTAGTACCAGTAAGCTAGTCGAGTGTCACTCTGTACTTGATGCTTGAGCAGTTTGTATTGGTACTCATGCTTAGCATTACCAGACTTTTTATTTTTCTTATACAGGCGGTCTCTGCTCTTCATGAGTGATTTAAGTTTTGGTGTTATCCAGCCTCCAGGGGCAGTTGTTCTTTGGTTTTGATGCTTTATGTGGAATGTCTGGCAATTGATAGAGACTAGTCCACAGGCAGTTGGCATCTTTTCCACTATGATCTTCTAGGGATTTCTGATGTCTCCTTTGATTGAGTCCCATTTTGCTTTTTTGTACAACCGTACAACGGGATCTCCGATCTGTCGTATCCTACCTTTAAAGTTTAAAATAATTGAATTTGAATCTGATTACCAATTTTCGTGAAGATAATCCTAGTAATGACTAGTATCTGTTATTATCGTGGCGCATTAATGTTTGGTACTTACATTGTAACAGGAACAGATTGGAAGAGGAGACTGTTGTGAAACTGAAATGTATCTTTAAGCTTCCCGGTTGATCATGTGATATTGACAGTCACGCGAATATATCACATGACAATTCACTAACCTAAAATGCGGAACGGGGGAACTGCGGAACAGTCAAATACGCGTGCGAACTTGTGCCCATGGGCTGCGTGCGTGCGTGCGTGCGTGCGTGCGTGTGGGAGGTGGATGGGGGGGGGGGGGGAGAGAGAATTTCACCAATATAATAATTAATACCAGCGAAAAAAAATATATACGTAAAATTAGAAATGGACATGTATAACAAAGACATCATCAAATTCAAATTAGCGAGGAAATACGTGTGCAGATTAAGAAAAAAACAGGTGTTGCCAGAGATGTATTGAGACCAGTGACCAAAAGAGGCATAGAATATTTCGTATTATATTAAAAGATGATCTGTTGTTCATTTTTCGGCAAATTTGATGGAGGATGCTGTTACCCCGGTGGGGTCCAGAAGATGTGTGTGCTAATATTAGGGTCACAAGCTAAAACATAACAGCAACAGTTCTCCGCAACATTGTTTCAAAAATAGACACTAATGTTGACCTCACGGCCGCCCGTTAAAAAATATATCAACGAAGCCGGTATTAGACAAATTTATCCTTGTTTTATTATTTATGAGTTACCATTTTCAATGTATAATTATACAATTAATATGTTGGATATTTTGAAACTAATTTGAGTGGGTGCCATAGGCAACAAAAGCTCACAGTTAAATTAGTTTCAATATATTAAACATCATTTTGTTAAATTGAAAATCTATCAAAGACATACAATTTTTACATTTGACTGACTTTTCCAGCCTCGTGAAGGAGAATTCTAATCATTATGACTGTGGCGTCGGCTAATGTGTGGCGTAATTGATTATGACATCATATACTTGAGAAACAGATCTGATCCTTTCACAGTTATATAATCAGCAATATGTATTCAAAATTAGCCACGAAACTGTGTTTCACAATCAATAATTAGGTCTACTAAATGAAAGTTAATTGGAAGCTGTCGAATATTACCCATTGACTTCCACGGATTCTATCAAAATTATTTGTGATTATTTCAGTGTCATTAAGTTAGTCACACTTAAATAATAATGTTTGGTTGAACGTTTTCAATTGCTATTGTGGCGCTTTTATTGATTGGTACAATATAGAATAGGCCTATAGCAAATCAGAGAACATGATGCAGGGCTCGTTGTTTATGCCCCGCCTTCATTTGACGACTGCTATCCAATCAATGACGACTAGCCGACACATAGATTATAACACGCATTTTATATAGACGTTAACAGATTTATATATTTTGTAAAATAATATTGTTAAAACGTGCGTATGTTAATTTGTACGGTTTCCTCTTCGTATGTGATATATGATTGTGGGTGAAAATGGTCTTTTTAATGCAAAATCATGGGCACAAAAACGAAATTTTTCAGGGGTGGCAGTGCTAAATCTGGGGCGGGTGGAGGTGAGTCTGAGTCCTCGCCATTTTGAAATCTAGATGATTATCTCAGAGGGTATCACCTGCATTTCTCTAGGTAAATGTGGACACTCACCTTATTGTAAAATTATTAAGCTTTTATCCATTTTCAAAAATATGTCATAGACCTGTCGTTCATTGGCTTTCATCTCATATTTATTTTCAATACATATGATAATACTAAGAAATACGATCTCTTTGAAGGCTGACTGGAAAGTATCTTAATGAGTATGTATTCGTGCTACTGAATGTGAAATAACAAATTAATCTAATTATCCAAACTCTCACACCAGGATTCTGACATCAGGATTGATTAGAATTAATCTGTTACTGTATTGTATATCAAACTAAATTGATGTATACCTTGTTTGTAAAACAGTACATGCCACTTCCCCATTCAGGTAGGCCTATACTGCATGGTCAAGATTGTATGGTCTAGAAAATCAAGGTTGTTCGCTTAGTGTACGTCCATTTGTAGATTAAGAGAAGACTATATTTGAAAATATGCCACCGGAATGAGTCTGAATGACTGGCTTGCCTATCGAGTATCGAATCAATCATTCTAGGTGTAAAAATTAAAAAAATAGTCTTCTTGTGGCGGCCATGCAAGCGGTAATTTCTTCAGACCACTGTAGTGTATGTACGATTACTGTATTCTGCGGCTATAGTAGCAGAAACATCCTACAGCTGCAATCAGGCCTTCTTCGCTTTTGCCCGGTGTCTTGTACTCAGCCGAGATCCTTAAGCTTCCTCAGGTCCATTCTTGACATGACCTCTCCACTATAGAGTATAGACCATTAAGCTGTTAATTAAACTTTCAAACCTGTGCACTAATGCTGCTAATGTGTGACTTATGAGATTAAAAAAAAAATTTCTTTATGTAAGAAACATAATTTGCCTATTAGTTGTGCGCACGTGCATGCGTGTGTGCGCGCGCACACACATGCGTGCGTGTGTGGTGTGCATGTGCGTGTGTGCGTCCATGTATGCCTGCTTTTGTGTGTAAATGAGCAATTAAAGGACAAATTGAAGCATCGAAGCACGGACGAATTTAGGACCAGGGATGTATCATGTGTGTGATTAGGAATACTGTGATGTACATAACTTCTTTGCAATGTTTGTCCAGTCTTCCCTTGACTGTATTCACAGGATCTGGTACTGCAGAATCAGACAGACTGTTCCAGTAGTTGACCACTCTGTTACTGAAGAATCGTTTCCTTGTGTCTGAGTTGAAACGTTGCTTTTGTAGTTTGAAGGTGTGCCCTCGAGTTCCATCGATTAGCAGCTGGTCTTGGGCCACACTATGTACGCAATGGAAATCACTTCTCTCAAAAGAGGCTCATCTCTATTCGACTCTTTCACAGAAAACAATAAAATAGGAGTAAGAACGAACCAGAAATCTATACCTGATAATGTTAATAGATACATAACAAAAAATAACCACAATAAAATAGCAAAATTACGAATAATGTAAAGAATGTATCTTAGAAAAAACTATTAACAGCAGGAAGAACAGCTACCACTCTCCCACCCTGACCGAATGAGCAAATGATGCAATGCAAACAAAAATAGGAAAATGTATCTAGTGCATTGTCAAAAGCCTTGTTCATTTTATGTATTTATATGTTATGTTTCACATGCTATTGTCAAATATGGTTTTGTAAGCGGGTCCACAACTTAACTTTGGATCTCGCGACTGCCTGCATGCATTATGTAACTACTGTACATGATATTGAGTGAAAAATAAATTCAATACAATTTACTACTGCCAAATGTCACCATCATCATAATCCTCCTCGTCGTCGTCGTCGTCGTCGTCATCATCATCATCATCATCATTAATTACGAGGCATAAGCCAATGGCTTGTTATTTTCTCGGCTCTTTAGTCATCTGGTTTCTTTATATTTGTTATGATTCTGTTTGATACTATATACGCTTGCGAATATCTTTAGTGTAGCATTTCATGTTGACTTTGAAGGTCATGTTGTCCGCTAGCGTGTGTATTAGTGAACAGTTCAACACAGAGATCAACTCAGACACAGTAGCATCATATCACATTACTATTTGCAGTACTTGTGAAGATCCCTATGTAGGACCACACAACTATAAACTGTGGCATCTGTGACCAGCGGTTACACACAAACCGCCAAACTATACACAAACAAACATATGAAGATCTAAACCTCAATAGTAAATTAGGTGGAAACTGCATCATATGTGATAACACCAACTTCAGTACAGCAGACATTGGGATTTCTTATGCATTCAAATCATTCCAGGAGCCCAATGTGATGGCTGTAGCGTGGATCGACCGATCAGGTACGAACCGTCACAGCCAGGCTGGTTACGGGCCGGCCGGGCCAGTCATGTTCCACGTATGCCCCCACCCCGGGGTAGGACAATACGCGTGTTTAGAGCCAATTATGAGAGGATCGTAAAATGACTAAGTCCATAAGATCGCATCGCACGCATGCGTGGGCACCAGAGATTGCTTGACAACGCGCGTTAGCATTGGGCAGATAAAGCATCTCAAACAGTACCGAGTTGATACTCGTAATCCTTTTAGATTGCATGTTTCTCATGGATCTTGGTCTCAATCATGAGCAGAATGAAGCGAGGATTCCAAAATTCTTTACAATTTTTAAATCGGTTAAGAATTGGCTGAGTTATGGCTAAATGAGCCCACTTATTCTATTTTCAAAATATTGAACCCCATAGGCTTAGCGGATGCATGCTTGCAGTACATGGGTACTATAGCGCGTCACGTGACCTGCTTCCCTCCCTCTGAAGCGTGCTCGCTGATTGGCTGTGGAGTTCCATCTCTGATGTCATAGGCAGTATATAAGGGGTCGAAAAATAAGTTTTGAGAGCACTCTGGTGGTGGTGAGGTTCCTGGTCTGAGAGGAAGAGAGCAAGTGACTACATTCCGTAACACAGATATCCAACGCCTGCTGTGGATCATTTCGGTTTTCAGACTCGTTGTCTCTGGGGTACAAGCCACTACATCCGCAACCGCAGTTTTTGTAAGCTCCCAGGAAGATATCACTCATGGCCAATAAACAAAGTAGTCAGGTAGCCCAAGCCACTACTTCCGCAAAGGGACCTTTCGAGCGGTGGGCCTTTTGACCCTCGTCATTCAGTATGTGGGGCGAGTGACGTACTCGGTGATGACTCGCCAGATCTGCCGTGCCACGCAACCAGTGGTAGAAATCAATCCGCACATCATGTGATAGCATTTTTGACATTTCGACCTAAGTTATGGGAACATTGCTTGATGCATCGTGTGAGATATTCGATGCATTACGTCTTGTGGACCACCATAATGCATCTGCATTAACTAACAATCTTCTGTAGCCCGTCAAGAACTGTAGGGCATTTTTCCAACTTTTGCACCAATACGGAACTTTTTAGGCCATTCAAATAAATTAATAATTTTTCATGTGAACGTGACTATCTACTAGCCATCGTCCTCCGCGAAGGATAGTCCTCACTTTTCGTGAGAATGAGACGTATCTATAGTGTGACTGCAGTATTTTCCTAGCAGCTGACTTCGCGTCGTGTCATCTCGCGTTCTAAATTGTGTTACGCTTTCAACTATCGTGAATATGAGACTTCTTCCGTACCGATGACTAATAGGTACTCTGTCTTATTAAATTATTATTGTCTTACTTCCATGTAATTGGTACTGATGACTAGTAGGTACCTCCTGGTCATTTGAAGAGACCGCATTTTTATAGTTTATTATTATGTATATATTATCCTCATTTTCTGTGCGTATAAGCACCGCAAGGTCGGGTGACCTATTTTACTGTGTTTTTCTAAAGTTAGTGATATGGCAGTAGCCACCCATGTTAAATTGCTTTGTTTATTATAAAAACTCGTGGACCGCAGTATCACTAGGTTACACAATACAGCAACAACACCCGCATCAACTTGTCCTCTGCACAGTATCAATTTTTCACAGAAGTCGCTGTTCATATTCTCATTACGCGAACATGACATGCGGCCGACTAAACCTGGACTAGATCGATGGGTTTATAGTAGTAGGGACGATTACTCCGTAGGAGACACTTTGTTAGTCTCTTTTCCGGAGTAGCGGATATGTAACACCGCGCTCTGGTAGTGTTGTGAGTCGGAAAATTTTCTGTGGAAAACTTTCCAAAAAGACAATTTTCCGGAAATTTACCAATGTATTTTTTCAGAATGTTTTCGAGTCACCTAAGGATACAATTGCAAATTTGTATTTCCCTATTGCATTAATACCGATGCTTTTGCTACTAATATAAGTTAATAGATTTAGATTTGTGTCATCTATTGCCATGGCTGAAATGGCTTGCATCAGGTTACACTATCACTATAGTTCAGAAATAACAAATTTCCAAACAATGCTGTTAAATATCTTGAACCAAATTTGCTTGAAAAAAGCTATTGCTGCTATAGGCAGTAATGGCTTGGCAGCAATGGCTTCTTAGCAAATTGTGTTAAAAAATTTCAACAGGAAAGTTTTTGCATATCATTCACAATTGAAGAAAATATTAATTCTGTGCACCTTTATCGTATTTCTGGGTTCAACTATACACCAGCTGCATGGAATCATGGATGATGCAATATTGCACACAGGCACGCGCGCGCAAACGCACGCACGCACACACAATATATATATATATATATATATATATATATATATATATATATATATATATATATATATATATATATATATATATATATATATATATATATATTTATGGTTCAAAATATACACATACTTTTCCAATTTTAGGAAAATTTTCCGGAAAAATAACATCACTACTCTCTGGGTAGATTGTATAAATTGCCCATTTTCCTTATGGCCTCCGTTATGAGTAATTGTCTCTGTCTACGCTCCACCAGCCTTCGGGCTTATTAATTGTCTGGACCTCCTTCCGTTATTTAGAGTTAGCTCTGGGACTATTGGGGTTCCAGTGTGGCTAGAAATAAAGTGGAAATCACTGCATACATCCCCCGCATATCCTCGGATACTGGTTAGTTAGAAAACCCGCCAAAGTAGGAAGTACTGCGAAAACATATATATAATTTATTACTGGCCTGCAGTGCATCTCTAGGTGATATTACATAACCATAACGACAGGTAAATGTTAGCTCCCCGGATACAGATCAGTAATAATCCATACCCGACACGCCGGTGACGGAACTGATTCATCCCTCCATCAAACTCTACCAGTGACTGGGTGCGGGCTTAGAACCCACCATGCCCTCCGTGGAAGGTCACTATAGTTGGATGGCTGCATCTTTGCCCCCACATTAAAAAAACTTGAATGTGCTTTTCAAACGCCTATGTACCGTATTTATCCTTGTGATGTTATGTGTGGCCATGACCTGACGGTGACAGGATCGTTACATGATTCTGGAACTCTTATCTCATGATAAGTACGCACGCGTCTACTGAGGGGGGGGGGGGGGGGTGTGTTCTGTAGGGTGGCCTCACGACCACCGAACATTCTCGCCCATCAGACTTATGTATTAAAAGGTACTTAAGCTACATTGCCAATTGCGGCTAAAAACTAGACTTGGACCCAATAACTAAAAGATAGGGTAAGAATTAGCAGAAGGCCCACATAAATAAAGTGGCAAATACTAACACAGAATTTTGGAACCTACATAAGATGGCGGTGTTGAATTCTGCGGAAATCATCCACCCCACCTTCACGTAAAACAGCTTGCATCACAACTCCCATATAGCTTCACTGGGTTGACTTGTTTACATACTTTAGTTTTAATAGGAGAGTGGCCCTTTTTGCCATCTCGCTTCCTCCACTTTGGCATTGGGGCATTTTCCTGTGATGGAGACCCACGCTAGGCACTTTCCTCTCGCAACAAAATAATGCTCCATAGGGTTTAGTTTGGTTTGTATTAAGCTGGCTAAGTAGCCGCGCTAGGACCCTCCTTTACGGGGATACCTCACGGATCTCATTCTGTGGGCTACCTCTGGCGAGGACCACGATTATGAGTCGTCAACCCGGCCCATGTACTAGACCTCCCCCATGTAGCAGCAAACGAGTATGATTGTTTGACTGTACCATATTAATTATTGCATGTATCTTTAACATTATTTCCCGGCCATAAAATAGAGCCCGGGGACCGTCACACCGGTGACACCAACAGCGTGGACAAGACAGTGAGGTTCAACTTTGGTGGCGATGGTCGCATGGCCCGACTGGAACGGGAACATTCCACCGGCTCTCGAAGTCGGTTTCTGTATGATCCAGCAACGCACAACACCGGCTCCACAACCCAGAGATCCCTGGCTAACCAGCTATCCCGCCCCACTGCACCATGCACCTGTGGTGCCTTGGAGCGGGAACGTCCAGCGCACCAGCACGCATGCCCGGAGGCTACTTAAGTTGGAGGGTCATGGTGCCTGACTGGATCATGCCATTCTATGCAGCCCGCACACAAAGTAATGGGTATTGATCAGTCGGATAGTTGTGAAAGGGACGGCTAATATATATATATATATATATATATATATATATATATATATATATATATATATATATATATATATATATATATATATATATATATATATATATATATATATATATATATATATATATATATATATATATATATATATATATAATATACATACACACATACATACATACATACATACATACATACATACATACATACATACATATATACTGCCAGAGCCGTGATGGAGTCAGAGTACAATAGGCTTAAATGCCAAGGATTGAATCGTGACAGGTGCATCCACAGAGTACAATAGGCTTAAATGCCAAGGATTGAATCGTGACAGGTGCATCCACAGATAGTTCCATATGAATCGTCAGTGTGTCAGTATATCAGACATGTGAAAGCTGGTCTGCTAACCTGGGCCTTTGTCTCGGCGTGGTGTTCCAGTGGAAAGATGTCTGGTTGCTGATGCTATGCAGAGTTGCAGTATGGCGGTTCGATCCCTCGACCGGGAGATAGTGATCAACAAATTAAACTAATGGGTGCATGATTGTTGGCTGGTTAGCACATGGAAATTGAAGCCGCACGTTGCCAGTGCGTCAATAAAATAAAAATACATATATATATATATATATATATATATATATATATATATATATATATATATATAGTTGGTGGTTAGCTAGCGTATCCTTTGGCTGGCTAAATACATTTCTAGTGTTTGTGCTTCTGAGATCAAGCTCCCCTATGAAGGGAAACGCATTGCACTGATGGCACTCTGGATATTGGTGTACCTACTTTCTGAGGGAGAATTCTTGAGGAATTCTCTCATATGCCTGCCTTTCAATCACACGCAGCTGTTCATTCAGAGAGGCATTCTGTGCCTGTACATGTGCCGTGAGAACACCAAAGTGTTGCATAAGAGATGTATATTGATCTTGATTAGTCATAGCGAAACATCAAAAGGACATTATTTTTGCCACGCATTCGTCACGTAGCAGGGTTTGATTCTGTAAATTTATTAGTAGGATTTGTAGAGTTTTATTAACTGCTTAGAAGATCCTGTGATAATTTGTTCCAATCCATTATGGTACTGGGAATAAAAATGAAGTTAAAGACGTTGGGTCTCGCATAAATCTGGTTGAAGTGGTTGTTGTGCATGTTTTTTGGTTTTCCGAATCCGTGTCTGTAGACTGTTTAATGTATCTTAGTTTGTTGCTGTAAACCTTTGTGTTTTCTTCTATCTGACAATGGTGGGAGTTTTATTGTTTCCATTATATTTGCCTTACAAAAATATGAAGCTAGATTTATCACGTCAAACTATTGCTACGAACAATCGTAGCAATAGTTTGACATGATAAATCTAGCTGCATATTTCTTACACATTTTCTAGTTTATCCTGAAGAGTTATTTGATGAGGGTCTTTCTTCTTCTTCTTTTCGATCGCTGGTATCACACTTGGAGAGCCGTTCTCAAGATGACGAGGGTCCCAAACTGTACTTTCTCTGCAATAGTCCTGAAGTTATGTACGTTTACTGCAAATCTCAGTGATGTGTTTGATCCAGTTTATTCGCGACGCCCAAATACTTCATTGCTGAAACAAAACTTAGACTGCTCCTTTTAGTGTGTAGTCAAATTTGTTGGTTTATTTTTACTGGTTAGTCTCATTGTGTTGCATTTTACTGGTTGGAAGTATGTGTTCCAAGTGGTAGCCCAACTACCTAACATGTTTATGTCTTGAGGAAGTGCTTCGCAGTCCTTAGGGTAATACATTTTCCAGTAGCATATACAATTACCAGCGAATAGCCTGATCTCTGAGGGAATATCCTGGAATATATCACTTATGTGGACTGAAAACGGTTCGTTGAGGTACACCGGACACAACGCCATCAACGTTTAATTTAGCCCCCATTGACTACTACACCTTGTTTGTGACCTGTTAAGAATGAGTCAAACCAATTTAGTATGTTTTTGACACTACATGTTTGCAATTTCGATTTCAAAGATTCATATGGAACAGTATCGAAAGCCTTTTAAAAGTCGAGAATAAAATGTCCACTTGTTTCCGTTTATCAATGGATGATGCTCAATTATTGATGACATTAATTAGTTGAGTTCCGCAACTGTGAAATTTACGGAAGGTGTCTGTCTGTGAATTAGGATGTTATTCTGTTCACAATGGCTAGTTAAATTAGAGCAGATGATGTGTTCCAACATCTTACGAGAGTATCACGCCTGTATGTAAGATTGGGATCACTTAGAGTTAGAAATCTGGTGCTAATATGTGTTAGCTGTGGGCTAGCCATGCACGCACACACTTAGGTCTTAGCTCTAAGGTCTAGCAACCCCATGAGTATGAAGACTCTGCCTGATTTCCCTAACTCTTGGCACAGAGCCAGCCTAGATGCACTTGTTGGTCTCTCGTCTTAGCCTCATAATCGCAGTTAAATGGGTAAATCGTGTATATTCTTGCAAGATGTTGAGGGCAGTGTTCACATCAGTCATTATCTGATTCACTTGCCGTTTCTATCTGGGGAAAGAACATTGCCGCCGTGAGCCTACCAGTCCTTGCCTTGCCCCCATGTGCCCTAAACATTATTTTGAGTCCATATTTGTTAATTCTGTTAGCTTATTGTGTGCACTAAATTGTGTGCTGTCTGGATTTCACTACTGGATGACACAATATAATGGACGATTCCAGTTTATCCACCAATGATTTGACGTCATAATCAACTACCTAACGTGTAGGATGATGTCATAATCAATTATGTCATGAATGGCGTAGCTAAGTTTGTCATGAACGCTTAATTGATGACGGACTATGAGTTGTTGCATGACTTGTATGGCTTTATTATTTAATAAACACTGTTAAATATTTTGAAACTAATTTAACTGGGTGCTGTTGCTGCCATAGGCAGCAACAGCACCCAGTAAAATTTGTTAGAAAATAGTCAACAGTTTAGACGTATAATTTTCTGGGAATTGAGATTCAGAGAGTGTACTGATAGATCGATCCCAACATGGGCGAAGTGTGGGTGGAGTTTAACTAGGGATGGGCGGGGCATAGCTAAAACGGGATTCCTCCATTGGCGGGTGCCAGTGGTGTATTGGAACTATCTGTCCCTGTCCCTAATGTGGTGAATGCAGACTGTTGTGTGTGGTACGATCAAAAAGTTAAGTTGTGAGCGCTAGATTGTGGGTGTGGTGGTGGCTAGCAAAGTGCGGTGTGTCTGCTAGTGTCCCTTCATTTAAAACGGCCCTTCAGTGTGTGTATGTTTGCTGTATCCTAGACTTTATGAGGTGTTGAGATGTGTTGCAGCTATGTCCAGACGTTCTTTCACAATAGACATATTCCTGCACATGTCTGTATTAACTCAAAAATTATGACAGACAATTTTTAATTATGATAACTAAACAGCAAAGGAAAATGTTATGTGTAAAAGGTATAAGCGGTTGTTAATTGGCAGGCTGATATCAAAATGACTACAAAGCATTTTGCTTGCAGCTGCGGGAGCAGATATGATAACTAAGTATGTGCATGAGTTATACAGAACTTATTTATGACCAATAAGGCTCGTTGCTTGAGCTGGCGAGAGTAGATGGGAAAATTAACTAGTTGATACATTTGCATGAAATTTGTTTTTGTCTAACAAGTTTACTTGCACACGTAAACACAGATTTGATGACTAACAATTTAGACAAGTTTGTGAAAATTGCTTGTGGAAATTGTAAAATAATTGCAAGTATCTGTATAGCGTCTTATAATGCGCTATGGTTATTAGGTGGGAAACATTACTTTGATTTATTTCTCACTGGGTTGCTAATGCATAGTAAGCGCTATGCTCTTTAAGATTTCTAAATTTTGTGATGTTCTGCTGCTGTATAAGATATCACTAGTTGAGCGAAGGAACGTTGCTAACACATTTCCATTGAGGTTGTAGATGTGTTGCTGAGCGTACCATACCCACAGCGTACTCTGCCTACATCCTAAGGTAGTGGCCATGGTAATGTGCAACATAGAGTGAGCTCTCTTGCACTGGAGCTGCCCGCCAGTAAGTATAGATGGTGCACCAGTCAGAAATCCTGATTAGTTTAGAGCGAGTCATGTGGTTTTGAGTGGGAGGAGCGAGAGGAGCGCGCGTCCTCCCACTCAAAACCACGACTTGCTCTAAACCAATTAGATTTTCCGTCTGTAGAACTATTTGGGTTATCTACCATCTATAGGCAGTCGATAATGACCTTTTATGGAAAGCCTTATCAGCGGTTCGACCAATCAGATTTTTTGCCTTAGCCAAACAGATTTTCCAGCTAGAAGACCATCTCCCCCTGATAGCAAGCAAACGTTGGCCCAACATTTACCACTACATTGGGTCAACATAGTTTTGCTCATCGTCAAAACGTTGGCCAACGTTCGCAATACATTACTGGGCCAACGTTGAGCCACCGGCCTTAAATCTATGAAGATATTTAAAATAGCACACCAGAGAGCATAATTTAACAATTTAAAAATTAAAAGGTGAATATTATGTTGATTTTGTTTGATTTTCCGTGAAATTTCCATTGCTGGCTCAACATTGGCTCAACGTTGTCCCAACGTTTGCAAACAAATGATACAGCCAACATTGGGCCAACGTTGTAATGCCAACTGCGATCTGCCAATGTTGGCCCAACGTCTGCATGTTATCTGGGATACTACTACTGTCAATCATCTGCACGTGCCTTACTTAGGCTACTTAGTATTCCGCCAATCAGACTTTGCTGTCCAGACCTTAGCCAATCGGTTCTTCCGGCCAGATGGCCATCTATGCTACTGACAATGATCTACACGTGCCTTACTGATGCTACTTAGTATTTCTCCAATCAGATTTTCCGACCACGGTGTGTGTGCGTGCGTGCGTGCGTGCGTGCGTGCGTGCGTGCGTGTGTGTGTGTGTGTGTGTGTGTGTGAGGGTGGGGGGGGGGGGCATCATGACTGGTGAGTCACCTGGGCAAAACCGGTTTCTAAAAAACAGATGAATGACTCAATATGGAAAAACTCAGCTAATATAGGTGTAGCTGATGGCCACTGCTAATGCATAATAGAACTCCACTAGTACACTAAGCAGTGAGAGTAAGCCTCGCCCATGGCCAATCAGAGCGTGTGCTTTGGCTGGTACATCAGCTGTCACACTGGTGTGAGTGATGTCCAGCGAGCAGAGGTGGTTAGCACCTGCACCTGAAATCAGAAAATAGATAGACGGCGGTTCTTCTAGTACAGCTCAGCATGCATTGCGTTAAGTTGTTCCAAAATTCTTTCGTATATGGATTCCTGATATTTCAGTCTCCTTGAATTTGTTTTAAAGTAAGCTAATGATACCTGGGCTCAAAAAGTTATGTTCTCCACATTGTCTCCATGCTTAGGCCCAGTATTAACACCATACCTTGACCACTAGCCCACTCATGCGTAGCAGCGCGTCCAGTAGACTCCGTCAGAGGCAACGAATCACTGTCAGCACAATATAACCTGTAAAGCCCTACGGGGAAACATACAGTGGTGTCCTAATCTCAGTCAAAACAGCTACATATGCTCAGAGGTAACACAGCTGAAATCGGATTGCGAGATTAACTGGGTAAAAATCTCCTTACTCAGTCGCAGAATTATGTACATCTGCTCATACTATAACCCCAAAATATCAGATCAAGTCAGCTTATATGACTATTATATGAGATTTAAATATGTGCTTGTGTAAAACAGAAAATATCCTCATACTATCTCCATGTGACTTCAATCTTTATGACAGGGACTGGGAACAAATAATTTTGAACAACATTATCCATTCAGTAACATTCTTGATAATAGCATTTTATCTCAAATCGTAATGGAGCTTATCTGATATGGAGGGTGATTAAAATATAGGGCACAGGCATACAATCATTATATGAAGCTGCCTCATGCACAGGATGATGATCCGCTGATCTCTGTCATTGCATAGGAGGATTTAAAGTACAGTCACGAGAAGTTAGGAATTAACAGTAACTATTTTTATTAGTTAACTATCACCATTATTATACGATTTAAAAAATCTTAATTGGCTACACCTATCAAGTGATACAAAAATTAGTAAACTCATTAAGTTTTTAACAGTGTTTATGTTTCCCCTGATCGCAATATGGGCATTCTATTATAAAGTGTTTTTCATGCTCGATTATGTTCTGATTCCAAAGCTTAAATAATCATTGAGCTGGAACTGGTGATGTGTTGCGCCTTCCACCTCAACTTGTAATACTCCAGTAAATCTAAGCCAAAATTTAGATTAACCGAGAACAAATTGCAACAAAAGATTTTTTTGTTTTATATTACTAATACGACCACATTGAACATTATATCCAAAATCCGACACAAACTGACACCAGCAAACGGGATAATTTAGTAAACATCCAATATGGCTGACAACACCAAATTTGAGGGCCTGTATCTCACAAGCGATTGGTTTTATACTTTATAAATGTATTATAAGTAGATAGAAATACGATACCAAAGAATAAATTAAGCTCATTGAAAATATAATATAATGTAATTGCGTTGTATAACGTAATTGTGTAATTATTTCGCCATTTTGATTACAAATAAGGTCATATCTGCTTGGAAGTTTGTTTTCAGTTAATGTAAAATTGCTGAAATTTTGTTATATATTGACCAATACTTCACTGGACAAATATATCTAACTCACGAGAGTCAATTAAACAAATAGAATTAGTTGAATACCTTTAATTTTAAAATAATGCATGGATTGGGGGGTAATTTTAAAGACTTTCAATAAAAGTAAATTGAAAACGCATTTTACTTACATTGACATCTATCAACTGTTATACTTAATAGACTAATGAATATTATGGGAATGCTATTCTTCTAATTCTTTATTTCAACCAAATACAGCTATGTCAGGCATCGTTTCTGATACATTAAATCCGCACATAAATCTGCGTGCAATATGTGGAGAAGGTCTTGATAATGGAAAAGCTACAATTAAAGTCAGGAAAAAGGAGCTACGGGCGTTAATAGAGCAAGTGTTGAGAGAGGAACGGCAACATTTCTTTTTGTATCAGAAGGACAAGTGATTCACTTTGACTGCAGAAATAACCATACATGTAAGGAGTATATTCAAATCGCTATTAAGAGAAACAGAGCTGTTGATGTTCCAGTTAGATCAACACTTCGTTCCCAGGTACCAGAATTCAGATTTATAGACCACTGTTTTCTTTGTGGGTCCAAAATTATGACTGAAAATAAACATAATGTAGTTGATAACTGTGCATTTTCAAACATCCAGGATAGTTGCTTGTGATGAGCGTAGTAATGGCGGTGATTGGGCCGAGGCTGTTCGCAAACGAATTTTGACTGCACGTGATTTTCCTGCAGTTAATGCCATTCATCAGAAAGTTTGTAGTGTTAACTTCCGTACATGATGGAAAATCCATCCAGATTGTCAGAGATGGACGGATCGACAGACTGACATACATACATTCTATACAGCCGCATGGATGTACAGGCATAAGCATAGCACATGCACATCTTTCACATGTTTCAAAAGAATCAGAGCTAAATTGTGGGAGTTGTGTTGACAAGAAATGATTGGTACTGCAGTTTATGTATCAGCTTACAGGTATTGAAAGGGGAGTAACTCTGTAACGCTTAATTTTCTGGCCACGAAAACAGCACATGCACATTTTCAGATGGTAATGACTAGATTTACCGCATTTCAAAAGAATTGTAACTAAACTGTAGGAGTTGCGTTGACAAGGATGGACATACAGACGAACATACATTTGGGACAGACGGATGGACGTACAGTATACGGATAGCACACGCACATCTTCATGTTGTAATGATGACACACACCAAGTTTCAAAAGAATTGCCGCTAAACTGTAGGAGAAATTGCGCTGACAAGAAATGATTGGCAATACAGTTCATGTATCAGCTTTCAGATATTTAAAGGGTGATAACTCTGTAATGAATAATTTTTTGGCCACGCAAAAAGCACATGCACATCTGCACAGGATACTGATAATGTGGACGAAATTTTAAGTTAATCCATTGAGACATCTAGGAGGAGTTGTATTGTCAAGAAATGATTGCCAGAGATGGATGGACAGACATACATGCAAACATTTTGGACAAACTGGTCGGCGTACAGGTATACGGATAGCACATGCACACCTTCACGTGGTAATGATAACACTTACCAAGTTTCAAAAGAATCGCAGCTAAACTGTAGGAGTTGCTTTGACAAGAAATGATAGGCAATGCAGTCTATGTATCGGCTTTAAGATATTTATAGGGGAATAACTCTGTAATGAACAATTTTGGGCGCGAAAAAAGAACATGCACATCTGCACATGATACCGATAATGCGGATAAATCTTTAAGTTAATCCATTGAGACCTCTAGGAGTTGCGTTGACAAGACGGGGGATAGACGGATGGACGGACATACGGATCGCTATATCCCCCCCCCCCACCCATTTTCCAGACCGGGCGGGTGTGGGGGGGGGGGGTGTGTGTGATAACAATGGACTGTGCACTTAAACAGAGTTCTGAATTTGGGAGGCTTTCATTCCATTATGAGTTTCTTGGAGCTATTGGTCATGTCATGCAATCATCTGGACTCACAGAGTCTTTAGAACCAGCATACGCAGGGAATGCTGTTATTCACACGCTATCAGTGAACAGGTTCGTTATATTCTGCCATTCATACATGAGATTTGTGGTTGTGATACCACCTTCAGATGATTTGGAATTGGAAAAGGTACACCACCTAAAAAGGCACAAAATAACAACCTCTTCACGAAGCGTGCAGAGGGGGGGGGGGGGGGCATTCTATTCAGCTCAGAATCGTGAGAAAATTTGGAGCCAGTGAAAATGAAGGCCTTGGTCTGTCTGTATGGTGGTGGGTTTATGATACCTTAGACTCTTTGCAACCTTAGACTCTTTGCACAAGAAGAAGTTTAGCGATAAGGTTTCAAAGAGTATAACATTCATTGAAGCACAAAAGCGTCCACCAACATCAGATGCGGCCAGATATCACACTTATCGGCTGTACTATCAGAGTCAAGTTTGGATTGGTAATGGGTGATCTGAAGCTAGAAAACTAGGGGTGGTTGATATGAGAGAACAAATTTAAATCTAAGAC
This sequence comes from Chaetoderma sp. LZ-2023a, assembly GCA_034401795.1. Lineage (NCBI taxonomy): Eukaryota > Metazoa > Mollusca > Caudofoveata > Chaetodermatida > Chaetodermatidae > Chaetoderma > Chaetoderma sp. LZ-2023a. The sequence continues at coordinate 185,885,994 of CM067369.1, read as the reverse complement.
AATGGACTTCCCACAACCTCCAGAATTTCTTCTCAAGGGTATCCATGTATCAGTGTAAATGGGAGTGTACTACTAAAGGGTGTAGGTGTAGAAAGCATGAACTTGAATGCTCTAGTTTATGTGGTGATTGTCAAGGTGAGAGGTGCCAAAATTCTTCAGTTGAGGTTGAAGAAATCGATGCCATCGACATAAGAGTGTTTGATGCTGTTTTTAATTATTCATCAAATGCATAGAATAATTGTTAGAATCATGTTTACCAGTTTGTAACATTACACCATCAAAGATCAATAATGATTAGGAAGTCAACATATCTATGATTATATTGCATCTGCCGAATACATTGAAACAATTCGTTTTCCATCAAAATATGAAGACTTTCCAGCCCTCGTGAAGCCATATTTAGATCCTGTCGTCTTAGGCACGCCATACTGTATTTTCAACAAGCTGATTTCCTTCAATTTCCTTTACTCTAATTCTTTGGTGACATTTCTATCTACATATAATACATTTATAGGTTATAAAACCATTTGTTTAGGAGATACAAAGCCTCAAATCTTGTGTTGCCCGCCATATTGGATTTTTGCTAAATTATCCCTTTTCCCTGTACCGGATTTTGGATATAACGTTCAATGTGGTCGGATTAGTAACATAAAAGAAACAAGGCGAATCAATAAATTGATGTATGCTCCCAGAAGGCATACTCTGCAGAGAAACTGAATGGATAACCCCGAAGGCATATGCTTCAGGGAAAGGTTTGGAACTGTGGCTCAGACACAGAGAAACGAACTTGAAATTGTCAATATATCACCATATTAGGCCATCCTTAAAATAATGTTGGTTTGGGGTAATGATGTTAAATCCACAATTTGGGGAGTAGGAATGATTCGGTGGGCCATCATTCTTTTGGTCTGGCGGGATTTGCCCTAATGAACAATTTGTTAAGGATAGCTTAATAAAAGCAAAATCTAAGTTTCTCTAAATAAACACACTTAGACTTTGCTTCGCACCATATGAAAAATACATATAAAAACTATATTCAAAATGAACAGAGATATTTTCTGTAATAATCAATACCAAGTTTGGTGACTATATGTGAAAAAGTCTTGAAACTCTGGCCCGGAGAAACATTTTCTGTGATATTCAGTCGACCATGAAAATTAGGTCAGCATGACCTACTTTTCATACTGTGCACACCTTCTCCCTAAGATGCATCCACATACCAAGCTTGGTGACCATATCTGAAAAAGTCTTGAAACTATGGCCCAGACAAACATTATCTGTGATATTCAGTCGACCATGACAAGTATGTCAGCATGACCTACTTTTCATACAGTGCACACCTTCTTCCTAAGATGCACCCACATAACAAGTTTGGTGACCATATGTGCAAAAGTCTTGAAACTATGACACGGACAAACATTTTCTGTGATATTCAGTCGACCATGAAAAGTAGGTCAGCATGACCTACATTTGACCTGCTTTTCATACTTCGCACACCTTCTCGCTAAGATGCATCCACATACCAAGTTTGGTGACCATATGTGCAAAAGTCTTGAAACTGGCACGGACAAACATTTTCCGTGATATTCAGTCGACCATGAAAAGTAGGTCAGCATGAACTACTTTTGACCTACTTTTCTACTCTGCACACCTGCTCCCTAAGATGCACCCACCTACCAAGTTTGGTGAGCACATGTGCAAAAGTTGAAACTATGCCCCGGACAAACATTTTGTGAAATTCAGTCGACAATGAAAAGTAGGTCAGCATGACCTACTTTTGACCTACTTTTCATACTCCGCACGCCTTCTCCCTAAGATGCATTCACATACCAAGTTTGGTGACTATATGTGAAAAAGTCTTGAAACTATGCCCTGGACAAACATTTTCTGTGATATTCAATCGACAACGAAAAGTAGGTCAGCATGACCTACTTTTCATACTGTGCACACCTTCTCCCTAAGATGCATCCACATACCAAGCTTGGTGACCATATCTGAAAAAGTCTTGAAACTATGGCCCAGACAAACATTTTCTGTGATATTTAGTCGACCATGAAAAGTATGTCAGCATGACCTACTTTTCATACAGTGCACACCTTCTCCCTAAGATGCACACACATAACAAGTTTGGTGACCATATGTGCAAAAGTCTTGAAACTATGACACGGACAAACATTTTCTGTGATATTCAGTCGACCATGAAAAGTAGGTCAGCATGACCTACATTTGACCTGCTTTTCATACTTCGCACACCTTCTCGCTAAGATGCATCCACATACCAAGTTTGGTGACCATATGTGCAAGTCTTGAAACTGGCACGGACAAACATTTTCCGTGATATTCTGTCGACCATGAAAAGTAGGTCAGCATGAACTACTTTTGACCTACTTTTCTACTCTGCACACCTGCTCCCTAAGATGCACCCACCTACCAAGTTTGGTGAGCACATGTGCAAAAGTTGAAACTATGCCCCGGACAAACATTTTGTGATATTCAGTCGACAATGAAAAGTAGGTCAGCATGACCTACTTTTGACCTACTTTTCATACTCCGCACGCCTTCTCCCTAAGATGCATTCACATACCAAGTTTGGTGACTATATGTGAAAAAGTCTTGAAACTATGCCCTGGACAAACATTTTCTGTGATATTCAATCGACAACGAAAAGTAGGTCAGCATGACCTACTTTTCATACTCCGCACACCTTCTCCCTAAGATGCGTCCACATACCAAGGTTGGTGATCATATGTGAAAAAGTCTTGAAACTATGCTCCGGACAAACATTTTCTGTGATATTCAGTCGACCATGAAAAGTATGTCAGCATGACCTACTTTTCATACAGTGCACACCTTCTCCCTAAGATGCACCCACATAACAAGTTTGGTGACCATATGTGCAAAAGTCTTGAAACTATGACACGGACAAACATTTTCTGTGATATTCAGTCGACCATGAAAAGTAGGTCAGCATGACCTACATTTGACCTGCTTTTCATACTTCGCACACCTTCTCGCTAAGATGCATCCACATACCAAGTTTGGTGACCATATGTGCAAAAGTCTTGAAACTGGCACGGACAAACATTTTCCGTGATATTCAGTCGACCATGAAAAGTAGGTCAGCATGAACTACTTTTGACCTACTTTTCTACTCTGCACACCTGCTCCCTAAGATGCACCCACCTACCAAGTTTGGTGAGCACATGTGCAAAAGTTGAAACTATGCCCCGGACAAACATTTTGTGATATTCAGTCGACCATGAAAAGTAGGTCAGCATGACCTACATTTGACCTGCTTTTCATACTTCGCACACCTTCTCGCTAAGATGCATCCACATACCAAGTTTGGTGACCATATGTGCAAAAGTCTTGAAACTGGCACGGACAAACATTTTCCGTGATATTCAGTCGACCATGAAAAGTAGGTCAGCATGAACTACTTTTGACCTACTTTTCTACTCTGCACACCTGCTCCCTAAGATGCACCCACCTACCAAGTTTGGTGAGCACATGTGCAAAAGTCTTGAAACTATAGCCCAGACAAACATTTTCTGTGATATTCAGTCGACCATGAAAAGTATGTCAGCATGACCTACTTTTCATACAGTGCACACTTTCTCCCTAAGATGCACCCACATAACAAGTTTGGTGACCATATGTGCAAAAGTCTTGAAACTATGACACGGACAAACATTTTCTGTGATATTCAGTCGACCATGAAAAGTAGGTCAGCATGACCTACATTTGACCTGCTTTTCATACTTCGCACACCTTCTCGCTAAGATGCATCCACATACCAAGTTTGGTGACCATATGTGCAAGTCTTGAAACTGGCACGGACAAACATTTTCCGTGATATTCAGTCGACCATGAAAAGTAGGTCAGCATGAACTACTTTTGACCTACTTTTCTACTCTGCACACCTGCTCCCTAAGATGCACCCACCTACCAAGTTTGGTGAGCACATGTGCAAAAGTTGAAACTATGCCCCGGACAAACATTTTGTGATATTCAGTCGACAATGAAAAGTAGGTCAGCATGACCTACTTTTGACCTACTTTTCATACTCCGCACGCCTTCTCCCTAAGATGCATTCACATACCAAGTTTGGTGACTATATGTGAAAAAGTCTTGAAACTATGCCCTGGACAAACATTTTCTGTGATATTCAATCGACAACGAAAAGTAGGTCAGCATGACCTACTTTTCATACTCCGCACACCTTCTCCCTAAGATGCGTCCACATACCAAGGTTGGTGATCATATGTGAAAAAGTCTTGAAACTATGCTCCGGACAAACATTTTCTGTGATATTCAGTCGACCATGAAAAGTAGGTCAGCATGTCATGATATATGGCGAATTGGGCCGAATGCCACTCAATATAACTATAAAATGTAATATGGTCAGGTTCTGGGCGGGGTTGGTAAACGCTGGGTATGGGAAACTGTCATCAACACTGTACTACTTAGCATTAGAATTCTCAAGAGAACGAAATATTGAAATCAAATGGATTAAAACCATCAAATTCATTCTAGAAATAACTGGTCAGGCAGACTTGTTCTACCAGGAGGAAATAAACACCGCACAAGTAATCACCAAAACAAAAAGAGTCCTCGAACAACAATATACCGATGAGTGGAAAGCAACCATAAACCAATCGTCACGTCTGACATTCTATAAACAGATCAAAGAGAATATAGTTTTTGAGAAATATTTAAAAATCCTACCGTACCGAGAAGCCCTTATCTTATGTCATTTCCGAACACTCAACCACAAACTAGCGATTGAATCCAAAAGATGGCTAGGTATTGACAGATCAGAAAGATTGTGTTCTGAATGCAACTGCATAGAAGATGAGATGCATTTTCTTTTCTCATGCTCTAAATTCAATAGACAAAGGCAGAAATTCATACCACGATTCTATACAGAAAACCCTAATACCGAGAAAACTAAAGGATTGTTTGCAATATGCAATAAACCGCTCCTTATCAAACTCTCCAAATACTTGTTAGCATCAAAAAAATTAAACAGCTAGACGAATTCATCCATCTTCTCACCCAATCATACACCCGAGTTATCTATCAACCCAAGTATCCATCGCCATCATTGTTAAAGCGATGCTAATCTCATCTCAAATGCGATAGATTGTACGATAGATTATAGCTTATGGATTCCATATCATTCACATCCTGTTACATTCCCTTACATGTATCACAATCATTTGCTTTGTAACATGGTGTAAACATTGAACAGTGAGCACCGTGATTTTGTTTACTCAAGCGATAGTGTATGGTGACATGTAAGTGCCAATGCATTACATTCTTTATTATGCAAATCATTTTGGTGAATATTTTGGGGATAATTTGATTGGAAGTTGTCATTGCCTATGGCAGTAACGGCTTCCGGTCAAAATTGGTCTCAGAATAGTCATCAGCTTACTTGTATGATTGTTTTCATATCATATTGCCAAATTATATGTGACACCGCTATGCCTGAGCGAATAGACCAAGGCAGATACGCTAGTTTTTCCTTCTGATTTGTTGAAAAGTAAGGCATGACAGCCACCATAGGCTTTGGAAATGTACCAACGTTTAAACTACTCAAGCATGAATAGCTTTCTTTAGCGGCATGATAATAAGCTTAATATTATAGTATAGTTTACGAATGACGTGTTAGATCAGCTGAACAACTATTATATGAAGTTAGTTCTCCTTTAATACTGCCTGAAACACTGCAGGGGCAAGTGGCCCAAAAAAGTTAATAAATTGATTATTGTTGTTATCATTATTATGTAAGCGATCCCATTGTCGCAGCCCTCGTCGGCAGCGCGGCAGAGATGGTATGATAATAGTAATAATAATAATAATAATAATAATAATAATAATAATAATAATAATAATAATAATAATAATAATAATAATAATAATATTGTATTTCTACCGCCATTGTCAATGTACAAATAATCCTTATATGCCGTTGTCACGGCCTGAGTGTAATAAAGAAAATACGAAAAAATACCACTTACTTTTCATACTCCCCACACCTACTCCCTAAGACGCACTCACATACCAAGTTGTGTGACCATATGTGAAAAAGCCTTGAAACTATGTCCCGGACAAACATTTTCTGTGATATTCAGTCGACCATGAAAGTTAGGTCAGCATGACCTACTTTTGATTTACTTTTTATACTCAGCACACCTTCTCCCTAAGATGCATCCACATACCAAGTTTGGTGACCATATGTGAGTCTTGAAACTATGCCCCGGACAAACTTATATATGGTGAACGGACGGACGGACGGACAAATGGATGGATGGATGGATGGATGGATGGTTGGATCCTGCCAATCCCTCATCCATCCTTCCCTTCCTTCCATGGATGGATGGAAGGATGGATGGAAGGATGGATGGATGGATCCGTCCATCTGTACATCTGCCAAACCGGCATTGCGGCCAGCCATCTGGCTGTCTGTGCATCCACCCAGCCATCTACAATTAAGTGAGCTGAATACTACTTTTTTCTACATGTGTGAACAAAGTTTAATTATAAACACTGCAGTGGCCTTTCGGGGCCGTGAACAAAATTCTATCAAATGATAAAACATGCCCTCCAAACTTGATCCATTTTTTCGGCATCAAATGATCAAAAGGCATCAAAAGGCAAAATTGAGTGTCCTAACAAAAGTATATAACACCTTTGAATGATTGGTTCATGATCTCGTGAAGGGAACACTACTCACTTATCAACGCAATTCGGAAGAGTAAAATTTCACTAATCTGCGTGGAGTGAAACCAGTCCATTAATTATAGGCTTTATTAATGATGTCTGTGATAAACCCGGATCAAAGGAAACTCAAGCCTTGCACAAAGTTCAATCCTTCAAATTAAACCATAGAGTAGTTTTCAAAGGAGATTGAGTAATTCAGTAAAGGTATATAAAGCTATCTAGACTGAAAGACTGACAGATTTGTCATACAGGCTACTGATGAAGCGCATCCCTGCGAAATGAATTTAGCCAATTGACGGTGTCCATAATTATTGTGAGTACCTAGTAATATTGCCTATTGTATTGTTGTATTGCTAAACATTGCATATTACATGTTAATTCTATAATTTATCTTTCAGGTGTAAGTATATATTAGTTCAATTTGTAGTTGATGCGTATGATTTTGTCTGCTTGAATTTGAGCTTGCCTGATTGAATTTTCTTGCCTGCTCAATTGCCTGTTTGATTGCTAGTTAGATTGAATGCTTGCCTGTCTGAACGGCTATTGTGAGGAAGAATGGTCGTAGGAAGCATGAAGATCGTCAAGGGGTTCATCTGTGCATGCGCGCATGGTAAAGCTGTATTACCAAATAATTCAGTGCTTCCACCACATTGCTACGCTACGTAGGCATTTAGATACCTAAACTCACCCTGATGGGCTTAACAGGAAGGTGGAAGAACTGCATGGATTTGGTAAGCCGGCTATGCCAGATGATGACATCTACTTTGCGATCTGGAATGTGAATTTTGAGTGGGCAAAATCTACCATTAAGGTCATGTTAAATCACTATAATGAACAACTTGGATGTATTAGAACTGAAGTAGTCCTCACACAGACAATGCCGCATTTAGACATAGGACGTGCTAAATCCAATGCCATATGCTGGGCAAAAACAATTACAATCGAGAGCTCGACATTAATGCAAACAGTTCCTTTTACGATTTTGTGTGACCGATAAATCCATCCCAGAAACCAACTCAAAATCTCGCACAAGCACGCCTCTGGTCATGATATCAACAGTGGCACCCCAATCACAAATGAAAAAACGTCTCAGATCACCTACTGAAACATCGCCGCCAGTCACAAAACGAGTAGACATACTGTCCATTGCTACCATTAGATTCTGGTCCTAGAGATATGCTATTTGAAGCATCATTAATCCCACTACCTGACTCTCCACTACCCAATCTAAATGACACAGAGGGAAAGGGTTAATGGTAGCAAATCTGGTCAACGGACCGGCGCTTCTCAGAAATCCCCTCAGAGCAGTCAACCATCGGGTCTCAAGACCCCATCACCAACAGGGAAACTGCCACAGCCCAGCTTCTCTCCAACTCCAGTTCCAGGTAATGCACCGGAGGTACGTCCTATTAAATTTGCAAATAGGCCCAAACAACCAACCGTGTTGGAGAGAAACATATTTTGGAAATTTCGTCATGAAATCGAAAATAAAATTGACTGGCGACTACCTGTTCTCACAAACAAAATACTCATTTTTGGATCTTCGAACCTGAGTCGCATTAATGTTGAGCTCCACCTTGAAACACAAATTGCCTGCTACCCAGGAGCTAAATTGTGTCATGCTAGAGTACACTGGATCATTTAAACCAGAAAAAATAGTGATTAACATTGTATTAATGATATGAATGAACACATCTCTAGTTCAAAACATAGATTAATGCTGCTTTTCAGTGCGATTAAGTCCAAATTCCCAAAGACCGCGATTTACTTCGCAAAACTTAACTATTCAAGTCAGTTGACAGCTCAGCAGAGGTTGGCGATTCAGTCCCTCAATTCGACTGCTGAATCATCAAAATCTGTGACTGTCATTCTTTCACTTAGACTCGAATTTAGTATTGTTAAGGATAACATACATTGGACTGAAAAGACAGCTAACTATGTATTCTGCCTGGCTTAAATTCCTAAATTTAAACTAGACTGGGGCCAAGGTAACGTCCGCTCGGAAACAGGACTCGACAGTAATATTGCCAATCTAACTGGCTCCCCATTAGGTGAAGCAGAGCAGTCACTGCTTAATTTTGGTCTTACGTTTGTCCCAACACCAAAATCTAAAACAGGTGTGGATGCTCTTTCTGATAATGGCTGTATGGAAACATCTGAATTTAGTCACCGTATTAAGTCAGCAGACTTCTTTCGTAACTCTAATAGTCACATTCCACCATGCATTGACAAAACTGGCTGGGCACCAAACGTAAAACTCCTGGACCCAGCGATCAGTGAAAGCATAGACCGCTTTTCAAAACGTGTTAAAAATTCTACATTCCCTAATGATCAACCAAATTTACCCTATGAGGAACGTCAGGCTCTAATTGAATTGTTTAAAACAGCGAAATTGGCATCAAACCTGCAGATAAAGGATCGGTGACTGTAATAATGCGTAAAGATAACTAGAAACTTGAAGCACAACGGCAACTTAGTAACACAAAGCATTACCAGAAACTAAGCGAGTCACTTTGGCAAAATAATTGCAGCAAATTTAATGAGATTCTTCAAAAATTGCTCGATAGCAAGAAGATCACCGCAAAGCAACATAAATATCTCTTTGCTAAGCTTGAGTCAAAACCACGAACTTTCTATCTTTTGCCAAAAATTCATAAACCCATAGATTCGTGGTTGGACCCAATGTCACAACCCGGGCGACCTATAATCTCTGATTATGGTTCTGAATCCTATAGAATCAGTGAATACATCGATTACCATCTACAGCCAATAGCAAATAGACACCCCAGCTTCTTGAAAAACACAGAAGACTTCTTATCCCAGGTCTCTGAAACCTGGATACCTCCGAATTCATTCCTAGTCACGCTAGAAATCGATGCTATGTATACAGACATTAACATCGAGAAGGGTATAAATTCTATCCGTAAAGCATTCGTGAAACACCCACATACCAATAGACCAGACAGAGAAGTAATAGCTCTATTAGAGCTGAGTCTGAAATCGATAGCGAAATTTACAAACAAGTTTGCGGCTGCGCGATGGGCAAGCGCTCCATGTTTTGCCAATATTTACATAGCAGAGTGGGAGGAGGAAGCGTTAGAAAGTGAACAATCACGATCCGAATATCAAATTAAAAACAACCATTGACGAGATGTCTGTAGATTTCCTGGGTGTATATAAAGGTCTAAAGTATGAAACAACTGGCCACTTAGACTACAAAGTGTATTTCAAATCTTTCGCATCAGTTACTACCCAAAAAATCTTTCCATCCGCCGCATACTTTTAAAGGAATTGTAAAGTCGCAAATAATCCGTTTTCACAGGAATTCAAGTGATAGGAAAAACCTTGAAGAAGCGTGCTCTACCCTATTCAAAACCCCTGAAACCACGAGGGTACTCACGATTCTTGCGCAAAATCAAAACTGAAACATTGGACGGCTTGGAAACCATTTCAGATAATGCCTCAAATCATCGGCCTTCCAAAATTTCTCACAATCGTCTGATTATAGGCGTAGGCGAATCTCGCAAATGCGGAAAGAAACGGTGCAAGTTAGATGAATTTCTCCCAAACCAAAATACTTTCACGAGCTTTCAGAACAAAAGCAAATTCCAACTTCAGTCTAAGCTAGATTGTGAGTCTAAAAATGTTATTTATCTAATTTCATGCAAATTGTGCCAAAAACAGTATGTCGGTGAAACCAAATGCCCATTAAGATGACGGGCAACTCGACACCTCTCAGATATTAGGCTAGAGGAAGACACACATGTTTCCGAACATTTTAATCTTCCTGACCTTTTAGTCCTTCGTGACTTTGAAATTATGCCGATTGAACAGCCACCCCTTTCAGATACGGCAGAAGAAACTGATAAACAAAGAAAACTTCGAGAATCGTTTTGGATTAAAGAACTCGAAACACAGTGGCCAAGGGGAATAAACTCGGACCCAGGCTTATCTGATCAACGTGACACAATTCCATTCATTCTGACCTATAATCGGAAAAGCGTTGGAATTTCCAAAATCTTGAAAGATGCGTATAGAAACCTACAGGAGAAACTGAAACAACCCTTCAACAAGCGTCCAGTAATTGCGTTTAAGAAAGATCCGAATCTACGTGACATCTTGGTAAAAGCAAAACTCAAATAGCTATCCAGAATATTCATCTCAATCATTCAACATTAACCCTTTCATGATGGTCAGCCAAGAACGGTCCCTTTAGTGATATTGGGCAATGTACAATTGCCGGCGGGGATTGGAGTATTTTTGAAAATTTACCGCTTTAATGACTGGCTCGGGAACCGAGACAGTCATTCCAGTGGCATATTCTTGGGAATTACCTTGCCTGTGCCTGCAAATGTACATTAAATAAGCAAGCGCATATTTGGATTTTATTGAACAAATTTAACCAGTAAAGGGTTAACATTAATGCCATATGGCTTTCCTCAAACAAAATGACAAATCTCAGGCAGTAATATAAACCAAAATATTTTAAATTTTTGAATTTTTTCAATTATTTAAGATTCTGAGCCAGTGCGTTGATAATATTGAACTACTACTACCACTACTACTACTACTGCTACTACTACTACTGCTGCTACTACTGCTGCTGCTACTACTACTATTACTACTACTACTACTGCTGCTACTACTACTGCTGCTGCTACTGCTGCTGCTGCTGCTGCTGCTGCTGCTGCTACTACTACGACTGCTTCTACTACTACTACTACTACTACTACTACTACTACTACTACTACTACTACTACTACTACTACTACGACGACGACGACGACGACGACGACGACTACTACTACTACTACTACTACTACTACTACTACTACTACTACTACTACTACTGACTACTTTTTCTGGAGGGTAGCGTCACCTACAACCTACCCAAGCTCATCAGCGACACAAATGTCATACAAAAAGGCCCTCGGGGAGCAAATGGCCAGCCAGCTCTGATCTAAACTACCCGTCTGTCCATCCCCGAACTCCCACCCCTGCACCTTGTCCAGCCGATTCTGCTCTATCCTTCCCTCCTACCCATCCTTCATCCGGCCTCTCATACATGTGTGTGCGTGCGTGCGTGGGTGGGTGGGTGGGTGGGTGGGTGGGTGGGTGGGTGGGGTGTGGGGTGGGGTGTGGGGGTGGGGGTGGATGTATGAATGTATGGATGAATGGATATATGGATGGGGTATGAATGGATGGTCCTCCCCCTCTCTCCAGCCATGCCCGCTCTATTCTCCCTTCCTTCCCATCCCTCATCCCATCTCCCCATCCTTCGATTGATGGGTGGGTGAGGGTAGGCGGTGTGGGGGTGATGGATGGATGGATTGATGGATGGATGGACGGACGGACGAACGAACGGACGGACGGACGGACAAAGCAGCGACTATATGCTCCCGCGAATTTTTTTTCGGAGAGCATAAAAATCCTTTGTTGCAATTTGTTCTAGGCTCAACCCTATTTTTACTGGACTATAAGGCGTGTACACTTTTCCTGAGTTTTGCCAAGTTTCTACGTTTTGTGAAATTCTTTTTAAAATGAAGATAATTTTTAATGTCAAAGTTTTGCACGAATATTTTATAGCATCTCAGTTTAGACCAGAGTTAGAGGTTAATGTTCTGTTACTATTAATGTTGTTTCGCCAATTATCAGTGTACTTTACGCACACAAATTCTCCTCAAAATAGAAATTATTTTATTTTTATGCTTTGAACCCTGGTTATTTCAGACTCCAAGACGGTCAAAGGCCTGCTATAGTTTAAGTTTCTATAAATTGCTATCAACTGCTATTCCTCTATAGCAACGGTCTTCTGCATTATGGTTAATATGACGTCACACTCTCGGCTCGGGTCCCACGGTTCCATTATGGAAAGAGTGTTACTAAAATGTGACATGCGTTGCCATTCGGTTGAAATGGTTTTATACGAGTTAATATCAGTTTGGCAAACGGTAGCTGTAATAGAGGAATCCGATCTGTCAATCAAGTATATGACGTCATAATCAATTACCTCAGCTGTAGCTGATGTAGGATGGCGTCAGAATCATGACATGTTATATTTTCGTCATGAAGCTCGAAAAGTCTGTCAAGTGAAGTGTACGGATTGCTTGCCATTGACGGATTTAATTTTAAATCTGTTGAATAATTCGAGAACTAATTTGACAGCAACAGCCGTCAGTCAAATTAGTTCACAAACATTCTACAGCTTATCAACCCAGTTACCTTGAAATTGGCGTTCTTGTAATTCAGGATTTAAAGTATATAAATCGATTCCAAAAGTGTACCTCAGCGGCCGGAACATAGCTAGAAATTGGCGGGATAAAGCTAGAAATGGATCACTCTAATAAATCTGGCCTTTCAGAAGATAATTGTCTCTATTAATATCAGTTACATCAATAACCACACTGCTCATAGTATTGAAAGAATAATCATCGATATTTCGTCTTATTGCATTGAATTTCTTTGAAAATAATTCGACTGGAAGCTGTCGCTGTTACTATACCCTCCAATTCGCAAAATATGTATTAAATGTTAACTATTGTTGCTATTCTGTAAATAATTCTCGAGTGAACTAAATCTGACCTTTTGCTACTCTAATCATTATGTAGGGATGCATAATGTTCATTTCCAGTATGTTCTGAAAATTCCAGACCACATCCCAACATTCCGTTATTCTAAATGAGCCAATAATACATTCCACATTATGAAATTAGTTTCACATTATAGGCAGGTTGAGACAGAATATATAATCAAATCTCGCCTTTGAAGACCTGGTAATGGAGGGATTTGATCTGCCACTCGGCTTTCTGAAGCCATAGTCAAACACGTCACATATTAGCTGATGTGACAGTCAAATTAGGCTGTCAAATTAGGTTCAAAATACTTAACAGCTTGCCTGTATAGTTACCTTGAGTTGGGGACTATATCGCCATATCAACAGGGTTTCATAATCAAAGTAGAAGCTAAGTCATCGAACGATAAAATAAAATCAGCCCGGATTTTCGCCTGGCCAGCAAGACCACAAGCAAATAGACAAAAGAACTGACACCAAAGTCAAAATGGCTCTGTCAAGATCACAGCTCTGCATGCGCATTTCTAGTAAAACATTGCTTCGGGAAGATAAAATCAGATTTGATTCTTTATATCATAAATCACATGTTGTGTTACATTAGAAATTTACAGACATATTTTATATATTCAAGATTTCATAATGTTCCGACTGTGTGGTTTGCTTGTGGTTAGAGTTTAGCTTGCAGTATAAAGAAATAAACACTTTTCAGAGATTGCGAACTTTCTAGGAATTGAGGTTGTACGAGATATAGTCTTCAATTTCTGCGCTGAATACACTGAAGTCATAATATTCCATTAGAAAAAATATGTATTCAAGCTAAAAACTACATACTATACAATATATATATATATAAATACATATTTATCTATATTATTGCTATCCATGTTTATTTTCATCTGATTATGCTCCATGTTACGCCATGTTACTTCCCCGGATTACTGCACCATTTTGCGTTACGCTGCTGCATCAGATCCAAATTATTGACAGTAAATGGTCCACTATGTTGCTACGCCAGCATCCAACACACCGTGCTCATTTCTCCAACATGTGACTACTTGTTCTGCATTTGTTGTCTAGTGTAACAACTTGATCGTCTACTTATGCATCTGATGTATACTCTAACAACTTATAGTTATTCCACACCTGTTCTCTACTTTGACAACTTTTATTATTCCGAATCTGTTATCTAATTTACTTTCTCGGCACTTGGTGTCTGTGCTGACAACTTTCAATTCTTTCTGCATTGTTGGTTACTCTACAACCTTCTCCTTTTTCTACTTCTTACTTACCAGTCACTTTCTAGCTGTTCTCACAGTCTGTCTACTCTGACGATTGTTATGCGTTTCGCACATGTTTTCTAATATGACAACATTTATTGTTCATCTACTGTCTAATCTGACAAAGTCTACTTATTCATCTGTTGACAATCAGCAAGTTGTACTTCTTCCGCATTTGCTGTCTACTCTAACAACTTCTACCTCCTCTGTATCTTGTTGTCCGCCATAACAACCTTCTAGGTGTTGTAGATTTTGGTTTCTCTTCCACCTTCTGTTTTTCTGCACTTGCTCTTTTAAAGATTTCGTTGTTCTCCTTGGTCAACATCTATTATGAATCTGCTGTCTACTCTGAGAACGTCTACTTCTACATCGGTTATCTGCCTTGGCAACGTCTTCTACATCTGTTGTCTGCTCTGGCACTACCCTGGAAACTGCTATTTCTTCTGAATCTGTTGTAGCTACATTGACAACTTCTACATCTATATCTGTTGACTGGCATGGCAACATGTGTATCATCTGTCTCTGCTGTCTGCGCTGAAAAGGTTAAATCCGCATGCATCACTTGTCACTCAATCACCTAAGTTTTGCAATTTTTGTTTAGTTTGCCGCCTTCTACTTTTCTGCATCTGTTGTCTACTCTGACAACTTTTACTGCTTGTGCGCATGTTCCATTCCTCTGTCATATCTATTATGCACCTGCTGCCGACGTTTCTGACAATTTCAACTTCTCAACTGTTGTAAGGTCTAACAACAATTTCCGTTCCTCTTGTTGTCTGCTCTGATAACGTCTACTTCTCCCATATCTGTTGTCTGCTCTAACAACTTCTATTCCTTCAGCATCTATTGTCTACTCTGACCACTTCTATATGCTCTCTGCTGTTTAAACTGATAACTTATATGTCGCTTGCATCTGTTGTCCCCTCTGACAACTGCGAGTTTTTCTCCAGCTGTTACCTACTCTGGTAACATCTACTTCCTTGGCACCTGTTGTCTGCAATACCAACATCAATTTCTTTTAAATCTCTTGGTTGCTCTAGAAGGCGAGAGTCTGGTCTGACAACTACTATTCTCCGCATCCTCTGGATCTGTTGTCATCCCTGACAACATGTATTTCCTTTGCTCAAGTTCTCCATCTGCGTCTGTTGTCCGCTCTGACAAATTCTCCTCCGTATCCTGTTGTCTACTCTAACAACGTCTCCTCCTGTATCCTGTTGTCTGTGCTGTAAACCTATTCTTCTGTATCCTGTTGTCTGCTCTGATAACTTCAACTTCTTCTGCATATGTTGTTTACACTAACAAGTTCTGCATTTGTTGTCTGCTCTGGTAACTTCTGCATCTTGTTGCCTGCTCTAACAACTTCTCCTTCTGCATCTGTTGTCTGCTCTGGCAAATTCTCCTCCTGTATCCTGTTGCCTGCCCTGACAACTTTCCTTCTACCGCATCTGTTGTCTGCTCTGACAACTTCACATTCTCCTGCATCATATTGTCTCCTCCGGCAACATCTCCTACTACTGCATCATGTTGTCTGCTCTGGCAACCTCTCATTCTTCTGCATCTGTTGTCTACTCTGACAACTTCTCTGTCTGCATCCTGTTGCCTTCTCTGACAACTTCTCCTTCTTCTGCACCCTGTTGTCTGCTCTGACAACTTCTCGTTCTCCTGCATCCTATTGTCTGCTCTGACAACTTCTACTTCTTCTGCATCTGTTGTCTGCTCTGACAATGTCTACTTCTCCTGCATCCTGTTGTCTGCTCTGACAACTTCTCCTTTCTCTGCATTTGTTATCTGCTCCGATAACTTCTCCTTCTTCTGCATATGTTGTCTTCTCTGACAACTTTTCCTCCTGCATCCTGTTGTCTGCCCTGACAACTTCTACTTATTCTGCATCTGTTGTCTGCTGTGTGAACTTTTCATTGTTCTGCATCTGTTGTCTGCTCCGACAACTTCTCTTTCTTCTGCATCTGCTGACTGCTCTGAGAAATTCTCCTGCTGTATCCTGTTGTCTACTCTGACAACTTCGTCTCCTGTATCTTGTTATCTGCTCTGACAACTTCTTCTACCGCATTCTGGTGTCTGCTCTAAAAACCTCTCCTTCTGCATCTGTTGTCTAGTCAGACAACTTCTCCGTATGCATCTTGTTGTCTGCTCTGACAACTTCTACTTCGTCTGCATCTGTTGTCTTCTCTGTTAACTTATCCTTCTGCATCCTGTTGTCTGCTCTGACATCTTCTACTTCTTCTGCATCTTGTTGTCTGCTCTGACAACTTCCCCCTCCTCTGCATCTGTTGTCTGCTCTGACTATTTCTCGTTCTTCTACATCTGTTGTCTACTCTGACAACTTCTAGTTCTTCTGCATCTGTTGTCTGCTGTGACAACTTCTTTGTCTGCATCATGTTGTCTGCTCTGACAACTTCTACCTCTCCGGCATCCTGCTGTCTTCTCTGACAACGTCTACTTTTTCAACATCTGTTGTCTGCTCTGACAGCTTCAACCTATTCTGCATCTGTTGTCTACACCAACAACTTCTCTTTCTGCATTTGCTGTCTGCTCTGACAACTTCTGCATCTTGTTGTCTGCTCTGACAACTTCTACCTCTGCATCGGTTGTCTACTCTGACAACTTCTCGATCTCCTGCATCATGTTGTCTTCTCTGACTTCTGCTTCTGCATCATGTTGTCTGCACTGTCAACCTCTACTTCTCCCGCATCCTGTTCTCTGCTCTGAAAACTTCTACTTGTTCTGCATCTGTTGTCTGCTGTGACAACTTTTCCTTCTTCTGCATCTGTTGTCTGCTCCGATAACTTCTCTTTCTTCTGCATCTGTTGTCTGCTCTGACAAATTCTCCTGCTGTATCCTGTTGTCCATTCTGACAACTTCTTCTCCTGTATCTTGTTGTCTGCTCTGATAACGTCTTCTACTGCATCCTGGTGTCTGCTCTAAAAACCTCTCCTTCTACATCTGCTGTCCAGTCTGACAACTTCTCCGTATGCATCTTGTTGTCTGCTCTGACAACTTCTACTTATTCTTCATCTGTTGTCTTCTCTGTCAACTTTTCCTTCCGCATCCTGTTGTCTACTCTGACAACGTCTACTTCTTCTGCATCTGTTCTCTGCTTTGACAACTTCTACTTCTCATACATCTTGCTGTCTGCTCTGACAACTTCCTTCTCCTCTGCATCTGTTGTCTGCTCTGACTACTTCTCTTTCATCTGCATCTAACAACTTCTACTTCTCCCAAACCCCGCTGTCTACTTCTTCAACATCTGTTGTCTGCTCTGACAACTTCAACTTATTCTGCATTTGTTGTCTACACTAACAACTTCTCTTTCTGCATTTGCTGTCTGCTCTGACAACTTCTGCATCTTGTTGTCTGCTTTGACAACTTCTACCTCTGCATCTATTGTCTACTCAGAAAACTTCTCCTTCTCCTGCATCCTGTTGTCTACTCTAACAACTTTTCATTCATCCTGTATCCTGTTGTCTGCTCTGACAACTTCTACTTCTTCTGCATCTGTTGTCTACTCTGACAACCTCTACTTCTCCTGCATCCTGTTGTCTGCTCTGACAACTTCTCTTTCTTCTGCATCTGTTGTCTGCTTTGACAACTTCTCCTCATGTGTCCTGTTGTCTACTCTGGCAACTTCTCTTTCTACTGCACCCTGTTGTGTGCTCTGTCAACTTCATCTACTCTGTCAACTTGTCCTTGTGCATCCTGTTGTCTGCTCTGACAACTTCTACTTCTTCTGCATCTGTTGTCTGCTCTGAAAACTTCTTTGTCTGCATCTTGTTGTCTGCTCTGACAACTTCTACCTCTGCATCTATTGTCTACTCACCAACTTCTCCTTCTCCTGCATCCTGTTGACAACTTTTCATTCATCGGTATCCTGTTGTCACCTCTAACAACTTCTGCATCTTCTGTATCTGTTGTCTGCTCTGACAACTTCTTTGTCTGCATCATGTTATCTGCTCTGACAACTTCTACCTCTCCAGCATCCTGTTGTCTGCTCTAACACCGTCCCCTTTCTCTGCATTTGTTGTCTGCTCCGACAACTTCTCCTTCTTCTGCATAGGTTGTCTTCTCTGACAACTTCTTCTGCATCCTGTTGTCTGCTCTGTCAGCTTCTACTTCTCCAGCATCCTGTTGTCTGCTCTGACAACTTCTACCTCTCCAGCATCCTGTTGTCTGCTCTAACACCGTCCCCTTTCTCTGCATTTGTTGTCTGCTCCGACAACTTCTCCTTCTTCTGCATAGGTTGTCTTCTCTGACAACTTCTTCTGCATCCTGTTGTCTGCTCTGTCAGCTTCTACTTCTCCAGCATCCTGTTGTCTGCTCTGACAATGTCTACTTCTTCTGCATCTGTTGTCTGCTGTGACAAGTTTGCCTTCTTCTGCATCTGTCCTCTGTTCTGAGCAATTCTCCTGCTGTTTCCTGTTGTCTATTCTGACAACTTCTCCTGTATCTTGTTGTCTGCTCTCATATCTTCTTATACTGAATCGTGGTGTATTCTCTGACAACTTCTCCTTCTACTTCACCCCGTTGTCTGCTCTGACAACTTCTACTTCTTGTACATCTGTTGTCTGCTTTGACAACCTCTACTTCTCATGCAGCTTGATGTCTGCTCTGACAACTTCTATTTCTCTCGCATCCCGCTGTCTACTCTGACAACGTCTACTTCTTCAACATCTGTTGTCTGCTCTGACAACTTCAACTTATTCTGCATCTGTTGTCTACACTAACAACTTCTCCTTCTACATTTGCTGTCTGCTCTGACAACTTCTGCATCCGGCTGTCTTCTCTGACAACTTCTACTTCTTCTGCATCTGTTGTCTGCTCTGACAACTTCAACTTATTCTGTATCTGTTATCTATTTTGACTCTCCTTCTGCATCCTGTTGCCTGCTCTAACAACCTTTCGTTCATCTGTATCATGTTGTCTGCTCTGACAACTTCTCTGTCTTCTGCATCCTGTTGTCTGCTTTGACAACTTCTCGTTCATCTGTATCATATTGTCTACTCTGACAACTTCTTCTTCTGCATCTGTTGTCTACTCTGTCAAATTATCCTTGTGCATCTTGTTGTCTGCTCTGACAATTTCTACTTCTTCTGCATCTGTTGTCTGCTCTGACAACTTCTTTGTCTGCATCATGTTGTCTGCTCTGACAACTTCTACCTCTCCAGCATCCTGCTGTCTTCTCTGACAACGTCTACTTCTCTAACATTCGTTGTTTTCTCTGACAACTTCAACGTATTCTGGATCTGTTGTCTACACCAACAACTTCTCTTTCTGCATTTGCTGTCTGCTCTGACAACTTCCGCATCTTGTTGTCTGCTCTGACAACATCTACCTCTGCATCTGTTTTCTACTCTGACAACTTCTCGATCTCCTGCATTATGTTGTCTTCTCTGACAACTTCTTCTGCATCATATTGTCTGCTCTGTCAACATTTACTTCTCCCGCATCCTGTTGTCTGCTCTGACAACTTCTACTTGTTCTGCTTCGGTTGTCTACTTCGACAACTTCTCCTTCTACTGCATCATGTTGTCTGCTCTGACAACTGCTCATTCTGCATCTGTTGTCTACTCTGTCAACTTATCCTTGTGCATCCTTTTGTTTGCTCTGACAACTTCTACTTCTTCCGCATATGTTGTCTGCTCTGACAACTTCTTTGTCTGCATCATGTTGTCTACTCTGACAATTTCTACCTCTCCGGCATCCTGCTGTATTCTCTGACAGCTTCTACTTCTTCTGCATCTGTTGTCTGCTCTGACAACTTTGTCTGCATCATGTTGTCTGCTCTGAGAACTACAACCTCTCCAGCATCCTGCTGTCTTATCTGACAACGTCTACTTCTTCAACATCTGTTGTCTGTTCTGACAACCTCAACTTATTCTGCATCTGCTGTCTACACTAACAACTTCTCTTTCTGCATTTGCTGTCTGCTCTGACAACTTCTCCATCTTATTGTATGCTCTGACAATTCTACTTCTTCTGCATCTCTTGTCTATTCTAACAACTTTTCGTTCATCTGTATCCTGTTGTCTGCTCTGACAACTTCTACTTCTACTGCACCCTGTTGTCTACTCTGTCAAATTATCCTTGTGGATCCTGTTGTCCGCTCTGACAACTTCTACTTCTTCTGCATCTGGTGTCTGCTCTGACAACTTCAACTTATTCTGCATCTGTTGTCTATTCTCACAACTTCTCCTTCTGCATCCTCTTGTCTACTCTAACAACATTTCGTTCAACTGTATCCTGTTGTCTGCTCTGACAACTTCTCATTCCTCTGCATCTTTTGTCTACTCTGACAACTTCTCCTTCTTATCCATCCTGCTCTCTGTTCTGACAACTTCTTCTTCTGCATCTTGTTGTCTGCTCTGACAACTTCTGCTTCTTCTGCATCTGTTGTCTACTCTGACAACTTCTCCTTCTACTGCACCATGTTGTCTGCTCTGACAACTTCTCCTTCTTCATCTTGTTGTCTGCTATGTCAACCTCTACTTGTTCTGCATCTGTTGTCTGCTCTGACAACTTCTCTTACTTCTGCATCTGTTGTCTGCTCTGACAAATACTCCTCCTGTATCCTGTTGTCTACTCTGACAACTTCTCCTTCTACTGCATCATGTTGTCCGCTCTGTCAACTTATCCTTGTGCATCCTTTTGTCAGCTCTGACAACTTCTACTTCTTCTGCATCATATTGTCTACTCTGACAACTTCTCCTTCTCATGCATCTTGTTGTTTGCTCTGGCAACTTCTACTTGTTCTGCACCAGTTGTCTGCAATGACAAGTTCTCTTTCTTCTGCATCTGTTGTCTGCTTTGACAACTTCTCCTCCTGCTGTATCCTGTTGTCTACTCTGACAACTTCTCCTTCTACTGCACCCTATTGTCTACTCTGTCAAATTATCCTTGTGGATCCTGTTGTCTGCTCTGACAACTTCTACCTCTTCTGCTTCTGTTGTCTGCTCTGACAACTTCAACTTATTCTGTATCTGTTGTCTATTCTCACAACTTCTCCTTCTGCATCATGTTGTCTACGCTAACAATATTTCGTTCAACTGCACCCTGTTGTCTGCTCTGACAACTTCTCCTTCTGCATCCTTTTGTTTGCTCTGACAACTTCTCTTTCTTCTGCATCTGTTGTCTGCTCTGACAACTTCTCCTCCTGTATCCTGTTGTCTACTCTGACAACTTCTCCTTCCACTGCACCCTGTTGTCTGCTCTGACAACTTCTCCTTCTGCATCTGTTGTCTACTCTGTGAAATTATCCTTGTGCATCCTGTTGTCTGCTCTGACAACTTTCACTTCTTCTGCATCTGTTGTCTGCTCTGACAACTTCAACTTATTCTGCATCTGTTGTCTATACTGACAACTTCTCCTTCTGCATCCTGTTGTCTACTCTATAACAACCTTTCGTTCAACTGTATCCTGTTGTCTGCTCTGACAACTTCTCATTCTTCTGCATCTTGTTGTCTGCTCTGACAACTTCTGCTTCTTCTGCATCTGTTGTCTACTCTGACAACTTTTCCTTCTCCTGCATCCTGTTGTCTGCTCTGACAACTGCTCCTTCTGCATCTGTTGTCTGCTCTGACAACTTCTCATTCCTCTGCATCTTTTGTCTACTCTGACAACTTCTCCTTCTTATCCATCCTGCTCTCTGTTCTGACAACTTCTTCTTCTGCATCTTGTTGTCTGCTCTGACAACTTCTGATTCTTCTGCATCTGTTGTCTACTCTGACAACTTCTCCTTCTACTGCACCCTGTTGTCTGCTCTGACAACTTCTCCTTCTTCATCTTGTTGTCTGCTATGTCAACCTCTACTTGTTCTGCATCTGTTGTCTGCTCTGACAACTTCTCTTACTTCTGCATCTGTTGTCTGCTCTGACAAA
The DNA here is from genome assembly GCA_034401795.1 of Chaetoderma sp. LZ-2023a. Taxonomy (NCBI): domain Eukaryota; kingdom Metazoa; phylum Mollusca; class Caudofoveata; order Chaetodermatida; family Chaetodermatidae; genus Chaetoderma; species Chaetoderma sp. LZ-2023a. Next base: position 185,863,531 of record CM067369.1, on the reverse strand, counting down.
TACTCCTCCTGTATCCTGTTGTCTACTCTGACAACTTCTCCTTCTACTGCATCATGTTGTCCGTTCTGTCAACTTATCCTTGTGCATCCTTTTGTCAGCTCTGACAACTTCTACTTCTTCTGCATCATATTGTCTACTCTGACAACTTCTCCTTCTCATGCATCTTGTTGTTTGCTCTGGCAACTTCTACTTGTTCTGCACCAGTTGTCTGCAATGACAAGTTCTCTTTCTTCTGCATCTGTTGTCTGCTTTGACAACTTCTCCTCCTGCTGTATCCTGTTGTCTACTCTGACAACTTCTCCTTCTACTGCACCCTATTGTCTACTCTGTCAAATTATCCTTGTGGATTCTGTTGTCTGCTCTGACAACTTCTACCTCTTCTGCTTCTGTTGTCTGCTCTGACAACTTCAACTTATTCTGTATCTGTTGTCTATTCTCACAACTTCTCCTTCTGCATCATGTTGTCTACGCTAACAATATTTCGTTCAACTGCACCCTGTTGTCTGCTCTGACAACTTCTCCTTCTGCATCCTTTTGTTTGCTCTGACAACTTCTCTTTCTTCTGCATCTGTTGTCTGCTCTGACAACTTCTCCTCCTGTATCCTGTTGTCTACTCTGACAACTTCTCCTTCCACTGCACCCTGTTGTCTGCTCTGACAACTTCTCCTTCTGCATCTGTTGTCTACTCTGTGAAATTATCCTTGTGCATCCTGTTGTCTGCTCTGACAACTTTCACTTCTTCTGCATCTGTTGTCTGCTCTGACAACTTCAACTTATTCTGCATCTGTTGTCTATACTGACAACTTCTCCTTCTGCATCCTGTTGTCTACTCTATAACAACCTTTCGTTCAACTGTATCCTGTTGTCTGCTCTGACAACTTCTCATTCTTCTGCATCTTGTTGTCTGCTCTGACAACTTCTGCTTCTTCTGCATCTGTTGTCTACTCTGACAACTTTTCCTTCTCCTGCATCCTGTTGTCTGCTCTGACAACTGCTCCTTCTGCATCTGTTGTCTACTCTGACAACTTCTTTGTCTGCATCATGTTGTCTGCTCTGACGATTTCTACCTCTCCAGCATCCTGCTGTCTTCTCTGACAACTTCTACTTCTTCCGTATCTGTTGTCTGCTCTGACAACTTCAACTTATTCTGCATCTGTTGTCTATTCTGACAACTCATTCTTCTGCATCCTGTTGTCTACTCTAACAACTTTTCGTTCATCTGTATCCTGTTGTCTACGCTGACAACTTCTACTTCTTCTGCATCTGTTGTCTGCTCTGACAACTTTGTCTGCATCATGTTGTCTGCTCTGACAACTTCTACCTCTCCAGCATCCTGCTGTCTTCTCTGACAACATCTACTTCTTCAACATCTGTTGTCTGTTCTGACAACTTCAACTTATTCTGCATCTGTTGTCTACACTAACAACTTCTCTTTCTGTATTTGCTGTCTGCTCTGACAACTTCTGCATCTTGTTGTCTGCTCTGACAACTTCTACCTCTGCATCTATTGTCTACTTTGACAACTTCTCGATCTCGTGCATCCTGTTGTCTTCTCTGACAACTTCTCCTTCTGCATCTTGTTGTCTGCTCTGTCAACATCTACTTTTCCCGCATCATGTTGTCTGCTCTGACAACTTCTACTTGTTCGGCATCTGTTGTCTGCTCTGACAACTTCCCTTTCTTCTGCATCTGTTGTCTGCTCTGACAAATACTCCTGTATCCTGTTGTCTACTCTGACAACTTCTCCTGCTACTGCATCATGTTGTCTGCTCTGTCAACTTATCCGTAATTATCCTTTTGTCAGCTCTGACAACTTCTACTTCTTCTGCATCTGTTGTCTGCTCTGACAACTTCTTTGTCTGCATCATGTTGTCTGCTCTGACAACTTCTACCTCTCCGGCATCCTGCTGTCTTCTCTGACAACTTCTCCTTCTACTGCACCCTGTTGTCTGCTCTGACAACTTCTCCTTCTGCATCTGTTGTCTACTCTGTCAAATTATCCTTGTGCATCCTGTTGTCTGCTCTGACTTCTACTTCTTCTGCATCTGTTGTCTGCTCTGACAACTTCAACTTATTCTGCATCTGTTGTCTATACTGACAACTTCTCCTTCTGCACCCTGTTGTCTACTCTAACAACCTTTCGTTCAACTGTATCCTGTTGTCTGCTCTGACAACTTCTCATTCTTCTGCATCTTGTTGTCTGCTCTGACAACTTCTGCTTCTTCTGCATCTGTTGTCTACTCTGACAACTGTTCCTTCTCCTGCATCCTGTTGTCTGCTCTGACAACTTCTCATTCTTCTGCATCTTGTTGTCTGCTCTGACAACTTCTTTGTCTGCATCATGTTGTCTGCTCTGACAATTTCTACCTCTCCAGCATCCTGCTGTCTTCTCTGACAACTTTTACTTCTTCTGCATCTGTTGTCTGCTCTGACAACTTCAACTTATTCCGCATCTGTTGTCTATTCTGACAACTTATTCTTCTGCATCCTGTTGTCTACTCTAACAACTTTTCGTTCATCTGTATCCTGTTGTCTGCGCTGACAACTTCTACTTCTTCTGCATCTGTTATCTGCTCTGACAACTTCTACCTCTCCAGCATCCTGCTGTCTTCTCTGACAACATCTACTTCTTCAACATCTGTTGTCTACACTAACAACTTCTCTTTCTGTATTTGCTGTCTGCTCTGACAACTTCTGCATCTTGTTGTCTGCTCTGACAACTTCTACCTCTGCATCGGTTGTCTACTCTGACAACCTCTCGATCTCGTGCATCCTGTTGTCTTCTCTAACAACTTCTCCTTCTGCATCTTGTTGTCTGCTCTGTCAACATCTACTTTTCCCGCATCATGTTGTCTGCTCTGACAACTTCTACTTGTTCGGCATCTGTTGTCTGCCCTGACAACTTCTCTTTCTTCTGCATCTGTTGTCTGCTCTGACAAATACTCCTGTATCCTGTTGTCTACTCTGACAACTTCTCCTGCTACTGCATCATGTTGTCTGCTCTGTCAACTTATCCGTATTCATCCTTTTTCAGCTCTGACAACTTCTACTTCTTCTGCATCTGTTGTCTGCTCTGACAACTTCTTTGTCTGCATCATGTTGTCCGCTCTGACAACTTCTACCTCTCCGGCATCCTGCTGTCTTCTCTGACAACTTCTACTTCTTCTGCATCTGTTGTCTGCTCTGACAACTTCAACTTATTCCGCATCTGTTGTCTATTCTGACAACTTATTCTTCTGCATCCTGTTGTCTACTCTAACAACTTTTCGTTCATCTGTATCCTGTTGTCTGCGCTGACAACTTCTACTTCTTCTGCATCTGTTATCTGCTCTGACAACTTCTACCTCTCCAGCATCCTGCTGTCTTCTCTGACAACATCTACTTCTTCAACATCTGTTGTCTACACTAACAACTTCTCTTTCTGTATTTGCTGTCTGCTCTGACAACTTCTGCATCTTGTTGTCTGCTCTGACAACTTCTACCTCTGCATCGGTTGTCTACTCTGACAACCTCTCGATCTCGTGCATCCTGTTGTCTTCTCTAACAACTTCTCCTTCTGCATCTTGTTGTCTGCTCTGTCAACATCTACTTTTCCCGCATCATGTTGTCTGCTCTGACAACTTCTACTTGTTCGGCATCTGTTGTCTGCCCTGACAACTTCTCTTTCTTCTGCATCTGTTGTCTGCTCTGACAAATACTCCTGTATCCTGTTGTCTACTCTGACAACTTCTCCTGCTACTGCATCATGTTGTCTGCTCTGTCAACTTATCCTTATTCATCCTCTTGTCAGCTCTGACAACTTCTACTTCTTCTGCATCTGTTGTCTGCTCTGACAACTTCTTTGTCTGCATCATGTTGTCTGCTCTGACAACTTCTACCTCTCCGGCATCCTGCTGTCTTCTCTGACAACTTCTACTTCTTCTGCATCTGTTGTCTGCTCTGACAACTTCTACTTCTTCTGCATCTGTTGCCTTCTCTGATAACTTCTCCTCCTGTATCATGTTGTCTACTCTGACAACTTCTCCCTCTACTGCACCCTGTTGTCTGCTCTGACAACTTCTACCTCTGCATCCGTTGTCTACTCTGACAACTTCTCGATCTCGTGCATCCTGTTGTCTTCTCTGACAACTTCTCCTTCTGCATCTTGTTGTCTGCTCTGTCAACATCTACTTTTCCCGCATCATGTTGTCTGCTCTGACAACCTCCACTTGTTCGGCATCTGTTGTCTGCTCTGACAACTTCTCTTTCTTCTGCATCTGTTGTCTGCTCTGACAAATATTCCTCCTGTATCCTGTTGTCTACTCTGACAACTTCTCCTGCTACTGCATCATGTTGTCTGCTCTGTCAACTTATCCGTATTCATCCTTTTTCAGCTCTGACAACTTCTACTTCTTCTGCATCTGTTGTCTGCTCTGACAACTTCTTTGTCTGCATCATGTTGTCCGCTCTGACAACTTCTACCTCTCCGGCATCCTGCTGTCTTCTCTGACAACTTCTACTTCTTCTGCATCTGTTGTCTGCCCTGACAACTTCAACCTATTCAGCATCTGTTGTTTATTCTGACAACTTCTCCTTCTTCTGCATCCTGCTGTCTACTGTAACAACTTTTCGCTCATCTGTATCATGTTGTCTGCTCTGACAACTTCTCATTCTTCTGCATCTTGTTGTCTGCTCTGCCAACTTCTCGTTCTCCTGCATCAAATTGTCTACTCTGACAACTTCTTCTTATGCATCCTTTTGTCTGTTCTGACAACATCTACTTCTTCTGCATCTGTTGTCTACTCTGACAACTTCTCCTTCTCCTACATCCTGTTGTCTGATCTGACAACTTCTACTTCCTCTGCATCTGTTGTCTGCCCTGACAACTTCAACTTCTCCTGCATCCTGTTGTCTGCTCTGACAACTTCTTTCTCTGCGTCTGTTGTCTGCTCTGACAAATTCTCCTTTCCCGCCATGCCAACTTCACATTAATCGCTACATGCCATCTGCTCTCACAACTTCTCTTTCCCATGGCGCTGTTGTCAACTATAAAGACCTCTACTACATCCGATCCTGTTGTCTGCTCTGACAACTTACACTACTGCAGCTCTGACCTCTATGCCTGCTGCATCTATCCTCCATTCTTTCTCCGTATGCACCGCATGGCATTGTGTAAAACAGATGTTATGGAATTCTTAAACCTCCGAAATAATCTTTGTTTTCTTGGCATAATTTCTATAAATGTTGGAGTGTTCACATCGTCTGCCTCGGCAATACTCAGTTCAGTGGTAGATGTCGATTTTTCTGCAGTGCTCAAATATGTTTGCATATACTTCTCAACCACAACTGTTGCATTGGCTTTTTGTAGGTCAGATGTGGATGTTGACGTAGTTGTAAGTACTGGGAGATGCGGTGTCTTCGCTATCTTGGCTAATGATGTTGTGAAGTTCTCATTATTGCTACCATCGTTGGAACTTGTGTCTGTGTCTTTTGAGCATGGATCGAAGTCGTGAAGAGGATCAGTGGAATCTACAGAAAAACAAAATATATGCTATTCATTTTATCTTTGGAAGGAATTGTCTTACTCAAATTTTTCTCGGTCGATGGAAATAAAAGTTGTCTTCTTTTGAATTGTTGCCAAAATATTATAGTTGTCTCTCCCAGATGGTCCAAAAAAATACAATACTTTTGTCTGGTCTCCACATCAATGAAGATGGTTAAATATACCAACTCGGAATTGCATCCCTAATAATACATGTTATCGGGTCGGTATTGGGCAAATACCGGGCTAATTAGGTCTACTATTGGATCAGTACCAGCCCAGTAGCCTGAGTTAGCAGAAATATATTCATTAACCCTTTAAACCATGAATGTCCAGAATCCATGTGCAGCAAGAGCTATTGATCAAATTAAGTTCAAAATATTCAACATAATAGCTCTTCGATTTTTAGTATTTGACCGTTTTGGTTTAAAAGCATATAGCAAGAGGCAAACTAATCATGATACTCGATTGCGTAACAAACACTAAGTTCCTGAGCATTTGTACTTAATTACAAATTAATTTCAAGATATTTAATCTAAATAGCTGAAAGTAGTAAGATGATACACCCGCACAACACAGCAATACATTTTTAGCTCAGGGCCAAGTGAGCTTCTAACACGTTTGCTGTTCGTTGTCCGTCCGTCGTCTGACTGCCATCCATTGTCCATCTGTCAAAACACATCTCCGCATTAGTTTGGAAGGCACCGATGGTGGTATCCTCTGGAACTCCTACTCAGAATTTTGAGTGATCAATTTTTGCGTGGGAATCTTACCGGAAATTGTCAAAAATGCATCCTCTTCAGGCGCTTGACATAGTTCAACCAAATTTGGCTACAAAGACCATAAGGTGGCAAGCTCCATAACTTCTATTCGCTGATCGCTATAATAGTGTTTGTGTACTATACCACTGTGTCACCGTTCATGAAATCCTTGATCATGAGGATGTCACAGTACGGTTTATTCCGTTTGGACTCATTTGGCGCCATATTTGGATTCATCTTATAGATTCCTGCTAACATGGCAAGCTGTTTTTTCATCGAATGGTATGCCCTTAATGAAGACATCCGATCTGGCACTCAAGTATTTAACAACATTAAACAATTACATCACTAGTTAACACTGATGTCACAATCAAAAGTATTATGTACTTCTAATAATAATAATAGTAATAATAATAATAATAATAATAATAATAATAATAATAATAATAATAATTATATATATATATATATATATATATATATATATATATATATATATATATATATATATATATATATATATATATATATATATATATACGTACATGCATTCATACATACATACATACATACATACATACATACATATATATATATATATATATATATATATATATATATATATATATATATATATATATATATATATATATATATATATATATATATATATATATATATATATATATATATATATATATATATATATATATATATATATATTGTATGTATGTATGTATGTAATATTGTAAACGCACCGGCTCAGAATTTTCAAAATTGAAAAAAATTGAAAATATTTTTGCTTATTTTATCACCTGAGATTGTCAATTTTGTTTAATAGATGCCATATGGCCTGATTAGTATACAATGATAAATCATTGATTGATGTTTTGAACACTTATTTGAGTTTCGCTTTTACCAAGATGTCGCGTAGATTAGGATTTTTCTTAAATGCAATTACTGGACGCTTGTTGAATGGTTGTTTTAAATTGTCCTGTAATTTGTGATACTCATCCTTTAGGATTTTCGCAATTTCAACATTTTTCCGATTGTATGTGAGAGTAAATGGGATAATCTCACGTTGATCCGAGAGGCATGGGTCCGAATTTATGCCCCTTGGCCATTGTGTTTCGAGTTCTTTAATCCAAAACGATTCTCTTAGTGATCTTTGTTTATCAGTTTCCTCTGTTGTGTCTGAAAGAGGTAGCTGTTCGATGGGCATAATTTCAAAGTCACGGGTGACTAAATGATCAGGAAGATTAAAATGTTCAGCCACATGTGTGTCTTCCTCTAGTCTAATATCTGAAAGGTGTCTGGTTGCTCGGCATCTTAGTCGATTTTTTGTTTCGCCAACATACTGCTTTTGACACAATTTGCATGAAATTAAGTAAATGACATTTTCAGAATCGCAATCTAATTTCGACTGAATTTGAAATTTGCTTTTGTTTTGAAAGCTCGTGAATGTACTCTGGGAAGGAAGAAATTTATCCAATTTACACCTTTTCTTTTCACATTTCCGAGATTCTCCTTCACCAATAATCGGACGATTATGACAAATTTTGGTAGGCCGAGAATTTCTGGCATTATCTGGAATGATTTCCAAATTATGCAAAGTTTCAGACTTTATTTTGCGCAGGAACCGAGAAGAGTACCCTCTCGGTTTGAGGGCTTTGAATAAGGTCGAACATGATGATTCAAAGTTTTTCTTATCACTCGAATTTCTATGAAAACGGATTATTTGTGATTTTACAAGTCCCTTGAAAGTATGCGGAGGATGGAATGATTTCTTGTGTAGTAGTTGATGCGAGTCGGTTGGCTTAAAATAAACTTTGTAGTCTAAGTAACCAGTTGTTTCATACTTTATACCTTTGTATAAAGTTACATCTAGGAAATCTACGGACAGCTCATCGATTTGAGCTTTTAGTTTGATATTCGGATCATGATTATTCAGAATGGCCAGAAATTCGGTAAATGCTTCCTTACTATGTTGCCAGATCATGAAAATATCATCGAGGTACCTGCGGTAAATGAGCGGCTGATTTGGACAGTTTTCGAGTGCTTCCTTTTCCCACTCTGCCATGTAAAGGTTAGCGAAACCTGGGCTGAAACGCTTACCCATTGCGCAGCCACAAATTTGTTGAAAAATTTCACCAGCAAATTCAAAGTCATTGCCCTTCAGACTAAGCTCTAATAGAGCTATTACTTCTCTGTCGGGCCTGTTGGTGTCAGGATAGTCGGCAAATGCTCTACGAATTGAATTTAGACCCTTTTCGATGTCAATGTTTGTGTACATAGCATCGACGTCCATTGTAATTAAGAATGAATTTGGAGGGACCGAGATCTTAGAGACCTGGGCTAGGAAGTCTTCAGTGTTTTTCAGATAGCTAAAATGTCTATTTGCAATTGGCTGAAGATGGTAGTCGATAAATTCACTAATCCTATATGATTCCGAACCACAATCTGAAATGATGGGTCGCCCTGGCGGTGTCATAGGGTCGGTCCACAAGTCAACAGACTTATGGATTTTAGGAAGAAGATAAAATGTACGTGGTTTCGAATCATCTTTTGCGCACAGGTATTTATATTGCTTTTCAGTTATCTTCTTGTTATCAACCATTTTTTGGAGAATTTTGTTGAATTTGCTACAGTTATTTTGCCAAAGTGGTTCATTTAGTTTTTGGTAATGCTTCGGATTACTAAGCTGTCTATGCGCTTCTTTGATGTAGTGGTCTTTATCCATTATTACAGTAGCCGATCCTTTATCCGCAGGTTTGATGACAATTTCACTTTTTCTAGATAAACCTAATAGGGCCTGGCGTTGCTCATAAGATAAATTTTGCTGATCGTTTGGAAATGTAGTATTTTCAATACGTTCAGAGTAAAGTTTTATACTTTCACCGATTGCTGGGTCAACACATTTTAAGTTTGGAGCCCAGCCAGTTTTTTCAATGAATAGTGGAATATTACTATTGGAGTTTTGAAAAAAATCAGCTAATTTCACACGGTGACCAAATTCAGCAGTTTCAGTAAAGCCATTATCTAAATCTGCATCCAAACCTGTTTTATGTTTTGGTGTTGGGACAAAAGTCAAGCCAAAATTAAGCAGTGACTGTTCTGCTTCGCCTAATGCGGAGCCGGTTAAGTTTACAATATTACTACCCAGTCCCATTTCTGGGTGGTTGGTACCTTGACCCGAGTTTAGTTTAAATTAAGGGCCACAAGCCAGTTATTATACATGTCATTTGCTGTCCTCTCAGTCCAATGAATATTGTCATGACCCACTTCGAATTCTGTCGAAGCAAGACTGGGTATGACAATAACCCTGGACTCAGGGGATTTGGCCTTGCTTGACGCGGCAGTCCGATTAATTGCATCGAGTGCCTGCTTTTGCTGAGGTGTCGAGGTTGCGGAGAAATTTAGTTCAGTGAAGTAGATCCTAGACTTGGGAAATTTCTTTCGTACCATACTGAATAATAACCTAAGTCGATACTCGGAGGCTGAGATCAGATTATTCCTATCATTTATTCCTATGGTGAGGACTACTTTCTCAGGTTGCAATTTCCCTGTGTATTTATTAATGATCGTTCTGAGATCATTAATCGATGCTCCAGGGAAACAGGCAACCTGAGTATCTGGATGGGGATCCACATTAATCCGACTCAAGTTTGAATCTCCGACGATCAAGATCTTTTTGTCGAGGGTCGGAAGTTGCCAATTTGGTTTGTTGGTGGCCTCATTCCTGAATTTCCAGAACTTATTCTGTTCCAAGGGTGTGGGCTTCTTTGGTCTGGCGCATGGAGATGGTGTGAATCGTGGTTGAGGGACCTTTTGTGCAGCTCGGGTCCTTGGACCCGGCTGTTTACTAGCACCTTTGGCATTTGACACCCTCTGCGGAAGAGGAGGAAAATCCTCAGGAGAGAATGGTGGCGCTGGTGGAGGTGAATCTGGTAGAGGGATCATAGAGGGGTCCACTGGAATGTAAATACTGTGGTCACTGGATGTGCCAGGAAGAGAGCTAATGGGAGACGGTTGTTTATCTGGACGTTTTAGTGGTGGTGAGGCCTCTGCAGGTGAATGTAGCCGCTTTTTGGGATGAGCGGATTGTACTAAATTTGCATTTTGTACTGGTTTGCTAACAGGGGTGACATTTGGTGGTTGAGTAACAGGCTTATAATTCGGATCAAGTGGTCTAATAAAATCATAAAATGCTGAGATGGCGTTGTGATCCAATTTTCTGTGATAATTCTTTTTGGCCCAATGGATTGCAGTGGACTTAGCCCGACCAAGGTCTAAATAAGGAAGAGTTTGGGCTGAGAGTAGCTCAGAACGGAGGACTCCTAGTTTACAGTTATAGTGGCGAACCCATGTTTTAATCATTGTTTTCGCCCATTCAAAGTTGACATTACGAATGTCGAAGTGGACCTCAGCATCTGGCATGGCCGGTTTGCAGAAGTCTGTCAAACTCTTGACCTTTCGACCGAGGCCATTTGGCACGGTGTCGCTGTCTAAATGCGTGTTCAGCACACCCAGGTGGTGAAAACATTGGATTACCATGTAGTATACTTTAACCAGGCGTGCGTGAGCAGATGATGGGTGGTGTGATTCAGCGTCATCACCAGCCCTTCGCCTACCCCCGCGTTGTCTAGCCATGGAATCACAGTCAATCAATCAATCTAAATCTTAATTAATCTCAATTAATCTCAATTAATCTCAATTAATCTCAATTAATCTCAATTAATCTCAATCAATCTCAATCAATCTCAATTAATCTTAATCAATCTCAATTAATCTTAATCAATCTCAATCAATCTTAATTAATCTTAATCAATCTTAATTAACCAGGCAATCAATCAAGTTGGCAAATCGGCAAACAACCCGTCCACCACCTTATCAATCCAAACAATCAATCACGCAACCAATCAGTTCAGACAATCAATTCAAGCAACCAATCAATCATGCAACCAATCAATACAAGCAACCAATCACGCTACCAATCAGATTAGACAACAAATCATGCAACCAATCAAATCAAACAATCAATCACGCAATCAATCAATTCAAACAACCAATCAATTCAATCAACAAATCATGTAACCAATCAAGCAACAGGTTACGCAAGCAATCAAATCAAGCAAGCAATCAAATGAAACAACCAATCAAATAAAACAACCAATCAAATCAAGCAACTAGTCAAATCAAGCAACAGCTCTAACCCCCAATCAAGCAATCAATCAGATCAAGCAACTAGTTCGATCAAGCAACCAATCAATTCAAGCAACAAATTACGTAACCAATCAAACAAACACTCAAATCAAGCAAGCAATCAAATTAAACAACCAATCAAATCAAGCAACTAGTCAAATCAAGCAACTAGTCAAATCAAGAACAACTCAAGCCCCCAATCAAGCAATCAATCAGATCGAGCAACTAATCAGATCAAGCAACCAATCAATTCAAGCCACCAATCAAGCAACCAATCAACTCAAGCAACAAATCACGCAGATCAAATCACGCAACCAATCAGGTCAAATAATAAGTCCTGCAAGCAATCAAGTCAAACAAACAATCAAATCAAGCAACCAGTCAAATCCAGTAGGGCTCAAACAACCAACCAACCAATCAATCGATCAAACTCTAATGCAGCCAGACAGTCAATCAGTACAAAAATGCTACCAGGCGCATGTATGTGTGTATGTATGTATGTATGTATGTATGTATGTATGTATGTATGTATGTATGTATGGCCGGTCAATTCTCCAAAATGGAAACATTTAGGTTTTTTACTGCTCTATCTCTAAATATTTAATTCAAATGGATTTAACGACAATCATCTCATGGATCTCACAGAAGACTTACATGGGCACTTTAGTTGGCTATTATTTGATAAATATTAGGCGAGATAAGCAACTTTTACGGGCAAAATTTGCTTTTTCTGCCTTGTAAATTTCAATTTTTTCTTTTGATGATGTTCCATTTATTGAAAATTGTGTGATAGACACATGCCTTTTGTTATGCACTTTGTAAAGGGGATTTTTGGTATGAAATCTATTTTTATCTTTATCAGAGGTAAAAAAAATTATTGCAATCCCATTTTTGACACATTTTTCAAACACACCGATTTCATTATTTTACTTGCATCTACAAACATTTTTGTCATTTAGGAACTTCAATAACTTTATAGAACATGACTGCATCACAATAAATTTACTAAATGTTCAAGGGAATTAGTGACCGACATCAGCATGGACTAACATCGTTTTAGCTAAAAAAAATTGTGTTGCTTACAAACCACATTTCCATGTGTATTTGAGATCTTATTCAATTAAACGAATCAGAAATTGTTACCATATATGCATGTTTCTGTTTTGCCACCCTCTCTCAAATTCCAGCTCAATCCAATAAATATTTACAACTAAAATCTCCATAAATTGACATTTGCGTTGTTGACTACAAACCCGTTGCCTACATACACATCACCCACGCAGGAGTAACTCAATCTTGGGGAGTTTGTACAACACAAAAGGTGAATGAAACATAGTAGCATGTTTGTGAAAACGCATAGAAGCAACTTTCCATATTCCTAACGTGTAATCTAGCCAAAAAATCGCTGAAAATATTCAACTATTTTGGTGGTGTAAGTAAGATCCATTTGAAGTGAAATAAATCAATAAATAATTCTAGGGAATGACTATATAATGGAAGCAGAAACTTCCGACTCTTATGTTATGGAGGATAATTAGGCTAAATCACAAAATCTATGTTGTCATGTCTGCAACATCTGTGTGGCTTGTAGGCAACGTGATATGTAAGCAACATCACTGAATCATAAGTTGGGGAATATTTTCCTTAAAAGTGTATCATAACATATAAAAGACATGAAACAGATAAAGATTTCAGTGTACAAAGCAACCATCAAAGCCAAACTACTCGTGCAAAGATACCATCTATTTGGTAGCTTAACTAGAAACAGAAAAGCAATAACCAAATGTCCACTGTGTAGCAATAAAATGGAAGATCTTCAGCACTTCCTCCTGGACTGTCCAGAGCTAGAGCATGTTAGAAACCCAGCAATGACAAAGATCAGAACATTGATGCAGCAACAGAATATCGCGATTACAGACGAATTCTGTATACAAATGATATTGGATGCATGTCGCTTACGGATTCACACTTCGTGACATTCGAAAAATATGCAAGAGATCTATGCTTTAACCTACATAAGAAACGCTCCGGTCTACTCAGACTTAACCTTGATAGAAATTGTCCGTGAAACCAAATGACGTCGCGATTAATTGCAAAGAACATAAAACAAAAACAAAAACCCAAACTATATAGTGAAATCAGATAGGAATATGCTCCATATGTGGAGGTTCGCCTGAAGGGAAACTCCGAGAGGCGTATTTTACATAAAAAGAACAAGAACATAAATAAAGTCCAAATATACTCTCCAATGACCGTATGCATTAAAATAGTTAACTTATTGTTTTTATTATAATTGTATTCAATAATGTTCTTTGACAGTCATGATCCGATATGAATCTGATGAAAGTCTTATCAATGATTCTGTGAAATTTCATTCAATGATGTATTCTTAGTCTCGTTGCTACGTCCAATCAGCCTATATTTGTATCATGGTGTTCCATATTCTCGCGGTAGTTATGACAATCGACATCACAATAACATAAATTAATATTCTCTGATTAAAATGTTGTGGGGATTTGAATATCAGTCCTATTTCCCCAATTATCCACAAAATATAATCAAATTTTGTGCAGAAGACAGTTTTTGTATCACCTCGGGAAAATGTCAGGGTAGGTGGTCGTATTTCAGAGAAACTGGCCATATTCTCGCGGCGAACAAAGAACAGTCAAAATACAGAAAAAAATATCACGACTGCTTTCCAGGTTAACAGTCTTCTACAAAAGTCTATTATTTCGTTGAAAATCTGTCAAAATCTTGATTCTCTTATACCGTATGCAGTAGGGCATGCCATAGTTTGTTTGTAAGACGAGTGATTGGGAAACACATAAAATTATTACATGTTAACGTATAATGACGTAGCGACTTTCTGAGCTTGTTATAAATGGCGACCCTTATTTTTTCCATACACCTAATCGTCCAACAGCGAGGCGGAATCGCCGTTCGGGGTGGGGGGGGGGGGAACTTGCTGATGTCGCTGACATAAATAAATTAGAAGAGAATGTGTTTCAATCAGCTAGAAGTTTTATATATTAGCTTTTTGTGAGGTAGTGATGAGTTTTTGGAAGTAGGGTATATATTATATCGGCGGTTTTTTTGGTACATTGTAGTTATCTATTTTACTGACTCTAATAAGAGGGACATATTTGGGAAAAATTGTTTGCGAGCATCTTTGACTTCCTGGTTACAGCTTCGCCATGGGAAACAGACGGTAGGGGGCGTAGACTACTATTTACAGCAAAAGAATCATATTGCCGCGAGAATATGGAACCCGCGAGAATATGAGAGGGGAGTATACAACTAATTATGTAAAATATGTGTTCAGATTATGATTCCAATGGAGGTGAATAAACCATAAACACGTGTAGTTTACAAGCAACACTTTAATTGTAGGCAACAACAGTCTCTGAATTGAATTGTATTCATGAAACTCTATCGCATAACCAAACTAAGCACAATATTTAGATTAATTAATTTTTCAATCCTATTTTTGCAAGAGAAAATGAGAGAGAAAGAGAGGGATGGATGGAGGGAGTGTCATCACATTTTGTACCTTTACTGTACATGATTTTGAAATTCAGTTGAAAGTTCTTTGTGAAAAAGAGAAATTAAATGGAACTCGTGAACATATTACAAAATCAAGATGGCAATCATTTTCCAAAGACCAGACAATCATTTGATGCAGCTGGATAAGAAGAATGAAATGAATAATTAGCTAGTGGTTTATGGGTTATTCCCTTCTGACTATTCTCCTGTAGACGTATTAATGTCAGTTTATAGCATGAAGATATTTCCTTTCAGTATTAGTATAGGAATAAACATGGAATCTCAGAAACCGCCGTGTGTTAAAATAATTACACAGTTGTTGTACTACAAATATGACCTGTTCTAAACCCGTTATAGAATGTTGAGGTAATTAGATTTAGATTTTATACACGTTTACAATGTTGCCTACGAACTACACGTTGCCTACAAACCATATGCTAAAAGATGCATATATCGTGTAGTACATACTTGTCACTGAAAATATTAAGACATGATGAATACTTTGTTAACGCAGTGTGATTTTATTTTCAATTTGATAGTGCTTTGCATATTTATGAATCAAGATTCTTGGAATATTAATTTGACGGTGAATTGCCTTCTAATTTGGAGAATCGACCGTGTGTGTGTGTGTGTGTGTGTGCGTGCGTGCGTGCGTGCGTGCGTGCGTGCGTGCGGCGTGCGTGCGTGCGTGCGTGCGTGCGTGCGTGCGTGCGTGCGTGCGTGCGTGCGTGTGTATATATATGTATATATATGTATATATATATATATATATATATATATATATATATATATATATATATATATATATATATATATATATATATATATATATATATATATATATATATAAATAAAATAGATAGATAGATAGATAGATAGATACATAGATAGATAGATAGATAGACCTACATGACAACTATGACAAACACCCCCTCCCTCCCCCCCCCCTCCCCTCCCCCTATATTGATCTCGAGAGCATGCACATGAGCCATCTAGCTAGGATATACGATATCTATGCCTACATCATATTGAAATCTGACGCTCTCAAAATTGTGCATGGTGAATCACGGAAACAGATCAAAATTATCTTTCTATAATAACGGAAATGTGTTTCATGAGAATTAATGATTGTTCTTCGAAAATCTGCTTAGGGTATTCCTGAATTCATATCTCTAGTCACTATAGAAATATGATATATAGAAATACAAAAATGCTCTCTTAGTTATGATTGAGTATCTCGAAAAGTATTCAGCCTAGCAACATCCTCTCTGGAGAAACTATAAAGCCCCAAGGATGCAAGACATCTACGAGTACATGCTATTTCTCATCCAACACCTACACCTAGTCAAGTAATAGGGCACCTGCCTCCAGGAACCGCACAAGACACACTCGATGTCCATCTAAATCTTAAATTAAATTTTTTTCTGGTGGAGGAGAAAAGTGCATCTTCTACTCAAAGACTGACACATATCTAAATTCCATTTTTTCAGTGTGTGACCTGCGGTACCTTTCTCCCCCAACACATACACATAACCCAATAACAATCCATCTAATATCTGCAGAAATGAAGGAGATACTATAAGATCATCTAAATTTCAGAGATTTTCCGCCGGGTGACCGGTTTGCCCAAGCATCCAAATATACAATAGCATAGTAGGCCTATCTCCCACCTCTACAAAATCTCTGGATCGGCCCCTGCATCCACCATGTCATTGTTGTATAAATATCGGGCATGTGCTGATTCATGGTCAGAACAGATTTGATCGACAAAGTGAAGAACATGGTTCATCTTATATACTTACTAAATATCTACTTACCTTGAGAACAAACATCTTCAGCATTTAACGAAGTTTCAAACTTCATGTCCTCCTTTTGCTTCTCTAATTTCATTTGTGCATCCTTCTGGTTTTCCAAACCCTCGCCATTCGCACTTTCTCCTTTGTCTCGATCATTCTCATCATCATAGCTGCTCACTGGTGTATCATTGCTTGGCGGCTCCCGTTTATTGTCAACGGGGGATGATTTGTGGTTTGACATCTTAGGCTTCTAAACAAATATATTTTCTTTTAAAAACATGTATTATATGCATATTTTAAGGCCTAGCCTATATAACTAAACTGTTGGAGTTTCCCATATATACTTTCAAGGCTACTTTTACATGCATACATTAGCAAATTTCAAAATATGGCCTTGATAATGCTTCAGATCTGAATGGGCAGGTACTGGACCAATACTGGACCATGCGACATTTGTCCAGTAGCGGGACTACTGGCCCAGTTATCTACGTTATCTAAGGGTTGATACGTTATTTCACACTTCTATGTCTATGTTCGCGATAATTAACCATGTCTTTATTACTTCAATTGTGATAAATAATGTCTTACAGAGCTATACGAGACGCCAGCAATGAGCGAGGAAGGGGGGGGGGGAGAGAGGGATCCATCACTGACCCTGCATAAGCCACCCATCACAGCACACCTGAATTAATCCAGCAGTAACCCATTTACTCCGTGATATAACACTCAGGCGCTGGAGCCACAGCTCATCTGTTTAATCTGGTACCAGAAATTCTCCCACACCCACCCACGCTTTCTGGTGCACATCCTATCCCACCCAGACAAACGTCCCCACGTACAATACCAGTTCACCTCACCCAATCCCAATTCAACTTGCTTTTCCCCTTTCAATGACTGGGAAAAAATTTGAATTCGCAATTTGCACAGGAAGCGATCTGTCAGTCACGAAGTCGAAAAGCCCATCACGAAAGTGTATGAATTGTGTGTTTGATGAATTTACAATTTATTACTGCAGCCGGAGTCGTCTTTCAGCGGGTCGTGGCATGGGCTCTCTCACCGCAGGCTGCTGGATTATTAGCAGTGGCAGTGTTGCCATCGTCGCATGTGCTAGGACAGGGGGCAATGCCCCTCAGGTGACAGGCAAGCTACCAGCCAATTGCGTGCCACTCTGCTGTGCCTCCTCACTCCCTACAAATCTTTGCTGACCAGAAAGGCAGCCGCATGGATAAGGCTGCCTGGTATGAACGGAGCCGAGCCTGTTATGTGGGTTGAACTCCACCATTGGGTCCGATTTCGTCTCCTGGTCAATACATTATCGACCCGGCTGTACAGAGGCTGGGATAGTGTTTTGCCAGGCAGTGGATGGGACTGGCTCGTTTTCTCACTTCTCATTTTGTCGTCGATGTGGCACTCTTGCCTATGCAGAGTTCTGAGTTTTATGCAGACTCGTGGCGTGGTAAGTATACTCAAATCCAATCACAATAAGTATATGTGGGTGAATATATATAAGAGGAGTTATACGTATGGGTACAAATATATGGCAGAGCCTGAAAAGGAAAGACTAGTATAACCTATAATAAAATTTAGGGATCCTATGTTGTGAGATGTGTGTGAGGAAAATCTAGTGTTTGAGGCCTAGGTTATGTACCATTGATCATATCGCAACTTTAAATCTGTAAATTATTCTAGCCTTTAGGTGGCTCTCCCTCGGAAAAGAGGGTGTTGTATAAGTATATAGCTTCGAGAGTAGTTCGAGGCTAGCTTAAGATATTGGCTGGCTTATATCTAACTTTTAGAGGTACATTAAATCCGTGAGAGAAAGAAAAGAAGATGGGAAGGCGATCTTCTCTAGATATCCTTCCTGTGTGACATTTAGAGTACAAATTGAAATGTGCTAGTAATTTGAGAGCGGCCGTTGCTTGCCCGAGATCCCAAAGTGATAAGTGAGAGAGAAAGGAAGGAGGTCTTTACTAAACACTCTTCTAAGTAATTTCAACAGGAGTTTTGAACGCAGGTTCGAACGAATACCTAATCACTTTGATTGTGTATAAACCAGAAAAGCGGTGGACTACCAGATTTTAATCGATACCGCTGTCTGGTGGCAGTTCTTCTAGGCTACCGCTCGCTGGTGGTAGGCTTTTTTAATACTAACGGCTTGAGGTTTTTAGCCCGTGTGTATGTTTTATGCATCAGTGGCCTGCTTATTTTATGTTTTAGGTTATATTAGTAGATATTACCGTGGATGAAAATGACAGCCCCCATAGCGGAAGATTGAGTCACTCCGATGGCCGCAACAAGGACACTGCACTCTCTATATCAACAAGCAGGGACGTGGTGGCAAGGGACGAGGTGACGAGCACTCGTCATGGAACCCTGGCCAGCTGGGGCCCCCACCCAACAAGTAAAAAAAAAATGTTGTTCCCATACGCGTGCAAAACAACACCAACAACAACACTGACTAGTGACTATACCAAGTATACTGTGAACGAGTGCAGTATGGGGCCCCGTGCCTAAGGGGGTCTCGCACTTTGCCAAAAGACTAAGAAACGAAGTAAAAATATATCAATTTTACAGACAACCAAAGACCAATATTTGCCTCCAGATATGCAGGAGATGCAATCTGAGAGCATCTAGATTTAAAATTGTAACCCCCCCCTCCCACCAACTCGTCACACAATTTTAGAAGCCACCACGTCCCTGCCAACAAGCACCGTTAAGTGGCACACTCTGTTATAGCGAGGAACATATATGGATACATGGGTGCTAACAATCACATGAAGCGCATGCGCACCTCGAAATGGTGGGCCTATGTCTACGACAGGTTAGAGTCACTCCACGCGCGCATAGAACATAATGGGGCATTTAAAACAGAGGAAGATCATGGGGGAATCGTAATCATACACTCGGTTCCCAACTGACGAGAATGTTGTTCCATTTGCTCGTGGTAGTGGCTTATGGTTAAATACTAACTCGGTATGAACAATGATCATGGAGCTGGCTAGGATACACCTCATGCAAACAAAATAACTAAAAGTAAAGCTGCAATATGTGCACCCAGTTACTCCAGTCCTCGGCGAATGGGTAGAACCGCGTAGAGTGTGTCATTTACCTAGAGGGTTACAATAGCAGACGGGGTGGTATGTGTGGTTGGCATGGGCGATGTCATAGCCATTCGTCTGGCGATCCGAACAGTTAGGACACCGACAGTGTCAGAGAAAAGGATGTATAATGTTCCAAGTAAGAAAGCTTAGCAGTGCGAGCAGCGAGAAAGCGAGTTCTCATATACTTTTCCTATCCTGCTTACGTATGTGTAATATAATGATATGGAAGCAAGGCTTCCATTCCATTTCTGTAGAGACCACGATCTGAGCTTGGCCACGAGTTCGGGAAGGGCGGTATTAAGACTTTCTACCTATCCGTGGATTTATGTGAGAGATAGATGTTATTTCAAATGCAGATGGCAGTGTGAACAGATGCCTAGATAATCTGAATGACATGAGTAGTTTTACATAATTTTGTCTGAGGTGATCGACAGCTTCTAGTACAATATAAATGGTTAGAATGCGGCCGTTACAATAAGTAGGGGTAAAGTTAATCCGTCTGTAATTTTATACAGTGTACTAACACAATAGAACCGTATCAAAGTCATACTGGCGGTCTGTGATCTGAGTTCTCTTGTTAGCTGTTACAGGGGTCCGAAACTTATTCTAGGAGCGTGGTCTCGAGTTGCGGTCTATGTCTCCCTCACGGCTCTGCTCGTTTCACGAAATCGTTAATGAATCAGACTTTCAGGGCATTCTAAGCCATTGGTTCTTCTGTTGGTCTTGGATTAGAGTCCACGTCGCATTATACCGATTCCGACAGTGATACCGATAAACGATAACGATTTATTTGTTAAAATCGGTACTGTGCAAACCCTATGAGACAGGTCAGACCGCACCGATAACGATAACGATTCCGTTTCCAGAAAAAATCGGTATCGATGGAATTGCTTCAAGAGCGATTTTTAATCCGATAAATTTAATGAACCAATCAAATCAATCGTTTTTCAGTGATATTATAGACCACGCCCATATTATTTCCACATTCACAGACAGAAAAGATGAACGATCTGGGAGAACAACTGATTTTATAGGCAGAGAAAAACCCCAGTAATCTATTAAAAGGCACAAAAATTTGTAAGATGTTACCAAAAGAGACGAGGTCTATAGGTGCCAGGTTGGGCATAAGTGGTAAGTGGTGTGTTTAAAATGCTATGCAAATACTTTCACTTGTGGATGGGAAAGTGAGCAATATTTCATATGGCGACATGCATACACACACAAAATTTCAACTGCATTCGGACACGGACAGCATTTGGATGTGGGATTCCTTGAAATGGCGTTATTATTGCGTCATTCATGGGCTTTCCCTAAATCGACATGCTATTATTCTGTACAAGTGATCCAAAATAAAAGTTAAATTCATAGTAAGCGCGATGGGATGTGAGAGGCTGGTAGAATTATTTAGAAAATATTCATGCCTCTTTGATGCCAGCAATCCCGACGATACAGATGCCAATTACAAATGCAGATCAGACACGTAGTAGTAGTAGTAGCAGTAGCAGTAGCAGTAGCAGTAGCAGTAGCAGTAGCAGCAATAGCAGCATCAGCAGCAGCAGCAGTATTAGTGGCAGTAGTAGTGATAGCGGTAGGTGGAAAATCCAAGATAGCCACCAGAAGAATCGACCAATCAAAATTCTGTATAGACGTTCTGAAGCCGACCCATCTAGGATCCTTCCAGCTGAGATTGATAGCAATCTGGCAAGCGGTTTAATGAGGTGTAGGCTTTTAACTGATTTACCAAAACTTTTGGAAAATCCAAGATGGCCACCCAAAAACTGACCAATCAAAATACTGCATACCAGATCTAAAGCCTGCCACCATAGGGCCATTCCATCCAAAGTATGGTTGAAATCGCCCAAGCAGTTAACGAGGAGTAGCATTTCAAGCGTTATCTGGTAAATTTTCATAAAATTCAAGATTTTCACACACAAATTTACTAGTCAAAATTCTGTATACACGGTCTGAAACCTACACCCATAGGGTCCTTTAACATAGGAATGGCTATGGTCATGAGTCTGAATTCTCAGACATATACATTTTTATAAGATTGCAAAGAGGACACCAATAAAATTATTAATATGTAAA
Organism: Chaetoderma sp. LZ-2023a; assembly: GCA_034401795.1. Lineage (NCBI taxonomy): Eukaryota > Metazoa > Mollusca > Caudofoveata > Chaetodermatida > Chaetodermatidae > Chaetoderma > Chaetoderma sp. LZ-2023a. Next base: position 185,841,519 of record CM067369.1, on the reverse strand, counting down.
CATTTTCCACTTGCCACTCATTATTGATGATTAATCTGATTCCTATACAAAAAGGCTATCATAACCATTTTTGTGTTCACCGACACGCAGGCATGCACCTACCTACGTACATGCGCGCATACGTACGTACATATATACACACGTACATAGGCCTATATACGTACAACGTGCGTGCGTGTATGTATGCACACATACACGCATACGCGTGTATGCACACATACACGCATACACACATTCATAGATATATACATTCTGGCGTGTGCGTATATTTTTTTTACGATTGAGTGTTTGGTTTTGCTCAACACATCGTCTTATATCTCAGGATTGGTTCACTCTATTGGCACTAAACTTGGACACATGTTTTCCTCTATCAAGTGGATTTGCAAGTTGGAAATGCAAAGTGCCAAAGAATTTACGCCTTGTTGTTTAATTAAGTCATAGCCATAGCTAACTTTGCTAATGGGCGAATACACTTTTAGCTATGCCCAGCACTAGCGATTTCTATGCTTGGAACCCAGACTTCCCAGAATCCAATTTTCAAGGTCGCTATTCAGGTGGGCTGCTGAATATAACTAATGCCCATGGCAGTAACAGCGCCAAGTCAAATTTGTTTCAAAATATTCAACAGAATATTTATTAAATAGTAAAGACGACGTCATTTATGACCTATTTGATTGTGACGTCAGCCTACATGTGACGGAATTGATTATCACGTCATATACTTGACAGACTGATATTTTACTCTATTAATCTTCATTATTAACTTCCAAGATCGATGAACAAGATGGTAGTTATATTCTGAAACATTCATTCCTTGGGAGCAATAGAGGGATCCGTTTCTAGCTATACCACGCCTACTTCTAGCCCCAACCGCATATAGCTAAACTCCGCCCACTTTCTAAATGTTGGAAACTATTTATAAACTTTGATTCCTGAATTGCAAGAATCACAATTTCGAGGTAATTTGACAGGTAACTTGTTGCATATTTTAAAACTAATTTAGCTATGCCCATCACTAGCGATTTCTATGCTTGGAACCCAGACTTCACCGAATCCAATTTTCAAGGTAGCTATTCAGGTGGGCTGCTGAATATAACTAATGCCCATGGCAGTAACAGCTCCCAGTCAAATTGGTTTCAAAACATTCCAAAAAAATGTTTATTAAATAATAAATTCTTCAATGACGTGCAATTCGTACAGTTTATGACAGACTTTCCGATTTTCATTGCCAGTTACACGTCATAATGATTGTGACGTCAGCTCACTCGCGATATGATTGATTATGACGTCATATACTTGAGTGGCAAATCGGATCCATCCATTGTCTTTTGCAAAGGTGTTAAGGAACTATCAAATTATTTGAGAATTCAGAATTAACATCGTTACCCTTTAAACACTAAACTACCAGATTCTCAATTTCAGGTAACTCTACAGGTAAGATGTTGAATATTATAAACTAATTTGAGTCAAGCTGATTTCAAAATATTCATCAGGATAGCTATTAAATTGTAAGATTTTTCGAATTCGTTATTTAGCGTTGAAATGATGATGGACAGGAGTATGCCGACTTTCTCAGAATCGTATCGTTCTAGTGTGACCATTCAATCCTAACCCTGTATAGGTTCACGAAATCGTTATCGTTTATCGGTATCGGAATCGGTATAATGTGACCTGGGCTTAAGCCTTTGAAATGAATGTCAGAGCCGATGAGAGACAGGTTCGTCTGCGGCTTAAGTTCTTTCTAATAGTCAGCTGCTAAATTTAACCACTGATGCCTCAGCGAGCTTCCAAAATGCAAGGTACAACCAGAGTAGACCCGCTTAGGTTTGTAAATGGTACTGACTAGTGGCCTCCAAGTGTATGAACGCAGCCTAAGCTAGATGGCCTTGCTTGCAGGACTAACGACCTAAACAATAACGGTTTTCCCCTGGCTGTACACGCGAAGTGGAGTGCGGTCTATCGAGTTCATGATTCCAGATCCCATTCACGCCATATCTAAGCTGGTTTATATTTTAGTCTATTATTGGTAACTTCCCCAGTTTTATACTGGTACCCATTGACACTCCCGGGTGGAGAGAGGCAACGAGGAGTGAAGGAGAATTCCTGTGTTTCCACCGATTGCTCGTCTGCCGCCCGATCGTCTGACAACCGAGCAGGATTTGAACACTGCCCGGCTGATTACCAGGTCCTATTCATGCTATTCTAGGCTGGTTTTATTTCAGTCTATTATTAGTAACTTCCCCAGTTTTTACACTGGTACCCATTTATACTCCTGGGTAGAGAGAGGCAACGCGGAGTGAAGAAGAGTGCCTATGTTTCCAGCGACCATCAGTTGGCTAAACGGAGACATGGTCCCGGGATCGCCAGTTTCACAGCTCAGCTCGTTACCGCCTGAGCTACCACCTTCTCCATCTCGAGATCATGTTTGTTGTAATATTTAAGGCGTTTATATGCTAGTTCCCAATGCTAGGGTCTAGACTCACGTATCTCGACATCATGTGTGTGTTATAATATTTAAGGCGTTTATATGCTAGTTCCCAATGCTAGGGTCTAGACTCACGCCTACATCATCCGGCGATCTTGCTTTAAAGGATTCAGGTGTGCTCACGTGTCTCCTCCAACACTTGCCGAGCGAATCAAGTTCTTTGTTTACGTTTAATGAGCGTGTCACTGGATGACATGCCAGACTCTTGGCGTAATGCTTATAGGTCCATTTTCTGTAGCCTGGAGGAAAATAGTCCTATTATCCGAGATAGCTTCGTTATTAGGTAATATAGAGAGATTCTGAAAACTATTCCTGAAACTAGAAGGAGAGGGTTTCAGAGATATCACTATTTTTTTTCAGGTTTGCCTTGGTTTATGTGGTGAGGCCTTTAATATATCAGAGTCATGCCTTAGAATATTTGTATATTTTTAAAGTAGCGTAGCCAGCTGGATGGATAGGAAACTCGCCACGCCGTCCCTCCTCCCTCCCGATCGATCAATCGATTTCTAACAAGTCCGGTAACGTCGATAACGACCTACCATATTGGTACAGATGTACGGTGGTATCGAACGCCCGAGTGACGTTAACCTTTAGGCTATGTCCTATGCCGACCTGTAAAGTTTTCACTAACCCTCGTGGGCTAACACTATCGTATACTGTACACATTCTGTTGAATACTTTGAAACTAACTTGATATGGAGAAGCGACTTCCATATGCAGCACCAGCCCCAGTCAAATCATTACCAGCTTCAAAATATCAAACAACTTCCATTTATAGTGAATTTGAAATTTAGATTATAGGAATTCAGGTTTCAACGTTTCACATCTGTTCCAACACATGTAAAATTAGGCAGAATATACTTCTTGATTCATATTAATTCTTGCATAAAATACTAACCATAAGCTTGGACAAAACCATCTTGGCTGTAACGCTGTTGGGTGTCTTTGACATATCCTGGCGAGTAGGAGACTCCGGTGACGTCAAACCCGGTGAACTGCTGTCATTCTCAGACATATGGTTTGTGACGAACATTCTAGAATCCCGGCCTGAGGATATGGATGGAATGGATCCGCGGTTATGGGTAGAAGACTGGTGTGAGTGTTCAGGTTCATCAACAACGGATACTGCAGCAGCGCCTATATTCGTACGCAATACAATATCAATGACATGGTCATTATCTCAACATCATTTAACAAGAGGCCCAAGGGGCTGTATCGCCCACCTGGAACATAGGCATTTCAACTAGAAAGGTCATCCATCGGCTATAAGTAGACTACAATGATGCATCCTGTCAAATATACTTGAAATCGTCCCAGTGGTTCTCGAGAAGACATTTTAAATTTCCCATTGCCTTAGTATGAGTTTTTGGCGGATAAAAGATTCAAGATGGACGTGAAACCATTTATCCGACAATTTCGAGGATGGCAATTTTGAAATCAGAATAACTATAAACCTATATAAAACCGATTTCAGCTTCAAAATCTATCAATTAGAAAAATCCAATATGGCTGCCAAACACGTTACATTTTAATTGGTCCACACCGGTCATGTTTTTTTACGTATCAACTTCCCTTGAGCAAACTTTAATGGCATTTAGGCCCTAATGATATCCCCCAAAATTTGGGCCCAATCCGTTCAGCGGTTCTGTAGAAGTCGTTTTCGCGAAAACTAGGTCATCCAAGATGGCCGCTGAATGATTTAGCCAATCAAGTTCCCTTGAATAAACTTGGTTCAGCTCTTGCCCTAGATCATATTACATTTCCTGTCAAATATAATTGAAACCGGCATAGTGGATCTCTAGAAGATATTTGTAATTTCCCATTGCTTTAGTATGAGAGGTTTTGCCGGGAAAATGATGCAAGATGGCCGCCAGACCGTTTATCCAACAGTTTCGAAAATGGCAAATTTTAAACTACAATACACAAAAACATATAAAATCAATTTCGGCCTCAAAATCCATCAAATAAAAAAAATCCAATATGGCCACCAAACACACTACATGTTTTTCGACGGATCAACATCCCTTGCACAAACTTTAATCGCTCTCACTCCCTAATTATATTTGACAAATTTTGGCACGATCCATCCAGCAGTTCTGGAGAAGTAGTTTTCGCAAAAACTAAGTCATCCAAGATGGCCACCGAACTATTTGACCAATCAAATTCCCTTGAACAAATTTGGTTCAGCTCTTCCCCTAGATCGTATTTCCTGAATTTTGAATTGATGTCCCAAGCGTTTCGGAGAAGAATTTTAAAGATAGTTTCTAAAAATTGGCCAAAATCCAAGATGGCTGCCGGCCAAATTGGCCAATCGGCTTCGTTTGAACAAACTTACTCGCTATGCCCTAAGGATTGTTCCTCCCAAATATGATTGAAATTGGCCCAGTGGTTCTCGAGAAGACATTTTTACTTTCCCATTGCTTTAGTATGGGAGCTTTTCACGGGAAAATGATCCAAGATGACCGCCAAATCGTTTACCTGACAGTTTCGAATATATATATATATATATATATATATATATATATATATATATATATATATATATATATATATATATATATATATAAATATATAAAACCAATTTCGACCTCAAAATCCATCAAATAAAAAAAATCCAATATGGCCGCCAAACACGCTACATTTTGATTGGCCCACGGCGGCCATGTTTTTTGACGGATCAACTTCCTTTGAACAAACTTTAATGCCCCTTAGTCCCTAATCATACCTCACAAATTTCAACCCGATCCGTTTAGCGGTCCTGGAGAAGAAGTCGTTTTCGCGAAAATTAGCTCATCCAAGATGGCTGACGAAGTATTTGGCCAATTCAGTTCCCTTGAACAAACTTGGTTCAACTCCTGGCCTAGATCATCAGTTTTGAATCGATCCCCCAAGAAGCTTCGGAGATTTTTTAAAACACTTCTAAAAATCGGACAAATTCCAAGATGGCCGCCGGCCAAATTAGCCGATCGGCTTCGTTTGAACAAACTTGAATCTCTATACCCTAAGGATGCTTCTTGCCAAATATAATTGAAATCGGCCCAGTGGTTCTTGAGAAGTCATTTAAAAGGAAACGTTGATGGACGACGGACGGACGGACACACGACGGACGGTCGCCATGGCATAAGCTTAGTTGATATTTCAGGCCAGGTGAGCTATTAATTTCACGCTTGTACCATTGTACTGTACCAACAATATGGTACAAATGGTGATCCTGGTAGTTATTATCAACCATAATATTAATATTTCTCCAATTTATTAAGATAGTTAATGACACCGCCAAAGGCCGATGTGAGATCCGGTTGGTGCTGTCTATCCGTCCGTCCATCCGCCCGCCCGTCTGATTGTCTGTCCGAAGCATATTTCCAAAATCCTATGAGGAAAAATCACCAAATTCGGTACATACATTCTTATTATGCGTGGCTATGAATAAATTGTTAGTCTGATATCAAAAGGTTAAACATCGAGGTCTCTGGATCACTTAGTTACAATGTTATCACTTAGTTTCACCTTTACAATGCAAGAAGGTACACTCACTAAATCTGTAACATAGTGTGGTTGACTAGTACCAAAATTTTGTTTCAAGGCTAAAGTTCAAACGTCGAGGTCACTGATTCACCTAATGCATTGTCAAAACCGAGGGCAAAGGTGTGAGGGCAGCATCTCCCTCGAATGCATTCTAGTTTTATACATATACATAAATATTTAAATTAAATATTAACAGATCAGAGATTGCAGGCCGGATTTTTCAAGGGCGGGGGATCGGATAAAGACCAACGTTAATGATCTATGTTTCACGGCAAAGCTGTTTACTGTCCTAAATTTGATCCATATCGAATAAGAAGTTTCCAAGATACAGGTGCTCTCAAGCTGACAGACGCGAAAGTACCATAATATAAGAGGCCCAAAGATCCTGTATCGCTTATCTGGAATTATTGGCCACTGGCACAACCAAACAAAATGAGATGACCACTGGAAAAATTTACCAATCTAATTTCTGCGAAGGTTTAGCCAAGATTGATTAAAATTGGCCCATCGGTTAATAAGTAGTCTTTTTATGATTTTCTCGGAAATTTGCAGAAAATACATGACCGCCAAAAACGCTAAATTTTGATTGATTCATGGCGTTGCGTTTAGGCCTTAATCATATCTCCGAAATTTCGTCCCGATCCGTTCAGCGGTTCTGGAGAAGTTATTTTCACGAAAACTAGGTCATCCAAGATGGCCGCCGAAGCATTTGGTCAATCAAGTTCCCTTAAATAAACTTCAGTTGTTGCTCCAGACGATGTTTCATGAGTTTTGAATCAATCCCCCATGCGGTTTGCGAGATTTTTAAAGACGTTTTAAAAAATTAGCCAAATTCCAAGATGGCTGCCGGCCAAATTGGTCGATCGGCTTCCTTTAAACAAACTTGGATCCCTATGCCCCAAGGATACTTCCTGCCAAATATACTTGAAATTGGCCAAGTAGTTCTCGAGAAGAAGACATTAAAAAAATTCCCATTGCTTTAGTATTGGAGTTTTTGGCGGGAAAAAGATCCACAATGACGATCAGAATACTCAAAAACCTATATAAAATCAATTTCGGCTTCAAATGCCATCAAATAAAAATATTCAATATGGCCGCCAAACATGCTACAATTGATTGGTCCATGGCGGCAATGTTTTTCCGGCAGATTAACATCCCTTGAACAAAGTTTAATGGCTCTTATGCCTCAATCATATCTGCCGAATCTCAGTCCGATCCACTCAGCGGTTCTGGAGAAAGCTCGGTCATCCAAGATGGCTGCCGAACCATTTGGCCAATCAAGTTCCATTGAACAAACTTGGTTCATGTCTTGCCCTAGATCATATTTCATCAACCCCGCAAGCGGTTTCAGAGAAGGTTTTTAAAAGACGTTTCTAAAAATCGGCCAAAATCCAAGATGGTAGCTGGCTAAATTGGCCGGTCGTCTTAGTTTGCTATGCCCTAAGGATGCTTCTTGCCAAATATAATTGAAATCGGTCAAGTGGTTCTTGAGAAGAAGTCGGTTAAAGGAAAAGTTGACAGGACGACAGATGGACAACGGACACACGACGGACGGTCGCCACGGCGTAAACTCACTTGGCCTTTCAGGCCTAATAATACAACCTACCAGAATGCCTCTGTTCACTGGATCCTGTGCGTCCTGATAGATAATCTTCCTCCTCTTGTTGAAAACTTTGGTAAAATCGAACAACACTGGGATTATGACTTTGACAAGATTTGTCATACAGGCGTGAGGCTTGTGCCGTGGGTCGCTCAGTGCCTCGAGGTTCTTTATCATCAAGGTAATACACTTTTAATTGTGGTTCGATCCCGAAGCGCACCTGGACAAATCATAAATCATAAAATATATAGATTAAAAAAAACACGTTTTCGCTATACACCATCCACTGAAATTATTGACATAGCCATACAGGAGTTTACAATACGTGGATTTCCACAGTGACGTGCATTCTTTGCGCAGATCGTAAAAGTACACGCAGGCGCGCACGCACGCACCCGGCCGCCCGCCCGGCGTATGTTCAAAATATTCAACAGAACATTTATTACATCGTGTTCAAAATTTCACTCACTAATGTGTCTGCGTTTGTTTAGGAAACACGTTTAATTGCTTATGACCTATATTGTGTCCGCTATGAAAACCAAGTACGAGTCCGCTATAGATGCGACATATGCGCCTTTTCTAAAAATGGCAAAAAATGAGACAGACAGACAGACAGACATACACAGAGACGGACGAATGAATGAACGAACAAACGGATGGACGGACCAGCAACTAAAAATACCAAATAAAGAAATCATATAATTCGATTTCTGTGGCATTGACTATTTAGCACGTCATCTTGACATTTCAAGTGTGCAACATCTAAGCCTATGCAAGGTATAAATAAATTTGCATAGTACAAACAAGCTATAGCAGCAATATGTCCCAGTCAAATTAGTTTCAAAATATTGAACAGCTTTCCTGTATAGTTATCTTGAAATTAAGATACTGCCTTTTCAAGGATTACTGTGTTAACGTAGCCTATTATAACCATACTTTGATACTAACCTTCCCGCGGTACGTCTTAGCACGTTTACCGCCTGGTCGACGCAGGCATGATTTTCCAGGCAGACACACCGGAAGTGGTCTTTTACCCACTCGGATCACGCGCTCCTCGTTATACCGTCGTTCCTGAAAGTTCTCATGCGCTGTGTCTTGTCTCTGGCTGGTAGACGCCACACTATTGTCTCTTGGAGAATTGTTAGGAACTGTAAATTAAACACTTTGATTATATGAGATGACAAGCCTGGCCCATACTTTCATTTTAGGAGCAAATTTCTGTGACAGCAGCCGCAGCACATTAGTTTTAACAACATTTTAAACTAATTATTACACGACGAGAAGCTTATCTCAATTTTCTATCTTTTGGTTGACTGAGTAACCACACGAATCACCAACCAGGATGATAGAGTTAGCAAACAACCATTTTTCATTGTAGTTCATATTTTATGATATTAGCTGTCCAAAGCATTCTTTGTGTTACTAGTGCAATTCACCTTTCCAGAGTATCCATCCATCATCTGACCTCGTATGACGTCATAATCAGGTCTGCGCGTGTATGATGACGTCATAATCATTACGTCACAAAGGGTTCCATATAGACCGTCATCAAATCTCAGAGTTCGGCACGTTGTATAAATTGTATGTCTTTGTAATTCTTTGCTATTTAATAAACATGCTGTTGAATATTTTGAAACTAATTTGACTGGACGCTGTTGCTGCCTTAGGAAGCAACAGCACCCAGTCAAATTAGTTTCAAAATATTTTTTTTCAACAGCTTACCTGTGTAGTTTTTTGGAAATTGATAGTCAGGGTGTTCAAAGATCGATCGATCCCAACACGAGCGAGGTGTGGACAGAGCTTAGCTAGAGATGGGCGGGGCATAGCTAAAACCGGAAAGGTGAATTGTGCCCCCAGTATGGTCATTATGGTATGCTTGGTTCATGAAGAACATTGTGTTTGCTATTTAGAAGTTTCATGGTATAGTACGAGTCACATTATATGGATTACGCTACAGTAAGACAAATGGGAGATGTATTAATTGATAAACACCTATGTAAACTAGGCCCACTTCATCTTGAATAGTTCTCTGCGTAGTTTACTTTAATTTCGCTATTTGCTTAAAGGTGCATAGGCCTAGCCAAACCCAAATGCTTGAAAATAAAATTGTTAAAATTGTATACATTTAGAGGCTTAAATTATGTGTCTATATGCAATGAAACGAAATAAATCTTAACATATGATGATTGATTTCATTACGTATAAATTAATAAAAATATTTTAAGTTGTGAAATTGAATTAGAGCCCCTATTTCAACTTCACGATTAAAAAATTATCTTAACTTATACTGAATGAAATCATCATATGGTAAGATTTATTTCGTTTCATTACGTTGAGGTGTACAACTTAAGCTTCTAAAAGCAAACAATTTAAATTATTTTATTTAGAGCATTCTGGTGTGAATATGTACCTTTAATATTGTGGTAAACAAGCCAAAAAAAAGAAGAAGAATACACAATCAAAACATGCATACTTAATAATTTAACTGAATTGTGCTAGATCCCATTTCTAAAGCTGATTATCTTTATTCTTAATCTGATAATAATTATTCTAAATCTGATAATACCAATTCTAAATCTGATAATATTTAATCTAAATCTGATAATATTTAATTTAAATCTGATAATATGGATTCTAAATTTGATAGGCCTAAGGTAAGCTGTTGCATATTTTGAAACTAATTTTACTGGGTCTCGTTGATGTCAAATTAGTTTCAAAATAGTCAACAGAATGGTTATTAAATATTAAGGCATACAATTCCTACAACTTGACGGACGATTCTAGGTTTATGACGGACTATTTCTGTCAATTATTATTGTGGATTGTGACACTCGATTGTGACATCAACCTATATGTGACGTAGTTATGACGTGTTATGATTGATCGATAAACTGGACTAATCTATTGTCCTCACCGGTCTGTCTTGGAGACACCCTGTTCAATGGCGCCATGTGCGCATGTGCCACTACTCGAGTCTGAGTATTAACTAGGTGTCGTGGTGCCGACTGGTATGGCAGAATCGGTTGTTGGCTCTCGCTTCCACGTCTTCTGTAACCTACAGATCTCGAACTACCGATCCACGGCACAGGGTTATTGGGTCTGTCATAATGATCTGCGTGGATATATGAGTGTTAAAATACAGTATAGTTCATAAGTAGATGAATTGTTTCCAAAAGAAATGAACTAAATGGCCCAAGGGTCATAGTGCTCACCTAGCTGGTAAGGAACTGTAAACATGTTTACATTAATTAAAGGATAACTAACCTCATCTCTTGATAGCTATTTAGGTGATCTAATATGTCATTCAATAACTATGCAGGTAATTTTAAGCCTTTTAATAATGCCCCTAAAGAAAGATATTCTGGCTTTAGTAGCTAAATGTTGCTACATTTCTACACCCTATGATGGCTGTCATGATTTACTTTTCAACCAAGCAGAAAAACCTAGTATGTCTGTCTCGGTATATACTCTCAGTCGTAGAGGTACCATCTATAGTTTGACAATGTGATGCAAAAGCAAATATACAGGTAAGCTGGTGACTATTTTGAAACTAATTTGACTGGAAGTTGTTGCTGCCTTGGGCAGCAACAACTTCCAGTCAAATTAGTTCCAAAATATTCATCAGAATGATCATTACATAATAAAGAATGCAATTCATTGGCACTTGCATGACATCACCCACTATCACGTAATCAGACAACATGGCGGCGATCAGTACAACATCTACTCGATATTACAAAGTAGATAATTGTGATACATATATGTGAATGTGACAGGATATGAATGATATGTAATCTATAAACGATGATATATCGGTGCAATACATTTGAGATGACATTCGCATCACTTTAATACCTGACACCACTGACCACCACAGAAAGCTGCATTGGCTCATGGGCACACATAACATGTGCCATTTACGAAGGAGGCAATAGTCACAAGCAAACAACTTGGTGAGGAAATGCAAGAATATTGTCACTCTTGACATTATAGACCAATGGAAAAAGTACAACTGATCAATGGGGCAGCCATCCCTGACATTACTCTCAAATTGTTCAAATGTGTTAACAGATGCCATTTACTAATAGAACAATCATCACAGTAAAGAATCTGGATAAAGAAATACAAGAATATTGGCATCGTAGACATTATTGATCAACAGGAGAAGTACCACTGATCAATGAATGGACCGGCCATCCCTGACACTATTAGTTCAAATGTACAAATAGATGTCATTTACCAATGGGGCAATGGTCACAAACAAACATTTATGCCGGTAATACAAAAGTAGTTGTGTACTTGACACTATTGACCAATGGGAAAAGTACCATTGACTAATGGGGCAGCCATCCAGACATTAGTGATACAGCAGATGGCATTTACCAACGGGACAATGGTCACAGTAAATAATTTGGATGAAGAAATGCAAGAATAGTGGTGTCATTGACATTATTCACCAACGGGAAATGTACCATTGATCAATGGGGCAGCCATCACTGACACTATTGATCAATAGTTCAAGTGTCACAACACTGACCTTTACCAAAGTGGCAATCGTGAGGTCACAGTTAAATGTTTGGATGGGGAAATGCAAGACTATTGACATGATTGACCAACAGGAAGAGTGACACAGATGATTTTCCCCACAGGGTTCAATACTTAAAAACGCCTTGAGTCAGAGTTATGACCCTTAATTCAAGCTATGACTTCTTCATATTCATATGGCAAATATATAGCAAATATATATTTGATTGAAGAAACATATCTGCTAAATTTGGTTTTAATACATCAACAATTAACGAAACAAATGAATTTTCAACATATGGTTCAATAGTTTAAGACTTAGTGAACCAGAGTTATGGCCCTTGCTTAAAAGGTGCAGACTGTATATTAATAGTTCAAATAGATATTTGACTGAAGGAATATATATCTACTAAATTTGGGTTTAATTTCAACAATTCGCGAAAACATGCATTTTCCCTATAGGTTTCAATACCTTAAAACGCCTTAATGAGCCAGAGTTATGGCTCTTGTTTAAGGGTGTGACCACTTCAAATTCATAGCTCCAATAGATGTTGTCTAAATGAACATATCTACCAAAGTTTGTTTTAATCCATCAATAAATGACGAAACGTGCCACAAACGTATATTTTCCCGATAGGTACTAATAGTCCTGTCATCCCGTGAAGTTTCGAGGTGATCCGCTAAACAGAAATGCAGAAATCAATTTTCAAAATGGCCACCAGTGCTGGGGGCCATCTCGGATTTAGGATCATCGTCGAATTCAATAGTTTCTTTCTCCAGAGCTAGTCCAACCACCCTATCAAGTTTGAAAACAATCTGATAAATTGTAATGGAGTTACCATCCGGAAACCAATTTTCAAGATGGCCACCCTTGGCTGGCAGCCATGTTGGATTTTGGATTGTTGTCGATTTTGATGAGTTTCTTCTCCAGACCTAGTCCAACCATCATATACCGGTGGCTGGCGACCATATTGGATTTCGGATCAATTTCAAAATGATTCTTCCACAGACCTAGTCCCTATGAAGTTTGAAAAGTGATCCGATGAACAGTAACAGAGTTATTATCCGGAAACCACTCTACCGCCTGTCCGGATGGCACCATCACAAAATACCCCGCCATCACAAAATATCCCGCCCAAATACTGGTGTCATTGAGATTATTGACACATGGTAAAGGTACCATTGATCAAGGTGCAGCCATCCCTGACATTATTGACCAAGGAGATGACATTTACTAACTGGACAATGGTCACAGTAAAAAATTGGATGAGGAAATGCAAGAATATTGATGTCATTGACAATATAGACCAATGGAAAAGGTACGATTGATCAATGAGCCAGATATCCCTGACATTATTGGCCCAGCAGATGGCATTTACCAACAGGACATTGGTCACAGTAAATAAATTGGATGAGGAAATGCAAGAACATTGGTGTCTGATTGACATTATTGAACAATGAGAAAGGTACGATTGATCAACGAGACCGCCATCCCTGACATTATTGACCCAGCAGATGCCATTTACCAACGGATCCATGGTCACAGTAAAAATGTGGATGAAGAAATGCAGGAATATCGGGGTCATTGACATTATTTACCAATGGGAAAAGTACCATTTACCAATGGAGCAGCCTTCACAGACATTATTGATCAATAGTTCAATTATCACAAAACTGACATAAGGGGCAATGGTGAAGTCACAGAAACAAGTTTGGATGGGGAAACGTAAGAACATTGGCATAATTGACCAACAGGAAGCGTACCATTAATCACCGGGGCAACCATCCCTGACCCTAATGCCCTTTTATTGAAGTGTACTAAAGGAACATTTCTGACAAATCTTGTTTTAGTCCATTACCAATTTACGAAACGTAACACAGATATTTTCCCCATAGGGTTCAATACTCAAAATGCGTTAAAAGGCAGAGTTTTGGCCCTGATTTCAAGTCGTGACTAATTTATATTCATAGGGCGAATAGATATTGCCTGAAGGAATATACATGTATCTGCTAAATTTGATTTTAATCCATCAACAATTGACGAAACAAATGGATTTTCGCCACAGTGTTCAATAGTTTAAGACTTAATAAACCCGAGTTGTGGCCTTTGTTTAAAGATGCATACTCTTTATATCCATAGTTCAAATAGATTTTTGACGGAAGGAACATATCGCCTAAATTTGATTTTAATCTATCAACAATTGATGAAAACATGTATTTTCCCCATATGGCTCAATACTTAAACACACTTTAATAAACCTGAGTTATGGCCCTTGTTTACGGGCATGGTCACATGGAAATCTAAGTGTGACAGTTTTGAGGGGGAACAGGAGCAAGCATGTTAAAAATGGAGGAATTTGTGTTTAAAAAGCTCAGCGATTTTAGGTCGGAACAAAGAAATTTATCATTGCCAAGGCCGCAATTATTGGCCAATTAAATTTAAAATTTTCCATAGACTCTCTAAATATATTTGTCAAGTATGGACTTAGTCCCTTCAGTTCTTCCGGAAGATGCCATTTTATTTCTTTATAGCATAGGCATCCACGATGGCCAGCAGGAGACAAATTAAACAATCAGGTTCTCCTGTAAAAAAAAACTTGGTTAAACTATTGAAAAAGAAAATTAAGAAAGATCCAGTAACTGACAAACACTACACATGGATTGGTCCGCCGCTGCCATGTTTTTACGTATCAACTTCATTTGAACAAGCTTTAATTTCCTTTAGTCCTTTATCATATTTCCCAAATTTGAGCCTAATTCATTTGCGATTTCGAAGAAGTCAGGGTTTTTTTTGTAAAAGCTATGTCATTCAACATAACCTCCAAGCAAATCAACCAATCAGATCCTCTCAAACAAACTTGTTTTATCCCTTTGTCTAGATGACGTTGCTTGAGTTTCACCTCAATCGGCCAAGCGGTTTCAGAGAAGATGTTAAAGGTATTTATAAAATTAGTACAAAATCTTAGATGCCCACCGCGCAATCGAACAATCAGCTTCATTTGAATTATCTTGGATCTCTATGACCCAAGGATACTTTTCGACAAATTTGTTTGAAATCGGACCAATTTGATAACAGACGGATAACATGCGACATACGGACGAGGGATGGCCACCATGGCATAAGCTAACGGGATGAACTTGTCTTTCGCCATGGCAAATTGCGCACACGTATACGACAAGTAAATGTTCTTATTTACAAATTTGTGACATTTCCTACATTATTAGGCATAAGCTTATCCAGAAGATGGCATTTAAAATATGTTACATGAATACATAGCAATTCATTGACTAATTCAACTGTAGTGTGAAACCCGTATCGCTTACACTGGGAATCCGATTCTTAAATTAAATCAAAAAGTTTCCAAATAGTGAATCTAGTAGATTGTATCTGTTACTTTCAACCTAGTCACTTTTATTTATTTATATATATATTTATAAATTTTTACTTAGTCGGTGTCCATTTGCAGGCCAAGAGAAGATTATTTTTGAAGATTTACTACTGGAATGACTGGCTCGGTATATATATACCGAGCCAGTCATTTCAGTGGTAAATCTTCAAAAAATAATCTTCTCTTGGCCTGCAAATGGACACTGACTAAGTAAAAATTTAGATTTTCTAGACCTTGGTCTTGAGAAATGTCGATTTGGTGGCAAATATAAAGCTATATTTTTGTAAATTTCACCTGTAAATTAAACCATAGTCTTCATTTTATTGAAACGTCTTAAACATTAAATGGTTAATTTATATACGTAGCATACAGAGCGCTTTGAGGTGCTGTTGACACAACAGGGGTTAGAGATACACTGACTTCCACTGAGCGCCCCTGTCACATAAGTAGGATACTGGTCTGCTTAGAGGCATGCCATCTCCTTACAGGAAGCGTGGCATCCTCAGTGTTATGCCGATCTGTTTTTTGGAATCATGGTTGTGGTAGAAGTATACCACATACTGCAAGACGAAAATCACCAAGACGTCATCAAGAACATTATGGTGCCTCCTTCACTTGTAGCACAGCTAATTTTAGATCATGAAAAGAAGAAGGCAGAGAACGGTCTTCAACTATCTAAAAAAAACTCCGCAAAAATTGCTAGGATCACACGTTTTCTCTGCTATGCACTGCACAGTATTAGAAGTAATGCTATGGAGCAGCTTGCATCTTCTTCCCCTTACTAACTAGCTTTTAAATGACTGCAATGTACATGTAAGTGTACGAGTTGTTAATATGAACTGTCTTTTAAATGCAAGAATTAACACACTGTTGATTCTAGAACACTATAATAGAAAGATCTTTAGTTGCGGTTTTAATTTTAAATTTGACCATATTATACTTGATTGCCGACAACGAATACTAAGGTTGGTGCATCGCAAAAGCAATGTCAGAACATAGAGGAATATTTACCCTGACTTCAGGGGTGAGCCCACAGTGGCTGGGATTAGAGATACAGAACACGGTTTCCTTAGTGTAAGCTTGTCTGTTTAGATGAATCTTGGTTTCCATAGATTTGTCCTGGTCTCTGTAAAGATTGTCATGGACTCATTAGAGGAATCACTGTCTCCTTGGATGTATAATGGTCCTTAGAGGAATGATAGTCTCGTTCCTTAAATGTTGGTGCCCGCTAGTATATAAACCATGTTTTCATTAAGGGACACCCGATCGTCTTGGTGGAATACAGGTCTCTGAAGAGGAATGACTTAGAGGACACTAGTATCCTTTGAGGAATTACCCTTGTCTTCTTTGACAACCTTGATCTCCATAGAGGACATATATTCTCCTTAGATAAAGCTGGGTCTCATTAGAATAATGCTGCTTTCCTTAATGAAGGCCTGCCCTCTTTTGAGGAATCATGTCCCTTAGAAGGGGGTATATGTCGTGATAATGTGTGTGGTACTGGGCCGCTACTGAGCCAATACATCCCAGTATTGGCCCAGTAACCAGCGTTATCTGAGTTGATAGTTGATCCTATCATTTAATTGTGACCCAGTACACAGAGGAGTCGTGATCGTATAGGGGTATTCGTTTCTTAGACCAATTCTGCTCTCCTTAGAGATATCACGACTCGTAATAGAAATCTTCGTAGGTTAGCATCAAATGACATAGTCCATTAACACAACTACAAAATTCCCTACGAGGGGGGAAATCTCAAGGTCATCCGTTTCACATGGAATCCTGTTTTAGGTATGTCGCGATTTCGCAATAGCTCCAGACATCGTCCAATGTAGTCAACTGATGGCATATCAGACAAGTCTGGGAATACTTTGTAAAGCAAAAAGAAAAATGATAAATTCTCGCTCTGTTTAGATGGGCCATTATAGAAAATATCAGACCACAACTTCAGGGGTTGGTCGTAATAAATATCATCAGCTATAGGTCTGTCTATATCGGTATATAAATTTGAAAGGAACGCTCAACTCACCTGTCATCTGAAATGACTGTGAATGTGAGCTGGTACTGTTGGACGACTCGGTGCGACCTGTCAAAGTAACAGACCTATGACGTCTCTCCAGCCATTCATTGGGAAACTGTGAATCCGACATCTCAATCTGAAAATATAAACATTATTTAGATCTCAAATCCACACAAGATATCGTCTCGTATGACATGGAATATCTTGCTATGATTAACAAATTCAGCTCTAACATGTATAAACACCAGATATGATAGATTGGGTTTTAAAAAAAAAATATATATATATATTTTGAACCTAATTTGAGTGGAGGTTGGTTCTACGTGGATATCTTGAAAACAGGACCTAAGACTTCAGGTTAGAAATAGACTGGGTTCAGAGGGGGTGTTGACTCGCGCCTTTTTGCCCGGTTTTGTCAATGAACTTAAGTAAATTGAGTCTCAGGTCAAAGTGTCAAATATCTAGGTCACAGGTCATTGAACCTCAATTTAATTTTAGCCAGCCTCAATATCAATAACTATGATAAATTGGGTGATTCTACCTTCTTGCATTCCCGAGACAATGTGGCCAAAATGGATATTCCCGTATGTACTTAGCAACCTCAAGAACTATATTTTTAAGCCTTTCACCTGAAACTCCATGCTCTTTTTGTCAGGCACAATAGGAATGGGTGTGCCGATTTTGGCGATTTTAACCTTCCTGTATTCCAAAGTTATTGCAAAAAAATGTCATTTTTTGGGTCACACTTAGTGACAAAGTGAACCAGACATTTAACCATTTGATCGCAAACGCAAAGCAATCCTGAGCAGCCCCAATATAAATGGATTTGCCAAATTTGGTGATTCTGCGCAGAACTGTGTATTTCGTTAAGCACTTACCGCGCGACCAAGGTATTATACCTTTTGACCACAAGTTTAAGGTCGTTGTAGTCAGCCACAAAAAGAATAAATATCCTAAATTAGGTGAGTCTACCTTCGTACATTCTAGATACAAGGTCAAACAGGTGCGTTCCGGCATGCACATAGTGACATCGTGACCTAGATATATGACCTTTTGATCTGAACCTAAAATTTCTGCTAGCCAGTCATGATATGAATGGATATGCCAAATTTTTTGATTCTACCGTCTTGCTTTCAACAGATATGATGTGGATAATCATCCCGACTGTCCGACAGACAGACAGACAGACAGACAGACAGACAGACAGACAGACAGACAGACAGACAGACAGGCAGGCAGGCAGGCAGGCAGGCAGGCAAGCAGGCAGGCAGCCAGACAGACAGACAGACAGCATGACAGACAGACAGACAGACAGACAGACAGACAGACAGACAGACAGACAGACAGACAGACAGACAGACAGACAGACAGACAGACAGACAGCGCGAGCGACAGACAGACAGACAGACAGACAGACAGACTGTTTAAAACTGAAGATTGAAGTTACAGTGTATTTAATTTCTCACTCAGTAGTTATATAGAATTAAAGAAAATCTCTAAGAGATATGAAGGAATATCAATCATACAATGAGAATATAATTTTCGAGGATATTACGTATGATTTGCAACCAAAGATTTCAACGGTCTATATTGACCATTTAGGTCTAATGCTCAAATTCAGTCAAGAAAATTCAAATTTACTCACAGTAAATGTCCACTTGCAGGCAAAGCGAAGATTATTTTGAAAATCCAGCACTGGAATAACTGGCACGGTTATTGAGCCAGTCAGTCCAATCGTAAGATTTGAAAAATATTCTCTTGTCCTGCAAATGATCATCTAAAAGAACAAGAGCCATCAAAAGATGGCATTTCATCACGCCTCCCCCCCCCCTCCCCCCCCCCCCCCCACCTACCCCACCCCTCCCCCCACCCCCCACACCCTAACCCCATGCCCCAAATATCTCACTATTAGGGGAATGTGAATTGGCTGCAGATAAACACAAATCAGGATTTAATATATCATTAATAGGAGATAAACTCTCTTTACCTATTCCATCTTTCAATGTTGACAAGAAATGATTGTGAGAGATGGACGGACCAGCAGACTGACATAAATACATTCTACACAGACGCATGGATGTACACATAGCACATGCACATCTTCAAGTGATAATAAGAAGCCGTACCAAGTTTCAAAAAGAAGCATAGCTAAATTAAAGGAGTTGTGTTGACAAGAAATGATTGGTACGGAAGTTTATGTATAGGCTTAAAGGTATATTATAAAGGGGCATAACTCTGCAATGAATAATTTTTTGGCCGCGAAAAAAGCACATGCATATCTTCAGATGGTAATTACTAGATGTGCCACGGTTCAAAAGAATTGTAACTAAACTGTAGGAGGAGTTGCGTTGACAAGGGTGGAGTGACAGACGAACATACAGTTTGGGCACACGGAAGGGCGTACAGGTATAAGGATAGCACATGCACATCTTCATGTCGTAATGATAACACTTGCCAAGTTTTAAAAAAATCGCAGTTAAACTGTAGGAGGAGTTGCATTAACAAGAAATGATTGGCAATGCAGTTCATGTATCGGCTTTAAGATATTTAAATGGTGATAACTCTGTAATGAATACATTTTTGCCGCGAAAAAAGCACGTGGACACTGCACATGATACTAATCATGTGGACGAAATTTTAGGCTAATCGATTGAGACCTCTAGGACGAGTTGTGTTGACAAGAAATGATTGTCAGAGATGGACGGACGGATAGACAGACAGCCTGACATACATACAATTTGGACAGACGGACGGACGTACAGGTGTATATATAGCACATGGACATCTTCATGTGGTAACGATAATACTTGCTACGTTTCGAAAGAATCACAGCTAAACTGTAGGAGTTGCATTGACAAGAAATGACTGGCAATGCGGATTTATGTATCAGATTTAAGATATTTAAAGGGTGATAACTCTGCAATGAATATAATTTTTAGGCTGCGAACAAAGCAAATGCACATCTGCACATGATACTGATAATGTGAACGAAATTTTAAGTTGAGACCTCTAGGAGTTGCGTTGGCAAGAAATGAGTGTCAGAGATGGATGGGCAGACGGACATACATACATTTTGGACAGACGGGTGGACGTATAGGCATACGGATAGCACATGCACACCTTCACGTTGTAATGATAACACTTACCAAGTTTCAAAAGAATCGGAGCTGAACTATAGGAGTTGCGTTGAAAAGAAATGATTGGCAATTCAGTTTATGTATCGGTTTTAAGATATTTAAAGGGTGGTGACTCTATAATGAATAATTTTTGGGCCGCGAAAAAAGCACCTGCACATCTTCAGATGGTAATGACTAGATTTATCAAGATTCAAAAGAATTGTAACTAAACTATAAGAGGAGATGCGTTGACAAGACGGGGACAGACGGACGGACATACTGGTCGATATATTCACACACACACCCCCCCCCCACCTCCCCAACCCCCGTCTTCCAGAATTTGACTGGGTGCTGTTGCTGCCTATGGCAGATAGTAGACATACATTTTGTAAAACAACACTTAGTCAGGCACTAATTATGCGTTTGTGACGCACTTATCTACGTCATTCATGACGTCATTGATTACTACGTCATCCTACACGTCACGTAGTTGACAATGATTGGCAATGTCGTTATATGATGGCCGGAAAGGGGGTGGGGATAGTGTTAAAGGGTTAATTTAACAAAATGTAGGCCTATTCTAGTAAAAGTAGGTCTATGCTACTGTAGAAATGCATTGCTTAGCATAGATACATGCGCAAAATTAAAAAACAATACAGAAAACACTTACCATAGCTGAAGATTGTTTTTAAATAATTAAATAATGAGATATAAGCTAAAATGACTAGATAAATTTAATTAATAAAATTTAATAGGCCCTACACGTAAAATGAGCTCTCGTGACAACAATAACCGATTGCAAGTAATTAGCAATATACAAACTTACCGAAATTGTCAGAAAATATTCCACTGAATTATAAAAATATTAAATATAATTCAGAAAAGTGTACATACAACAAAATCTTCAAATCAAGCTTACAAATCTGCTGCGACTTAGCAATCACGCTTTGCGAATCACTGATAATCAGCTAATGACATGAATGACGTCTTAACAGATGGCAACATTTATTACGTCACCTAACTACAATGACGTCATAATACTAAAATTCAAGGGGAAGAACTCTTCAATCTACAAGGGTGCACGATTTTCTCCCTTGCTTTTTTATATTACAGTTGCTTTCAAGCAATTCCCTGTTTATTAAAAATGTAATTAATGTAAAGAAGCCAAACATTTATTTGCGATCGATCGCTGAACTCCCTGACTATAAATTTCCAGAAAACTATACAGGTAAGCTGTTAAATATTTTAAACTAATTTGACTGGGTGCTGTTGCTGCAAATGGCAGACATACAATTCGTACACCAATGTTTAGTTCCGCACCAATTATCGGTTCGTGGCGCACTTATCCACGTCATTCATGACGTCATTGATTATGATGTCATCCTGCATGTCACGTAGATGATTATGACGTTATATGATGGACGGGGGTGGGGTGGGAGGGGTTTGTGGGGGTTAAAACACTGGACGTTTCGGCCAGCTTGAGTGTTAAAGGGTTAATTTAACAAAATGTATTCTAGTAAAAGTAGGTCTATGTTCCTCTAATAAATGTCTGTGTATAAATCTGATTGACTACTATTTGTTATAAACATGGGCTTGCCGTAGGACGGTGTGTGTGCGTGCGTGCGTGCGTGCGTGCGTGCGTTCGTGCGTTCGTGCGTGCGTGAGTGCGTGCTTGCGTGCATGCGTGCGTGCGTGTGTGTGTGTGTTTATACGGATATCTTACTATAGTTGTTCACTTTCATGAATAGCACTGGCAATTGGACATTCAATAATTATTTAGAATGTAGAAATTGCTTCTCTTCAAAATGACTAGTAATTAATTTATATTAACGATTATTGTCTTAATTCCGAGTTGCTGGCTGTTAATATGAACTAGATGATCTAAATCACACAGACACACACGCGCGCGCACGCATGTACCACAAAACGCGGCCAGCCACGACGTTTACCGCATAGGCAGCTTAGCGCCAAAGAAATGTGGAATTGTGCACTTTTTCATAAAAGCAAAAGTTGGTGTCAAGTTAGAATATCACTAAACAATCATTTTAAGATCGGGAGGTATCCGAAATACATGCCCGTATGGCGGCCATCTTGGATTTCAAAATGGCCGCCATTCAAGATACAGTTTCCTTTATATCTTAAAAAGTATACATGCTAGGAACAAAATTACATCGGCTATACTTACATTTTTGTGGTCCAGCAATCTGATGATACCAATTTCAAAAGGCTGTGTTGGCCGGCATATTGGATTTCAAGATGGCCGCTACTCAAAATGTAGATTACCCCATATCATCTAAACTAAACAAGCTAGCAACCCAGTTCCTGTGGCTAGACCCACATGTTGGGGGGTCTAGGGATATCATAGTGTAAAGATAAGAGCTGCGTTGGCCGCCATTTTGGATTTCAAGATGGCTGCCATTCGTGATGTTTGCAATTGCCAAGGAAATTCAATGGAAGTGGCCAGAAACATATGGGGAGGATCGATTTATACTCTTCGGTGGGCTCCACATTGAGATGGCAGCTCTAAAAACTGTTGGCAATTGGCTTCAAGGAAGTGCATGGACTGAAGCATTGGTCCAAGCAAAGATATATTCACCTGGAACAGCCGACACCTTTCTTCGAGGAGCACATGTTGCATGGATGTTCCATGCCAACCAGATTACAGTAGCAGCGCTCTATATCCTGCAGCATCTTGCCTACAACCATTATATCACAGATGCTACGAATAGAGAGCAGCTCTTCCTCCCACCTGACGCATGGTGTAAGGAAAGAGAGGATCAAATCCCGTTGTTCAAGTACTGGACACTTGTACTGGAACTAGAAATCTGCATTCTTGTGTTTGTATGCTCCCTGCGAGAAGGCAATTTTGACATGTACTTAGATTCACTGACCTAGCTTGTGACATGGTCTTTTACTCTCGACCATACACACTACTCAAGATGGATTCCTGTCCACTTGAGAGCAATGGCACGTCTTCAGGGCAATCACCCAGCTGTAGCAAAGCAGTTCAAGGAAGGCAACTTCACTGTGCAGGGGACCAAACATGCATTCTCATCAATCCCGATCGACCAGGTGCATGAACAGGCCAATGCTTACATTAAAGGGGATGGGGGGGGGGGGGGGGGGGTTGCGATAGGCTTTACAGACAACCCATCTGCTTTAAGACGATGGATGGTTGCAGGGCCAGAGGTTGCACGGTTGGTAGGGGAATTCAAGAATTCAATACAGTAAATAGAAGATCGTGAAGACCAAATACCTGGTGTTCAGAAAAGGTTCGAAAAAGATGTGAAGTCTCTTGTGGCAGTCATCGAAGACCTTTTGAGGAGGAGACAACAGATATGCGTGTCCTTGGCACAAAGGAAATTACAGCCTCATATGTAGTACAGACCGTTTGCAACGTTAGAAAATTGGGAAAAGATTAGTTTGATGACTTTGTTAAGTAAGGTTGATTGACTGAATGAAGCCACTAGATGACGTCATCCAGCGCAACAGGTTGCCTCTCTTTGGAAACTCATCCACAACTGATGGCACCAGAGGCAAGCACCAGGTTACATCCATAAAGAATGTTCAGCTCTTTTCACGGCTGTATATTGGCTGCCAGACACGTGACGGAAATCTCGAGGAATGCTTTTTACATGAAAATCAGCCTCATCCACCGTCACTTTTCACGGATGGTAAGCTCTGCCTTAGTACAAAATCTTATCCAATCCAGTGCTTGGACGAAACCTCTGAGCCTAAAACAGAGGCTCTAAAAGTCACAAATGCCATGCTTGATGGTGCAACAGTTGTCGGAATGTTGAAACTGTATTCGAAACAAGTCTTTATGCCATATATACCATCCCAACATAGTAATGTCACTCGTCTGGATCTGGTGTGGGATCGCTATTTTATCAACATCTTGAAAGGGACTGCTAGATCTAAGCGTGGAAAGGGAATTCGACGATATGTCTGCAGTTCTGTGGCAATTCCAGGAAACTGGTAGAACTTTCTATGAGTGGATGCCAACAAGATGGAACTGTTCAGCTTCCTGTCCAAGCAGCTTGTTGATGCATTCAATGAGGAAAGGAAGGAGCTCGTTGTAACGCTAGATCAGGAGGTTCTCACAGCTGCGTCAGGATGTGTCATCCATTTCACCATGAAACCACGAAGAGGCACACACACAGATTCTCCTTTATGCAGCAGATGCTGTAAAGTGTGGCCACCAAGAGATACTAATTCATACCGTTGATACTGATGTCCACATGAGCACATGTACCACCACTGACAAGGCACGGAAGCAGCTGTTTGCCAAGAAGGGCAAACCCCTGGAGGCAATCAACACATGCTGCTCTTGTGCAGCATATAAGGAGAGAAATCTACCAAATCGGGTTTTGCTGGGGGCAGTCATTTGTTGTGCAAACAGTGCTCCCATCTCCGACAGATTGGGACTGGGCAACAACAGCCGATGGAATGTTTGAACGACATTGGACAACACTTCCCGAGGCTGCCAAGAGCTGCTATGAGGTTATTCACTATGGCTGCAAAAATGGATGCAGAGGAAATTGCAAATGTGGAAAAGCGGCACTGAAGTGCGCATCTCTTTGCACGTGTGAAGGAGGGTGTGACTGGAATGAGATCCAATCATGAATGTTCCTCAGAAACATCCTTACATGTGTGGCAGATGCTGAACGATCAAACTTGACATGCATCATATTGCTTCGAGTGAACAATTATTGTGTGCCTAAAATGTTGTACTGTTTGCTAATAGTTTTCATTGCCACTGGAACATTTCATTGGAATTGGAACATATAGCTCCATATATGGAGGTAATTTTGAAAGTCAATATCGCTGTAAGTAAGCAGACGTACAGCATAGGCATTCTGACCATATATAAGAAATACAAGATGTTTGAATGTGGTCCTTATCATTCAGATGAATGTTTCCAGATCCTGACAATATTAGGTTGATTCATGTGAGTCTAGCCAATAAAACTGTGTTCATGGCCTGTTTAATTTTGGAGATATGAAAGCAGTCAGTCATTGAACGGCGGCCATCTTGAAATCCAATATGGTGCCTAACGCAGCATTTTCTAATTGGTAATAACATATTTTCTGACACCCAAAATGTGGGTTTAGCAGCTGAAATTTTGTTCTTACCGTGTTTAGTTTTGGAGATATGAAGGAAATTAAATCTTGAGCGGTGGCCATCTTGAAATCCAATATGGCGGCCAAAGCAGCATTTTTAAATTGGCATCATCGGATTCCTAGACCCCAAAATGTAGATATAGCCGATGGAATTTTGTTCCTAGCTTGTATACTTTGGGAGATATAGAGCAAACTATGTCTTGAACAGTGGCCATTTTGAAATCCAAAATGGCCGCCACACGCATACATATTTTGGATGCCTCCCAAACTTAAAATGATCGTGTTATCATAATGTTCATTTGAGCCAACTTTGGTGCTTTTATGAAAAAGTGCACAATTGAAATGCTAAGCTGCCCCACTAACAGGGACTGGCAGATAGATTGCATTATAAGTGAAGTTATTGTGCAGGAACTAAATGCACGGACGCATACGCTCACAGATAGACCGAACCATTGGCGGCCACCTAAGAACATACTCTTCTTAATGTTTCAAACATGTACTCTTTCAAATTATGGTTAGTCACAGTTCAGGATAGCTGCTACATTTGAGTAACTAAAAACGAGTTCTATAAAATAGCTTCGACAAAAAAAAATAAATTGTTATTGCAAAAATGTCCCTTTTTACACCACGCCTGGGGAAAAATGGTCATTGTGTCCCTTTTTAGCTCATTGAGAAAACATATAGCAGTAGTATACCGCAACAGCAGCGGCAGCAACACCAGCATAAGTAGTAGTAGTAGTAGTAGTAGTAGTAGTAGTAGTAGTAGTAGTAGTAGTAGCAGCAGCAGCAGCAGCACCAGCAGTAGTAGTAGTAGTAGTAGTAGCAGTAGCAGTAGTAGCAGTAGCAGCAGCAGCAGCAGCAGCAGCAGCAGTATCAGCAGTAGCAGTATTAGTAGTAGCAGTAGTAGTAGTAGTAGAAGCAGTAGCAGTAGTAGTAGTAGTAGTAGTAGTAGTAGTAGTAGTAGTAGTAGTAGTAGTAGTAGTAGTAGTAGTAGTAGTAGAGCATACAGGGGTATTATCAGACAACTGCTATTGTGGCATAATGGGACACTGTCCCGTCTTGCCCCCAAAGGCGCGCGTCTAGTTTTGCCACAATAACATTTACTTAATTGGTCACATTTCGAGCCATTTTATAATACGTATGTATGGTCTATCTTGTGAAAGGTTATACCGTAATAAACCTTACAACTAACAAACATCTTAATTTAGCAGTCGCATTTGAGGCAAGTCTGTAGAAACGCATTGCTTAGCGTAAATGTAATTAATAGGTCCTACGCGTAAAATGAGCTGTCGCACTCTCTTGATAACAAAAACCGGCCGCAAGTAATTAACGATATACAAACTTACCGAAATTGTCAGGAAATAGTCCACTGAATTATAAAAATATTAAATATAATTCAGAAAATTGTGCATACACTTAAATCTTCAAATCACGCTTAAAAATCTGCTGCGAATTAGCAATCACGCTTGGCGAATCACTGATAATCAGCTAATGACATCAATGACGTCTTAACAGATGGCAACATTTATTACGTCACCTAGCTACAATTACGTCATAATACTAAAATTCAAGGGAAAGAACTCGTCAATCTACAAGAGTGCACAATTTTCTCCCTTTTTTATATTACAGTTCCTTTCAACCAATTCCTTGTTTATTAAAAAATGTAATTAATGTGAAGAAGACAAACATTTATTTGCTTTTTGTACTAATGGACCTTTTCAGTTTTAGCTATGCACCGCCCATCTCTGGATACACTCCACCCACACCTTGCTCGTGTTGTGATCGATCAATCGCTGAACTCCCTGGCTATCAATTTTCAGAAAACTATAAAGGTAAGCTGTTAAATAGGCTATTTTAAAACTAATTTGACTGGTTGCTGTTGCTGCAGCAACAACAGCGCCCATTCAAATTAGTTTCAAAATATTTAACAGTGTGTTTATTAAAATAGTAGACATACAGTTCGTACAACAACGATTAGTCCGTCACCATTAATTATGCGTTCGTGACGCACTTATCTACGTCATTGATCATGACGCCATCCTACACGTCACGTAGTATGATGAATGGAAAAACTGGAAAGGTCCATTGGCTAATAAGGGTATGCCTACATGTAGTCAAACATAGAATAACACAAGACAGGTATGTGGATAGTATAACCTGGGATATGTGCTGTATAATACGGACATGGAGTAAATTATTCTCGCAACACCATCGGACCTGACTAATTCCGTAGTAATTCATCGTATGTTGCTGGAGTTACGACGTCACGGAGGATTAACCCTCTGCCGGCGAGAGAATGGGGGGTAAATATGGGTAGGTCTATTATCGCACATAGGCGGATTATATCACACATCATCTGTAAAAAGAAGCTGTGGAATACATTCATCGAAACTATAATTAAGCAAAGTGATTATGCCAGATACATCCCGCATCAAATAGGGGCGCGTACCGCGTTAGTGTCTATATATACACACGAGACTAAAATATATAGGCTACACTGCACGATCTCTCAAACCGTAGTCTTCCCAAATTTTTAAGGCAACTTTACTTATTAACTTTTGAAGACCGTCTTTTCTACGGTTAAGGTAAACATATTAGTGTGGATCTATCTGTAGGAGGCTGCTTACTAGCCGTTCCTGGAACCTGTTTATGAAAGCGACATTGCCACTGTCTCGCGCATATATATTTAATGTAATATTGTGTATTTTTCTCGGTAGTTTCCTGATTTTTTTCCATTAACACTATTATAACCATTGTATTGCGTACGAAGTGAAACCACACGTATCCAAATCAGCAACGTATGTAACAAAGTAGACCCAATGTCTTAAAGCTAATGTCACTGAAATGTTGACCGTTTCGAGGAGACTTAATTAAGCGTCAGCTGTCAAATAATTCCAGAACAAACTAGATATCTACTTCAAAGAACTTTTGAATTGGACTGAGTAAGCCATAATTTAGCAAAACTCTGAGCCAATAACAACGACGACGACGGCGGCGAGGACGATGACGGCGGCGAGAACGACAGCGACGTCATAACTGGGGCTGCAGAAAAATCCTGATCGCCCATAATAACATGCAAGGGCTCTATTTTGCAGATGACATATTCCCGCTGCTATATCTCTGGAAAGACTAAATACTTTGAAAATAATTTGCCTGAACGTTGTTGGTGGCTAAGTCACCAACAACAGATGTTAAGTCAAATTGTTTTCAAAATTTTTAAGTTAAAGGTTTTTGCTTATTGAAATTATTGTCTGGTGGCGTTGCAGCAGCGAGACAGTTAACTATACAGAAAACTGTTTTAATCTCTTCCGGTCTGCCGAACAGAACAACGGCCTGTAATAATCTGTTTGTTTTTGTGCTGTAATCGGAAAATGTATGTTGCATTTGTAAGTACATGAGATATAGCAATTACTGACATATTGGTCAATTTCAGGAAAACATACCAAAACGGGGGCTCGGAAATGTCAAATTTCAAACCATTTAGATATATAATTATATGAATTTGTATTCAATTGACTTGGTTGGAGAGGATGATTTATATAACTTATCATGCTTAATCTTAAACCATTTCCTGAAAATTATGTCATCACTAACCCCCATTCCCATCGAATTGGTAAAGGCCATCACGCTGTATCAAGGGTAATTTTATCAAAACTAACATGCAGATCCGCTGTATGTGATGCACAATTGCCAAGAATATATGTATGGGAAATTAATGAATAATATATCCACTTGTTAGCTGTAAAAGCAAATTGTAAGAATCCAAATGAAAAATTCAATGTGATGGTCTTGACGTGTGACGGTCTTGACAAAATGTTATGGTTTTGATACAAAATAACATAAAAATGCAAATTTCCCTGACATTGTGTAAATGAAGGTCTATTGATAACACAAAATACCTTACTAGGATACATAAAATCATAAGGCATCTCTGATGTACAGAAATGTGCAAATCCCCATGACTTAAAAATAAGGAACGTGATGGCCTTGCCAGTATGATGTATTTATCGATGCCGTCATTTTGTTTTTCTCAGCGGATACAAAATCACTGAAAATCCATTTCTCTATGTAGCAGGTAGCAATCGTATTCAAAGCTTTCATATTAGTAATAAATTATTTGAAAAACTAAAAAAGATTTAGCAAGAGCTACGCAAACGGCGCATAATACCTCGCCATGATGACAAACCAATGAAATATTTATTTCTTCCTCAGCCCATCAGACTAGTCATCCTTATTAAGTGTCAAAGGTGGTATCGTCCGGAAACCAATTTTCAAGATGGGTGCTGCTGACCATATTTGATTTCAGATTATCCTAAATTTTGTTAAGTTTCTTCACCAGACATATTCCAACGACCCTAGGAAGTGATCCGATAAATGGTAACAGAGTTATCATTCAGAAACCAACTTCCACGATGGCAGGCCATGGCTGGCGGCCATCTTGGAGTGCGGATCATCGTCAATTTCTATAGGCTTTTTCTCCAGACCTAGTCCATCCACCCTATGAAGTTTCAAAGCGATCCGTTAAAGCGGACGAGTTATCATCCGGAAACCAATTTTCAAAATGGTGGCCATCTTGAATTGCAGAACATTGTCAATTTCGATAGGTTTCTTCTGCACACCTAGTCCAAACACCCTATGAAGTTTCAGAGCGATCCGATAAACGGTAACTGAGTTATCATCTGGAAACCAATTTTCAAGATGGCCACCGGTAGCTGGCGGCCATCTTGGAGTTTGTATCATTGTCAATCTCGATAGGTTTCTTCCCCAGAGGTAGTCGAACCACCCTATGAAGTTTCATAGCGATCCGATAAATGATAACAGAGTTTTCATCTGGAAACCAATTTTCAAGATGGCCACCGGTGGCTGGCAGTCATCTTGGATTTCAAATCATTGTCCATTTCGATAGCCTTCTTCCTCAGACCTAGTCTAACCACTCTATGAAGTTTCAAAGCGATCTGATAAACGGTAACGGAGTTATCATCTGGTAACCAATTTTCAAGATGGGCGCCTGTGGCTGGTGGCCATCTTGGACTTCGGATCATCATCGATTTCGATAGGTTTCTTTCCCAGACCTAATCCAACCACTCTATGAAGTTTCAAAGCGATCCGATAAACGGTAACAAAGTTATCATCTGGAAACCAATTTTCAAGATGGCCACCGGTGGCTGGCGGCCATCTTGGATTTCGGATCATCGTTAATTTCATTAGCTTTCTTCCAGACCTAGTCCAACAACTCCAAGAAATTTCAATGCGATCCGACAAATGGTAACGGAGTTATCATCCAGAAACCACTCTGCCGCACGCCCGCCCACCCGCCCGTCCACTCGGACGGACGGACAGCGCCATTACATAATACCCATAAGGAAATTGATCAAAATTTTTTGCATTAAAAAGCCAATTTTCACCCAAAATCTGGGACCTTATAAAGGTGACCTATAAAGGCTAATCCTTCAAAAGGCACATCTAGCCATCATAAAGAAGCCACCTGCCAAGTTTCATTAAATTATTTTAAGCGATTCTGTGTGATATGGTGTTTGCAACAAAATTGACAAATATCGTGAGGTTTCGCATTGCAGACGACATTTTTCATGGGATATATCGCTGATCCTGTTGAATATTTTGAAAATAATTTGAATGAATGTTGTTGGTGAATAAGCCACAAATAACTTTCAGTCAAATTGTTTTCAAAATATTCAACAGTTGCAAAATTATTCTTAATTAAATGTATTGTCTGGTGGCTTGCAGCAGTGAAACGGTCACAACTAATTCAAAATGGCTGTCAAAATGCAGTTAACCATACTTCTTCTTATATCTGTATACGCCCCCTATTTTATGAGCACCCTGAATCCTCTGGCGGTTAAGTCAACAAAACGAAACGATAGTAATTGGAATTAGAGTTAAGTCATAGTAGACAAGGGGGTTAGCTACAGAATAAAAGCCTTATTTGCGGTGGGGCAAGATACTAGGTTAGATGATACACTCTCTTTCTGTGCAAAATTACACTTGAAAGTTTACTACTATCAATAATTATTTGGGCCATAGCTTTATTTTCATGGAAATGATGTTTGTACTTTGGGATACCTACTTCTTCCAGTATGGTAATTTGGATCAGGGTATAATAGTGATCTCCAGCTGATGGTAATGTAGGGCACGGGGTGAGAAAATGTACAATTGTCTCATCCTCTGTTTCACACACTGGACATGTGGCATTGGCTATAGCTACATAATTTTGGCATTTCGCCGTATGCTGTTGTAGGATGTTTGTACCAGTCAATAATCTGGCTTTAACAATTGCCTCTATAACTTCTATATTAGCTGGGATAGAGCTCCATACTTTGTGTTCGATTCATTTTTAGACTATGTCTAGATGTTGAAGACTAGATTTCTGTAAAGCTTGTAGGACCAGCTTAGACGTTCTAAGCTGGCTTAGAATTAATTTGTGCTTTTGACTGATAAATGGGTACAGTTGAAGTCGTTAAACTAATGGAATGGTAGTTGATACTGTTCATATATACGCTACCAACTTACAAGTTAGTATACCATATTATAGTCCTCAATAAAGCCATGTGGATTAAGACTAAGGAATCTGCGTTATGGTAACATCTACAGAATCAATTTGGAAGCGATGCTAATCTCATCTCAAATGTTATACTGCGCCGATAGATTATGGTTTATAGATTCCAGATAATTCATATCCTGTCACATTCCCGTTTCTGTGTCACAATTATCTGCTTTGTAATATCGCGTACATGTTGAACAGTGATCGCAACCATTTTGTCTCCTCAATCGATAGTGTGTGAAGTCATGTAAGTGCCAATGCATTACATTCTTTATTATGTAATATTCATCTCGTTGAATATTATGAAACTAATTTGACTGGAAGTTGTTGCTGCCTATGGCAGCAACAACTTCCAGTCAAATTAGTTTCAAAATATTCAACCGCTTACCTGTATGATTGCTTTTATACCACACTGCCAAACTATAGCTGGCGCCTCTACGACTGAGCTATATTCGGAGGCAGGCACGCTAGGATTTTTCTGATTGGTTGATAAGTAAATCATGACAGCCATCATAGGCTGTAGAAAAATACTAGCATTTAGCTATTAAAGCCTGAATATCTTTCTGTAGCGGCAGGCGGAAAAGATTAACATTACCCACGTAGCTTATGACTGGCATATTAGATCACCTGAATAGCTATCAAGAGTTCAGATTAGTTATCCTTTTAAGCAAATTCCAGTGCTGACAATGTCCTGAACAGGCACAGTGACGTGCAGTTTAGCACCGATTTCATACACTTGCATCGTCCACGACATGCCTTCTTACAACTACAGTGTATGAGTTCACAGCACGATTTTGATGCTTCCGGCAGAGTGGTCCAGAATGGCTGCCAATCAGTAGAACTCTTAATCCACCCACAGTCAGACGGATTTAGCAACTGCGGATTCGGTGACAAACACATATTCCAGCACTGGTAACGGGCTCGCTTTATGCGCTGCTCAAATGGTGGAATTTCTTCAAAATATGCGGTTTCTGGGCGAACACTTGTTTCCTAGCATCATTGACTCGAATGATGTCACTTGTGGAATACATGAGGACAACAAAAGGCTCTAATATTTCGAAAACAGACGTGTGCCGGCTTCCTAGTGTGAACATGGCCCCAATTCTGAGATATTAGTGTGTTCAGAAGAGCAAATCACATTAGTTCCATCAGATGCATACACTTTTTTACCTTCTCATTGCAAAAGGATGCCCTGGTGTGGGTTAGAAGCTGAACAGCTATGTTTTGTTGACGTTCAGGCGCAAGAAATCCGTCCAGTTCTTCGGCATTGCCGAAGTGGAAACAACTCGTCTGCGCACACCTTTTCTCCTTTTGCCTGGTTGTACCCTTAAGGCTATCTAGTTGATATTGATCCCACACAATATCAACAAGTGTCGTATTCTCAAGCTGTGATGATACATAGAGCATACACATCTGCTGTGCATACACTAATGTCTTTGCTGTTCCATGATTGAGCATCTGGACCACGACGGCACCATCCAGAAACTTTGCATCAACAATAGATTGTTCCATTGTGCTTGTATCTGCTTCAACGCAAGGCATTAGTTCTGCCTTTGCACCAAACCGCAGTTTGCTTCCCAATGACAGGGATGGTATGCATGCATTATTTTCATGACAGTAGACCTGGTCCAAATCACCATCTCTCGCCTGACAAGCCAGATATAACTGGGAGAATAAGTCGCACTCACTCTTTACCGACTGCAGCTGCAGTTTATCTTTTGACTGTGTCTTGACTAATGAGCAGCTGAGGAGAGGTAACTTGTTCTTGGGCAATGGATCTGTGAGAGGTATAACCCACTTGGACAGCCGTTAATCAACAAGCTTACTTTATTGGTCCTCCTAAGTCACTTTCCTGACAGTTTCGGCAACATAATATGTTGTGCACAAAACTAGCAAAAATGTTTTCAGCAATGGCAATCGACCAATGCCATGAGCAGAATAATGGTGCAGTCAAGGGATATCTTTTGTGTCTAGAACCAGAAAATCGTTGCTTTCCTCAAGAAATGGATTACCCATCTCTTGAATCACTGCTGTGGGCGACTGGGCATCTTTCAGAAAGGCAGACTGCACTCCGGGTTGCTGTTCATGAGTAAGACCGTCCAGGCTTTGTTTGGCTCTTGGCCCACTAATCATCTGAGCCTCTTTAAACTCTACTAGTCATGCCACGTCAGGGCCTGCTACTGTCCAGCGCCTGTGCTGCAGGATTGTCAGTCAATCTAACTGCTCCTCTCGATCCCTTGACTGCACCATTATTCTGCTTATGGCATTGGTCGACTGTCATTGCTGAAAACTTGTTGCTAGTTTTGTGCACAACACATTTTTCAGGACAAACCTCTGGAAGAACGTTTGGATTCTTCAAGGACATAATCATCATGTCGCGGATGTAAACACACAACCAGCGGGTGTGATCTAATGCAAACATCTATGGTTTAATCTGTGCCAGAGATTGTACATACAAATCAAAATTTCCTTCCCGAATCGATCTTACATAGACAAGAAGCATGACCTCCAAGGACAAAACTTTGAGCCAGTAATCAAAATGAACATTTTGCACTGTCCTCTGTGCACACCAGTCCTCAAAGCTGAGAGTAGCTGGATAGATTTCTGTATATGCCTGCTGTATTAAACAATGCATACTCGCTGCTGTCACCTGGTGCGCATAACGTGTTTTCCTCACATGGCTTGCTGAAATGAACGAATCAGCTTTGCCAGAGCTTGCTTGCAACATCAGATTGGGTCAGTGCACTCGTCCATCCGTTGTCTTCAAGCCAACCTCACACATGCTTTAATATAAAAGACAGAAAAGCATTCTCTTTATACATATTATTCTTAATAAAAAGAAATCACACGTACAAAGTTACGCCTGGTACTGAGTCTGAAACACAGTATGTCTGTCATCTATGTATGTGCTGAGGGTAGTGTGAAACCTAACTATTTGTCATCATGCCAGCCCAAAAAATACTGTACTGTATCTACGTCTAAGTCAAGAGCTCAAACGGCCAGTGGCTCTATATCTGAACCTGTAAATAGCACACTGTCTAGCACAGAATGGACCACACTGAGCGGCTAGGATGTCGGCCTAGATGATGCTCCTATCAACAGGAGGAATATTCAAACACAACAATAACAGCTGGTCAATAACAGCTTCTGCAGTGCTTTTAAAATGTAGATTTGAAGACCAACAGCAGACCACGATAATAGTTGTGCCAATACACTGTTGTTGGCTTTTACTAAACATTGTTTATATAGTTTGAGGGAAGAATTGAAGCATAGAAGTATATCAGTCTTGCATATATAGTTTCTCAACAATGTATGTCCTAGTGAGTATTGATTTGTCATCAGGTACAAGCCTAGATTTGATGGAAGGTTGCAGTCGGTCATTGATTGCTGGTCTGGTTCTTTGTTATGATTTTTTCAGGGAACGCACACAAGTACTCAATCTTGTTATCAACTGCACATCAAAACCATCTGCTTCTTCTGTCAGATAGCAGTGTTCCAAATTAAGCATGGTAATTGCTTACCAAAAAAGCTAACACATGAATGAAATACCATCGTAACTTCCGACTCTTTTAGAAGAACGCTTCTACAATTGTACAACCACCAAAGATAACAAATCTTACATGACAATTTTCAGATGGGAGAGACTGTATGAAGAGTCAAAGACTAAAAACCCTCAATTCACCTTTCCAGAGTATTCATCCATCATCTGACCTCGTATGATGTCATAATCAACTCAGTGCGTGTATGATGACATCACAATCATTGTCACAAAGGGTTCTATATAGACCGTCACCAGATCTCAAACAGTCCGACACGTTGTATGAATTGTATCTATTTGTAATTCTTTGCTATTTAATAAACACACTGTTGAATATTTTGAAACTAATTTGACTGGGCGCTGTTGCTGCCTTAGGCAACAACAGCACCCAGTCAAATTAGTTTCAAAATATTCAACCATTTACCTGTGTAGTTCTTTTTGGAATTGATAGTCATGGTGTTCAGAGATCGATCGATCCCAACACAAGCGAGGTGTAGGTGTAGCTTAGTTAGAGATGGGCGAGGCATAGCTAAAACCGGAAAGGTCGATTGGCTATGTAAATGTATACACACTACTCACGGAATCATCATCCTGTGTGATAATACAAAGAAATCCACTCTATCAATGTGAGCTACTACATCATCACGATATCATTCCACAGGATCATTGGTTCCAACAATTTGAAGCTTTAATGGTGCTTTCATTGGTATGGATGAACAGGTGTGGGCATCTTGTGGCATGAAAGGGTGGCCATTAAAATACACACAAATGATTGTCCATTACACTAATATGTACCTATATACATGATGTTTACCTGAGAGCATACCTGTAACTTAAGCAGAAATGTCTTCTAATATATCATAGGTTCAGAATATTTAACATTATGCTTTATTTTGTTTTGGAAACATAATTAGGTTAATTCTGAGCTGTACAGTATAGTGGCGGATGCAGAGGGGGTTGGGGTGGTCAATCTTTAAGCAATTACACAGGCAAATTATTTTAAAATATTCTCTGGAGATTAACTTTAGCGCCATTAACCATTCATATTTCACTGTCTCAATTTCAAGACAACTATACAGGAAAGGTGTTGAAAATTTTGAAACTAATTTGACTGGAACTGTCTGGGAGCTGGACGTAGTATGCAAACATGGGTGAGAAATGTGTGTAAATGTGCATAAAAACAACAGCAGAAACATGAAACAAGTCCAGCTATTTTAATTCTCCTGCTATGTACTTGACAATATCGCGGCGGACAATGATGAGAAAATTATAGCATTAATAATTACAGTATTAACTGTAGTAGCAGTACATTTTAATAATCAATATAAAATGAATATCACAAGTTGTCAATAGTTCTGTGCGAATGCACGAAACACGATATCACAAGGAAAACTGTTATACGTAGTGATAGATGTCTCGATATAAGCTGTATTTTCAGACAACAATATCAGACATTTACTGGTAAAGATTTTTCAAGAATATAAATTTATGCTTAAACCTTTACTGGTTACACTGACCAAAATCGGTCGCTGAAGTGGTCTTGCGGAAGGAATAGTTACATGGCAGACTTTTTTGAAAATTTATCACTGAAATGAATTTTCAGAAATAGTCTTCTCCTGCCCTGTAAATGGATATTCAAGAGGGAAATATTTTGATTTTCTCGGCCAAATTTGCCCATTAAAGGGTTAATGAATGTACATTTTCAGGCAGAGAAGACTATTTTTGCAAATTTATGACTGGATTGACTGGCTCGATTATCAAGCCAGTCATCCCAGTGGTAAATTCTCAAAACCAGTCTTCTCTTGACTTGCGAATGGATATTCCTCAAGATCACTGCAGAGGCCAGTTTTGCCCAACAAGTGTTGCTCATATAGACCAGATCGATCTCAATATGATATGCAAACGGACTGTACCTTCAATTTTGCTGAAAAAACTAAATATATGCCTTTTAAATGTCGATTTGCAAACGAAGAGAAGACTATTTTTGAAAATTTAGTCACCGAAATCAGCAGCTTGATAATCAGTTAATGAGCCAGGCATTCTACTTGTAAATTTTCAGAAATATTCATCTATAGGTCTGCAAATGCACATTCCTCAAGACGATTGCAATGACTGGTTTTAATCAGCTTAATCATCAGTGTTAAAAACTCTTTCAGTCAAATCTAATTGTCCAATCAAAGATTGGTTCAATGACAGCTAGCTGGTCACAATAGGAAATGACTTCATGGGACACAAGTTTAAATCTGACAATCACCCACAGGGATGCAGCTGGCTTTTGCAAAGTATCAGCCAATATATTAGCAGACTACAATTTTTACCCACAACCCTAGATGCGCGAAGTGTTTCTTCTTCTCGCTCCTAACACATTTTTCCAAAGTGTCCCAAAGATGTATCCCAATTTTAGGTCAAAAGCTAAAGCACAATAGCTACAGCTTTCAACACCGTTGTTTTCAAAATGGACCCTTTTGACACATTTTTCAATAACTGGTTCTACTGAAGCAATCTTCTCCAAACTTGACTGAAAGTCTGCCCATGGGCTCACGAAGATGGTTGCCAAATTTGGTGTTAAAAGCTACAGATTTCAGCAACATCGTTTCCAAAATATATTTACAATGCGGTTATTGGACAAATTTGTCCTTGTTTTTCCACATCTGATTTCCCCGATGTTCTGTGGACATCACTGAAATACACCCTATACCGAGACTAATAGCACTACAATTATATACTGCATGACCACTGAGTGTGAGTGACGCCAAAGTTCACTACTGTGGCAAAAAAACAACATGTACAAATACTGAAGCAGATCGATACAATAGTTTTCATGCCATTCATATATTTCAAGTTAAAACATATGTTACGGCTTATTATAAATATAATTACTAAGAAAAATTTCCATTGCTCGATCCACATACACTTATAACATAGATAAGATGGTACTTTTGTTGAGAGAATTCATCACAATTCACACAGATAGTCACTGAAAATTGAATTGAAATTGGACGACATTTCAAATAGTATTACATTTTGATGTTTCAAACTTTTCTTTAATGGTCAAGATTGGTCAAGAAAATCTAATATTTTCTTTTAGTCCAGCGTTAAATTTTGAAAAATAGTCTTCTTTTGCCCTGACATTTCTCAAGAGAAGTGCAGAGGGAAGTTTTGGCCGACTGGACCATTAAATGGTTTGGGGTACACCGGACAAAAACTGCTTCTACAGTAGTCGTGAAAAATCTTTTCATGCAAGAGATAAATAGTTTAGAAAAATAAACACTGGTGTGACAGATGGATGAGATAGTAGCCAGGCATTCCAATGTTAAGCTTTCAAAATACATTCATCTCTTAGACTGAAAACATATATTTTCTATGAGAAGATGAGTATTGTCTTGACTAATTGTGTGCACAGCATATAAAATTAGTCAAATGTTTTAAATGTATCGTTTACATCATATTATTAGGATACAAACGAAATTACATCTTTAGTGGCCAGAATTGGTAAAAAATTTCAATCTTTAGTCTAGTCAATTCCCATTTGCCAACCAACAGAAGTCTATTTTTGAAAATTTATGACTGGAATGACTGGCGAGCCAGTCATTCCAGTTGTAAAATTTCAAAAGCAGCCTTCTCTTGGTCTGCAGATGGCGATTTCTCCCGACCACCTCAGAACTTTTGGTCAGTTGGACTATTAAAGGGTTATCCAATTTTAACTTCAACAATCACTTTTCAAAATGATTACACCAGCTGGATGATGAAATAAACAGTAAATCCATTTTGATTTTTTTTGCTGAATCAAAGTGATCTAGCTGGATCAGTTACCATTATAAAGCAGTGATCCATTACTGATCAGCATGCAAAAAAGCCCTACGGATTAAATTATCAGTGGTTAATTTCTATCCCTGCATGGAAAGTTCTAAATATTTATATATCATAAGAGTTCAAATTCATATATTCACACGTCTGAATAAAGTTTATAGATCATATATATATCAAATAATTTATAAAACCTGGATATATATATATCAGCAAAAGCAAAAATGCATGTGAATTGACTTACAATATAAATATATTAACTGTCTGACTGCTGCAAGCCACCAGACAATAATTTCAATGGGCAATAACTCTTGATCTGCTCATTATCTTGAAAACAATTTGACTGATTTATTTTCAAAAAATTCAGCAGATCCAGAGTTAAACCTACGTGGTGTAAAATGTAGTCTGCAGAGTCAGCAGACAGCGAGTTAACTGAATTCTCAATTAACTATAGGAACCCCATAACACTGTACAGGCTAGGTGTGCTAAGGGAGAGAACTTACACCAAGGGAGATAATTCTGTCACAGAAAGATAAACGGCAAGTAAAATGACTTCTTGTAAAGATTTGACTGCCCCAACTTACCTATCAATTTAATGCTAAACCCGCCCAAACACAGCCTTTGGAGTATTCTTGACACATGTCCACATGCATGCTAAAAGAAAGCTATTTTAGAAATCTTACCACTGGAATGACAGGCTCGATAAATGAGCCAGTCATTCAAATGATAAATTTTAACAAGAGCTCCACAAACGGCACATAATACCCCGCCATGATGACAAATCAATGAATGAGAGCTATCAGAAAATATTTATCTCTTTCTCAGACCCAGACCAGCCTGGGTATCGTACGGAAACCAGTTTTCAAGATCGCCGCCACTGACTAGCGGCCATATTGAATTTCAGATTATCGTAAATTTTGATAAATTTCTTCACCAGATATATTATAACGACCATATGAAGTGATCGGATAAATGGTAACGGAGTTATCATCTGGAAACAAATTTTCAAGATGGCCACCGGTGGCTGGCGGCCACCTTGGATTTCGGATCATTGTCAATTTCGATAGGGTTCTTCCCCAGAGGTAGTCGAACCACCCTATGAAGTTTCAAAGCGATCTGATAAACGTTAACAGTCATCATCCGGAAACCAATTTTCTAGATGGCCTCCGGTGGCTAGCGGCCATCTTGGATTTGCGATCATCATCGATTTTGATAGGTTTCTTCCCAAGACCTAGTCCAACCAGCCTCTGTAGTTTCAATGCGATCCGACAAACAGTAACTGAGTTATCATCCGGAAACCAATTATATAATACTCGTCCAAATTTTTTGGCTGGGTATTAAAAAGTGTAACACGCTGCGACAATTTTCTTCATTGACTAAACGAAAATTATAATTACATTAACAAATATTGACCATTATTGACCAATAACTGGTTAGATGCTTAACTGACTAATAGCAACAGTAGGTCACATGGTCTGTGATATGAAACCATGTAGATTCATGTTTACTGCTTTAATCCTTAAATGGTCAAGTCAGCCAAAATGGACTCCGCAGTGATCTTGAACAAGAAAATATTTTTTTTAATTTACTACTGGAATGCCTGGTTCAATAACCGAGCTAATCATTCTAGCAGTAAATTTTCAAAAACAGTCTTCTTTTAGCCTGCAAATGTCTTCTCTGCAAATGAACATTTCTGAAGACCACTTACTACATTTTTGACCAGCTCGATCATTATAGGGTTAAACTGATAGTTGAATGTAAGCTGGTGTCCCGCTTCATAACTTTAGCAGACGCCATTTTCTTCTAATCTGAAAACAAGACACATAATTTTTGAAAATTTACCACTGGAATGACTGGCTCAGTTATCGTCTAGTTTTCTCTTGATCTGCAAATGGGCATTTCTCAAGACCGCTGCAGAAGACATTTCTGGCTGATATGAGTGTTATAGTGGTCAACAGGCTTATGGACAGATGGAGCTCGGGTCATCACTTGCACATGGGTGCACAGAATATTAGATTGTAGTGTAAAACATGTAAAGTGACAGGTTAATACTATCTCATGTAGTAAATAAAGCAGATTATATGAGGCTGACAAAAACATATAACAGAGATGTGAGGGCAGGAGAGTATGTGAGGAGCGAGGGAGAGAGCATGGTGGGAGTAAAGGTTGGAGCAGGGTGGGAGTGAGGAAGAGAGCAAGTTGTGAGCGAGGGTGGGAGAAGGCTGCGAGTGAGGGAGGGAGCATGTGACGAGTGATAAGGGAGCAGGTTGCGAGTGAGGAAGGGAGCAGGTTGGGAGTGATGATGGAAGGAAGCGAGGTGGTAGTCCGAACAAACTATAACAAATGACAACAACAGTCAAGGAATTATGTACCATCATGAATGAATGAGCTTATTGAACCATTTCATTGATAAAATCCCAAAACATCTGCTCCAAAACCACCCATATGAGTAAGCCATTGAATATTTTGAAACTAGTTCGCCTGGAAGCTGCCGCTACCTTAACCAACAACATCTTCCAAATCAAATTAGTTTTAAAATGTTCACTAGACTATTTATGATATTGCAATCAACCCTTTAACACCCAAGGTGGCAAAAATGGCTTCTGCAGTGTTATTGAGAAAGAACCATTTGGAGATATTTAACAATTTTACCAGTCTCGGTAACCAAGCTAGTCAATCCAGTGCCAAATTTTCAGTCTTCTCTTGTCTGCAAATGGTAATTTTCTATGAGAATTTTCTAAAACAAATTTAAGGGTAACTGGTTTAATATAGGTAGCATGAATTTCTGTGCTAATTTCCTTGCATTTGGTTTCCTTGAATTACTCAAAACAGTAGCATTTATATAAGGAGGATATATATGTCGAGGATATGTCCTCTACACATTGCGTTAAGAAAACAAGAGGCCCAAGGGGCCTGTATCGCTCACCTGCATCATAGGCATTTCAACCAGAAAGGCCATCAACAATAAGTAGAACCCTACAGAGTTGAGCAGAATCATAACAAGAAAACAGAAGCCATGTTTCTTTGTATCAACTACTTTTGAAAAAAAACTTAATGGCCCATAGTCCCTTATCATATCTCCCAAATTTCGGCCCAATCCGTTCAACGATTCTGGATATGAAGTTGTTTTTGCGAAAATTAGGTCATCCAAGATGGCCACCAAGCCAATGGACCAATCAGGTTCTCTTGAACAAATTGGTTCTCCTCCTGCATTAGATGATGTTTCATGAGTTTTGAATCAACCCCCAAGCCGTTTCGGAGATTTTTAGACATTTCTAAAAATTGGCTGGTTTAGCCGGTGGCCATCTTGGATTTTGGCCCATCAGCTTTGTTTGAACAAACTCAGACCTCTATGCACTAAGGCTGCATTCTGCCAAATATAATTGAAATCGGCCCAGTGGTTCTTGAGAAGTCGTTTAAAGAATTCCCCATTGCTTTACTATGGGAGCCTATGGCAGGAAAACAAACCAAGATGGCAGTCAAACCGTTTATCCAACAGTCTCTAAAGTGTCATATTTGAATTCACCACCCTGATAAGCATATATACAGCAATTTTTGCCATTAAAATACATCAAATACAAAAAAAACAATATGACCAACAAATGCTAAATTTTGATTGGTTAATG
Source organism: Chaetoderma sp. LZ-2023a (assembly GCA_034401795.1). Classification (NCBI taxonomy): domain Eukaryota; kingdom Metazoa; phylum Mollusca; class Caudofoveata; order Chaetodermatida; family Chaetodermatidae; genus Chaetoderma; species Chaetoderma sp. LZ-2023a. The sequence goes on along the minus strand of CM067369.1, from coordinate 185,798,210 downwards.
CCGGCTATGTTTTTTAACATACAAAATTCCTTTGAACAAATTTGAATGGCCCTTGGTCCCTAAGCATATTTAATAAATTTCAGCTCTATCCCTTCAGCGGTTCGGGGAAACCACGTCATTCAAGATGGCCACCAAGCAAATAGGCCAATAAGGTTGGCTTGAATAAACTTGGGTCTAACATTGCCATAGATGATGTGTTATGAGTATTGAATCAATTCCTCTTGCGGTTTTGGAAAAGAATATTTTTTAAAGTGTCTAAAAATCAGCCATTTTGGCCGGCGGCCATCTTGGATTTTGACCGATCCGCTTCGTTTGAACAAACTTAGATCTCTATGCCCTATGAATGCCTCCTCACAAATATAATTGAAATTGACCCAGTGGTTCTTGAGAAGAAGTCGTTTAAAGAATTCCCCATTGCTTTACTATGGGAGACTATGGCGGGAAAACAAACCAAGATGGCAGCCAAACCATTCATCCGATAGTCTCAAAAGTGTCATATTTGAACTCACCACCCTGATAAGCATATATACAGCAATTTTCGCCATTAAAATACATCAAATACAAAAAAACCAATATGACCAACAAATGCTAAATTTTGATTGGTTAATGCCGGCCATGTTTTTTAACATACAAAAGTCCTTTGAACAAATTTGAATGGCCCTTAGTCCCTAAGCATATTTAATAAATTTCAGCTCTATCCCTTCAACAGTTCGGGGGGAGAAGTCGTTTTCGCAAAATCTAGGTCATCCAAGATGGTCGCCAAGCAAATCGGCCCATCAGGTTACCTTGAACAAACTTGGGTCTATCGTTGCCACAAATGATGCGTTATGAGGTTTGAAACAATTCCTCCAGAGGTTTTGGAGAAGATTTTTTAGTGTTTCTAAAAATCAGCCATTTTGGCCGGTGGCCATCTTGGATTTTGACCGATCCACTTCGTTTGAACAAACTTAGATCTCTATCCCCTATGGATGCTTCCTCACAAATATAATTGAAATTGGACCAGTGGTTCTTGAGAAGTCATTTAAAGAATTCCCCATTGCTTTACTATGGGAGCCGATGGCGGGAAAACAAACCAAGATGGCAGCCAAACCATTTATCCGATAGTCTCAAAAGTGGCATATTTGAACTCGCCACACTGATAAGCATATATAAAGCAATTTTCGCCATCAAAATACACCAAATACAAAAAATCCAATATGACCAACAAACGCTAAATTTTGATTGGTTGATGGCGGCCATGTTTTTTAACGTACGAACTTCGCTTGAACAACCTTGAATGGACCTTGGTCCCTAAGCATATTTACCAAATTTCAGGTTTATCCCTTTAGCGGTTCGGGAGTTGTTTTCGTGAAAACTAGGTCATCCAAGATGGCTGCACGGCAAATCGTCCAATCAGGTTGCCTTGAACAAACTTGGGTCTACCTTTGCACTAGATGATGTGTTATGAGTTTTGAATCAATTCCTCCAGCGATTTCGGAGATGATTTTTTAAAGTGTTTCTAAAAATCGGCTATTTTGGCCAGCGGCCATCTGGGATTTTGGCCGATCGGCTTCGTTTGAACAAACTTTAATCTCTATGCCCTAGGCATGCTTTCTGCCAAATATAATTGAAATCGGTCCCGTGGTTCTTGAGAAGTCGTTTGAAGAAAAAGTTGACAGACGACGGATGGTCGCCACGGCATAAGCTCACTTGGCCCTTCAGGCCAGGTGAGCTAATAACATGAATAATACAGAAAACTCCATTCATTCATTCATTCCTCCCTTCCTCTATTAATCCATCAACACATGGGTAGACATTTTGTATAGTTATTTGATGTTTTTCTCCTCCTTGAAGAATTTCTCACAATTTCACTGACTTAATTTTCTTCCAGGACTGATGAGAAGAATTGGTCCAATACAACCCACAAATCAACAGCTGTAAACTTGTACCAATAAGCCCCGCTGATGGTAGAGTGGCTTGTGGAGGGCATGGAACCCAAAATTTAAATATTTTAACATATTTTGAATATAAGACATTTAATTCTATATACTTATAAATTACTGTCCTATTGTACAAATTATGCTGATTTTCAAAAATAATTTGGACCAAAGTCGTTGCTGCAAGACAAAATTGTACTTTTATATGGGAAACAGCGTGACCATTATAGACAATAAGCATTTCAAACGAATATCCAGATGACAAATTATTTACGATGTTTGCAATATGCAGTTGAATATTTTGAAACTAATTTTACTGGAAAATGTTGATGAATAAGCAGCAAACACATTCCAGTCAAACTTGTTTCAAAATATACAACAGCTTACTTGTACTCGTACATGTAAGATGTTCAATGGTTTGAAACAACTTTTGAATGGAAGCTGTTTCGCCGAGTCTGCCATCAAAATCTGCCCGTCAAATTACTTTCAACATATTACTTGTTTTGAATTTGAGATACATTAATCCTTTAATGCTCAAGTTGGCCAAAACCCTTCTCCGCAATGGTCTTGAGAAATGTCCACATACATGCCAAAAGATGAGTATTTTTGAAAATTTATCAATGGAATGAGGGGGCTCGATAATCGAGCCAGTCATTACAGTGGCAAGTTTCATAACTAGTCAACAGTTTCCTAAGGTGTGCGTGCATATGTTTGTGGGTGGGTGGGTGGGTGAATGTATACGGCAGACACATATGAACAACAAATAGCTAGATATATTTCCTCTCATTCGGTACCAGAGACACATTTAGACATCGGAAAAAGTCTTGTTCATTACCAGAGATGCATAATATATAACTGTTGTTCGTTCTAGAAATGTGTGAACCATCACTTACGTGTGTTGGTAATTTCCTTGATTTTATTGTGAAAACCATGAAAGTTAAAAAATTGATCGAGTATAGAAAATGTGTAAAACAAATTGGCGGTCAAAATATGTTTGGTGCAATGAAGCATTTGGTCTATTATCAAAAAATATGACGATTTCCTGAAAGTTTTTGTCATTGTATTAATAAGTAGAATGCGGCAATCCCCCATATCATATAAGGAACTCAACGTAAGAAATCTAGTTGAACTCAACCAAACGGTTTCAGAGGGGATAGCATGATGGACTGACGAAGACACACAGACATAGACATACAAAGACGATCACAATATTCATATTTTTTTTAAAACGTGTGGGCATAATTATTTTGATAATTTTAAAAATATTATGCTTTCATTTCTTTGGAATTAATCACAATAGCATTTTCTCATAGCAGCAATATTGTGAGAGTTAACATGACAAAGACGACCAAAACTGGCCTCTACAGTGGTCCTGAGAAATGTCTATTCGCAGGCTAATAGAAGACTAGTTTTGAAAACTTATAACTGGAATGACTGGCTTTGAGCCAGTAATTCCAGTGGTAACTTTTAAGATACAAGTAAATATTTTAATATTCTTGACCTAATTTAGTTATTAACGTTTTATGGGAGATTAAGGAAGATGGCAGCAATTGTTTATCAGATTATCACTGGGCTAATGGACCTTTCCATTTTTAGCTATGCCCCACTATCACTAGCTAAGTTCCACCCACACCTCGCCGTGTTGGGATTGATCGATCCCCGAATGCCCTAGCTATCAATTTCCTGCCTATGACAGCAACAGCGCCCAGTCAAATTAGTTTCAAAATATTCAACAGAATATTTATTAAATAGTAAAAGCTAACAATTTGTACAACAACGCATAGACCATCTTTAAATATGCGTTTCCGACGTACTTATCGACGTCATTCATTGTGACGTCATATGATGGGTGGGTACTCTGGAAAGGTGAATTGAGTCATTTCACTGCTGTGTGTCTCTGTTACTGAATGACTTGTTCCTTTAACCATTACATTTAAACAACAAAATTTGAATTTTCTCATAGAAAATATCTATTTACAGAACAAGAAAAATTATTTTTGAAAATCTACCACTGGATTGATTGGCTCGGTTATCGAACCAGTCATTCCAGTAGTAAACTTTCAAAAATAGCCTTCTCTTGGTCTGCAAAGCAAATGAACATTTCTCAAGAGCACTGCAAAGCCATATTTCACTGACTTGAGTGTTAAAGCAAAGGCCAGGTATAACTGGAGAAAGCCCTGATATAAATCTCTATATAATAATGTCACTCAACTGAACATGAATAATAATATTAATAATTATAATAATAATAATAATAATAATCTATCTTTAATGAGAAAAACAAATTCCTCAAAATTAATATGTACAAAAATTTAACATTTTCTGCTTGACTAAAAATATACAATATCTTACAACAGAATGATCTAACAATCTATCAGTTGAGTCAAAATGATGATGATAATGATGGTGGTGGTGGTGATGATGATGATGATGAAGGTTGTGATGATGATGATGATTATTATGATGAGGATGACGACGACACCGGCGATGACAAGAATTTTGTTGAAGATGAATGGATGATGATGAAATGCCTTTGTCAGAGCAATAACCAATATGGCTGAAATGAAAAGCTTTTATATACCAAAATATATACAACATGAAACTGACATAAACACAACACACAGCAATGAAAGATGACAAAATGTCTACACTTTACAATTCAAAATTTGTGCGAAAAAAATATTCTTAAAGATAACGGCCAAAATACTGACACAAAATACGCAAATATGATATGCTTTATTTATTTATTATATTTGTTATTCAGCAGCAAATTAAATTTAATTGCTACAAAGTCGGTAGCAGAAGAAAGACTGGAGTACATTTAGGAAACACCGTTGCTGAAACTAGTTCACAGCAACATTTGTTCTAAAATAAACACCATGGAGCTGAATTCCTGAACCTGGAATGATGACCAGGCTGAGAAAATAACTATACATCAAACCCAATGGACCGCCCAGTTTTAGCTATGCCCCGCCCATCTCAATCTAAGCTCCACGCACATCACATTTGTGTTGGGATCGATCGATCTCTGAACTCCCTGACTATTAATTTCTAGAAAACTATACATGTAAGCTGTTCAATTGAAACTAATTTGACTGGGTGCTGTTGTTGCCTATGGCAGCAACAGCACCCAGTCAAATTAGTTTCAAAATATTCAGCAGAAGTTTTATTAAATGGTAGACATATAATTCACACACCGTGTCGGACTACTAAGCGTTAAAGATGGCCTATATAGAATCATTCGTGACATCATGATTATGAAGTCAGCCTACACATCATGTAGTTGATTATGATGTCATATGATTGAGTGAGGAAATGGATTCATGAATTATAGCAGCATCTATTACAATGGTGGGATCTGAACTGTCACTCAATTATCTGATGTCATTATCAAAATATGTCACATGTTAGCTGATGTCGCAATCACAATGATGTAAGTTCATCACAAAGTCTAAAAGTCCCTCACAAAACAGTACGAATGGAGGAATCCAGTTTTACCTATGCCCCACCCTTCTCTAGCTAAGCTCCACCCAGACTACGCCCATGTTGGGATCGATCGATCCCTGAACTCCCTGCCTATTTATTTCCAGAAAACTATACAGGTAATCTGTTGGATATTTTGAGACGATGGCAGTAATAGCACCCAGTCAAATTGGGTTCAAAATGTTTGACAGCATGTTTATTAAACAGTAAAGAAATACAATTTGTACAACAACGCTTAGTCCGACATCAATAGAGTTTCTGATAAACTCAGCTAGATCATTCATGGCATAGTTGATTATGACATCATCCTACACATCACGTAGTTGATTATGACATCATATATTTGATGGATAAACTGAAATCCTACAATGTATGTGTTTTGTGAATTTGCTGTTTAATAAATATTCTGTTTAATATTTTGCAATTAATTTGACTGTCTTACTCAGCTAAGCGGCATGTAGGATGATGTCATAATCATTACATCATAAATGATTCTATTAGGCCAGTCTTTAACTCTTAATAGTCCGACACATTGTACGAATTGTATGTCTCTACTATTTAATAAACATGCTGTTGAATATTTGGAAACTAATTTGCCTGGGCGCTGTTGCTGCCATAGGCAACAACAGCACCCAGTCAAACTAGTTTCAAAATATTCAACAGCTTACATATAGTTTTCTGGAAATTGATAGTCAAGAAGTTCAGACATCGATCTATCCCAACACGAGCGAGGTGTGGGTGGAGATTAGTTAGAGATGGGCGGTAGAGCTGGGCGGTATTGATGTTTACATGAGGGTATCGGTACCATGAAAAAATACCGCTGTACTACGGTATACCGTCATCTGAGCTTGAGGCATGCCACGAAACTAGAACCATTTTTTCCATTTCCTTTTCACTTCTATCTCCAATCAACGGTAAATATAGGTAAAATAAATAAATCGGCTTCCTGATTTAGAGAAGAAAAACATGGCTATTGCGACTGTTTAGTTTCACGATTTTATTAGGTCACTATTTTTATTGACGTAATATCATTCATGGGAATATCGGTCAAAGGGTGTGGTCGACTCGCTAACTATAACCCGCTGTTTGAGACAATTTTCAATCTCGATTGTTCTTGCTATTAATGCGTGCGACCAGCAAACGGTAAATTTTATTTTGGCAGTCGAGCGCTTTGATAAACAGAGTCTAGACAAAAATCCGCGAGTATTTAAACGGGGCGAGTGTTGTACGCTTTTATTTCTGTTGGAGATGTATATTCTGTTACTCGCGAAAACAGGCCTATACACATACATATAACATGGCATTGAATATAGCCGATTCCAAAGCTTCTGATAATTACCGAGTACCCAATGTTCAGACTCATTACTCGCCATGCTTCACGTGAACAACGCGTGTAAAAAGCTATTTCTGCGAACTTCCGACATGTAGCCAGTTGAAAAATGAATTACAAAAACTAAAACACTATAATTTTTAGGCGTCGTTACTTAACTGGATTTAATCCTTAAAGAAATTTCTTAAAACAAGCCAGAAAAATAAAAAATAACGACTTCAATGCTGCTCGTTGTTAATAAATTAGCACGTGATCAAAACGGCGCGAGCAAATACTACGTTTTAGTAAATTTTCATTGATAAATTCAGCATAGTAATGTATTTTCCCACGGTCTAGTTCATGAACAACCAATCAGATACGTCTTTGCGAGATCGCTGTTGTGTTTGAATAGCACGCAGTTTGTATGTTATTTTGTTATTCTAGCGTGTTTGTTCGGTGACAAAATGCTTGGAGTAATAAATTACAAATAATAGAAACGGGAATAGGGAATATATTATAGTGTAATTACTACCGGCGGACGGAGTTTAGATGTTTTAAATAAAGCAATTTTACCGTGAGACTTTCAAGACATACGTTTGACATATAATTCTGCCTGTCATTATTTTGTAATTGATGTCTTGATGTTTGTTTTTACAACGACCCTTTCACATCAACTCGGCTAATAGTTAGGGATGCCTGTATTTTTGGCACTATTAGCACCTATTTACCCTTGGTCAAGTCAGATTTTATGAATATATTTCTCAAATATTGCTCAAACATTATGGACGGTATTCACGGTATTTGGAAATGTCAACGGTCACGGTATCGGTTCACGGTATACCGCGGTCCTCACGGTACTACCGTCAGACCGCCCAGCTCTAATGGGCGGGGTATAGCTAAAACTGGAACGGTCCATTGAGATTCTGGGAAGTCAGGATTCAGTGTTAAAATCGATTCCATAACATGTACAGTGGGCGGAGCTTAAATGGATACATCTATTATAAGTCATAAAGAATAAATAAACTTGCATTGACATTCGATCCATTGCATCCTATAAATCAGGCGATATTTACTTATTTACTTCATACTGATTTTTTTATGAAGATGCAGATTATGTTTGGGCAATGTGACAACGCAACCGTTTTTTGTCAAAAAATTAAATTCAAAATGTCCAGTTTGCTTTAAACTCTGCCCCATTGATAGCGTCTTTCAGGGTAGTTAGGCAAACAATCCACGATACACATTTGGGTATTGAGCCTTTAAACCTTACAAACCAGAGGACAAATTCCTTTTAATGTCCGCTATATATCGAATCTGCTTAATATTTTGAAATTAATTTGACTGGGATCTGTTGCTGCCTATGGCAGCAACAGATTCCAGTCGAATTAGTTTCAAAATATTCAAAAACTTTCTTGTATTGTTGTCCTGAATTTGAGAAGCTGGATTTTTAACAATTAAAGGAAGAAGGATTAAAGTTATTCGATTCAGTTCAAAAACAGATATACACAGAAAATCTTAAATCTCCAAAACATGTACAAAATTTAATGTACAGGTAATATAAAAATTTGAAAACTCAAATTGATTAAAAGTTCAAACACCGACAGAATACTGAAAATTACATTAATTACTTGAATAATAAAATAATCAAATTATTGAAAAAGCATTTTGAATGATAAATGTCTGGTGCAGAGTCTTTCTTTAACTGTCTGATGGCTGCAAATCACCAGACCATAATTTCAATCAACACTGAATATACTGAATCCTTTGAAAAAAATTTGACTGAAAGTTATTGGTGGCTTAGCCATCAACAACTTTCAGTCAAATTGTTTTCAAAATATTAAGCATATTCAGAATTAAAACCCCTGGAAAATGTAGTCTGCAAAAATTGAGCAGGAAAACAGTTAATAACTCGATAAATAGTTTCAGATCATGTATACAGGTTAAACACGAGGCAGAATAAAGTCCACGAAATGGTGACTATTACTTTATCTTCGCAGACTAACTAATGCCATCATTTCGAGTACAATTTAGCCACTACCTCTAGCTCTCTTAAAAACTATATCCCTCTGTATTGTTATTGCCAGTATCATTTAGTAAGCTAGCACATTGCCATATTATCATTCGCAAAATCATATAACGCAACCCGCTAACTCGCGCCGTTATTCCAAGTAAAATTTAGCTTCAAAGAACATTTGCGTCTGTGATCGCATACAGGTGGTATATATAAGACACCGCAAAATAGTTTTCATATGTGAATAAGTTTTAAACAAGTGCACATGTACAGGAAAGCTGTTGAACATTTTGAAACAAATTTGACTGTAACCTGTCGCTGCCATAGGCAACAGCTACCAGTTAAATCAATTTCAAATATATTCGACAGAATGTTCCATAAAGAATAAATTGTCATTTCTAATCTGTACAGATTAGTTGTCTTGCTGCTGCAATTCAAGCCACCAGAAAATAATTTCAATGAGCATAAACTCTTGACTTGCTGAATATTGTGAAAACAATTTGACTGAAAGTTGTTGGGGGCTTAGCCACCAACAACTTTCAGTCAACTTGTTTCCAAAATATTTAGCAGGTTCACAGATATAACCCTTGGAATATGTTGTCTGCAAAATCTCAGCAGTCAGACGGTTATTGGGTTAATATGACTCTTACTGGGCACAATACTGGCACTGAATAATGTGAGAAGAAAATTTATATTAATAAACAGTCAAAACAACAAGCATGATTAACCCTTTCAAGGATAAATTCCCCACCTCTCGTTTTCAAGGCAACCATACAGGAAAACTGTTCAATATCTTGAAATTAATTGGACTGAAACCGCAGCAAAGCGGTTGCTGCCTAATGCTTCCTTAGGCAGCAACAGCTTCAAGTCAAACTAATTACAAAATATTCAACAGATTAAGCTTTATATCATAAAGAATATACTTTTTCAGGGATTTGTCGGTAAAAGGGTTAATGACGCGGTGAAAATTCTGTCGGCATTTTGAAACTAATTTGAGTCAGATTTTGTTCTGCCTATGGTTACTAGTAACATTTTCCAGTCAAATTAGTTTCAAAACAATCGACAACTTCCCTGTATAGCCGTCTTGAAATCGAGATGCCAGCATTTCAAGGGCTGAAGTTATAACTGCTGCAAGTCACATGTGTAAACTATTACTTGCACTACAGCAAGCGACTACTACATAAAGCTTTTCAAACTATAATAATACCAGCACGTAAGACATAATTCCATGAAAATCAGCTAAATTCACATTCAACTTTACACACTGTAAATATAAATCAAAGAAAAGCACTTGTTTTAGGCGATGTGTGCAGGACAAAGCATATAAGTTTTAGATCTAAGCAAATGGATAAGTAGATATAAATACTAACAAAATGGTTGACATATTAACAGACAGACACATAGGCAGGAAGGCATAGACAGACAGACAGTCAGGCAGGCATAGACAGGCAGGCAGGCAGAAAGACAGGGCTGTAGACAGACAGGCAGGCGGCAGACAGACAGGCAGGCACAAGAGACAGACAGAAACCTAACCGCTTGCAAATGTAACAAAATGCATGCACAGCACATCTCAAGTAACATCTGCTGTTGACTCCACCTTTCCAGAGTATCCATCCATCATCAGACCTCGTATGATGTCATAATCAGCTCAGCGTGTGTATGATGCCGTCACAATCATTACGTCACAAAGGTTTCCATATAGACCATCATCAAATCTCAAATGGTCCGACACGTTGTATGAATTGTATGTCTCTGTAATTCTTGGCTATTTAATAAACAGGCTGTTGAATATTTTAAAACTAATTTGACTGGGCGCTGTTGCAGCCTTAGGCAGTAACAGCACCCAGGCAAATTAGTTTCAAAATATTCAACAGCTTACCTGTGTATTTTTTTGGAAATTGATAGTCAGGGTGTTCAGGGAACGATCGATCCCAACATGAGCGAGGTGTGGCTGGAGCTTAGCTAGAGATCGGCGGGGCATAGCTAAAACCGGAAAACTGAATATTAAGCAGACCCGAGTACTCACTTGATGATGGTACATGCATGATAACAGATGTATAAAACAGTGTTGCTGAAAGATGTTGCTGCCAAAGATAGCAGCATATTTCAGCAACATTATTTATGAAAATTGACATGTTCAAAATATCTGCTCCAATACAACAATGGCTTTTGCGGGTACATGGCAAGATTTAGTGTTAATGAGCAAATAATTGAACAAAAACAACTATGCAAACACGCACTCAAGTAGCCACTCAAAACAATCACTTAAACAATATTTTCAGTTGACCACTACTAAAGTCAACTCAACACTTCTTCAAACAAAGGATGTTCAAACATGTTAGTGTTTAAACATGATGGCCTTCAAACACAGTGACAGTAACACGCTGATTTCTGCTCAGGTGAAGGGGTCACCCACATAACTCTATATGGCCTTACTGTGTATTCCAGTGATCAGGCAATCCCATCAAGCTAATGACAGGAAAGCTATACAAGCAACAAATTAGAATGACTCATATGCACTACTCTTTCTTTCCTGACAGGAAGATTGCCGATGTGTTGGTGGTTTTTCTGCCGAACTCGGGTGTAATCTATCTGGGGATAATGCTCTTCGGAGCAAAGGGGAACCAGGTTCACAACTCTTTGGACGAGTGTACGTTTTTTTGCTCACTATACAGCTACTTGGAGCGAGCACTGGAGATTGTCCAAGCGGCAATGACAAACTTAAATGCTGAATACTTGAACTGGCCACTGGGCTAGCACTAATAAGAACTACATGCTGACTGTGTGGTACAGCCAATGGACTAGGACTGCGAGTGGGTGATGGTGGAGGTGGCATTGGTGATGGCGATGGCGATGGTGTTCGTGCAAGTGGTGAGAGGGGAATATTATGAACAGATTTACGTCGATGTGGAGATTTAATCGTCTGTGCTAACTTTTGCTTAAGTCCATGAAGAGAGCTTGGTCGACTCAAATGAGCTGTAGAACTGGCAGGTGAATTAGGGCCACTAGAGTTAGGAGAACTACTATTGGATGAAGCAGTGGACTGGTTTGGATCAACAGGCGGTGGTGACCAGATGGCGCTGAATGATGACCGTGGAGAGCGTATATGCAGAGGAGCGGGTGTAACAGAATGGTGGGTATCTCCAGCTGTGAAAGACTTGCTTAGTGGGTTGAAAGCACGACTTGGGGTCATTGGTGAGCCAGGCATTTTATGATGTTCCGCTTTTCGATTACTCAGCCGACGGAACAGAGAGCCAGATCGACTACGCCGCTTCTCTCCAGAAGCACGACTGCCCTTCTTTTTGACAGAGCGTCGTGCCATTTTACCTGTAGACAAACAAAAAATTGCATGTACATGACAGCTTTTATAAAACAAGAATTCTGTGCAATTAAATGTCTCGCCTGTCTCCTGTTTGTCACAGTGGCATTGACCTTTGACTTTGTGACCCCAACATCATGCTGTTTCCTAACATTATAGGTAGCCATGTATCCAAGTTTAGTTGCAATAGGCTTAAACAATCCTGAAATATAAGCTGAAAAGTTTTGCTAAATGTAAAAACTTAATGTTGAGAAAGCAGAGTTCTGTATCAAGGTCACAGTGACCTTGACCGTTGACCTTGTGCCCCAACATCATGCTGTTTCCTAACATTATATGTAACCATGTATCCAAGTTCAGTTGCAATAGGCTTAACCAATCCTGAAATATAAGCTGAGAAGTTTTGCTAAACGCAGAATCTTAATATTGACGACAATGCCATCAGAAAAGTTATACCTATGTCTCACTTTTTGCTTCGCAGGCGAGACAACTAGAGGCATGAGCCTGCATAACTCAGCACATTTTTGAAAAACTTTAACATTCTTGGCGCACGTGGCATACCACACCATGGGGATCACTAAGTCAATGTAGGAATCCAGTTTTAACTATGCCCCACCCATCTCGTGCCAACCATGAAGTGCCAGTGTTTCGAAATATTCAACAGAATGTTTATTAAATAGTAAAGACATACAATTCGCACAACAATGCTTATAGTCCAGGAGCAGATGTGCGAAAGGAGGCCTATTTTTAAAGTTGGTAGCATCCCCTTTACACAGTCTTAAATCCACATTTTTCTGAAAGATGCATATCTTAGGAATATTTTAAGGCAGGTTGTCAGTCTGAGCTTTGCCGCAGGGCTGAGATACAGCAAATAATGCAGGGTGCCCCTTTCATTGCAATAAAAACAAGAGATCTTCACAACTTCATTCGGGTTATGTCTTTTTTGGAATCTCATGTGTCTAAATAACTTCATGAATTTTACATGGAAGCATTCTTCTTATTTGTTGATTGGAATGTTATAAAATAAAAATAAAATTGCATACGTATGTCAATACTGAAGGTCAATATAAGGTTAAATCACTAAAATAATTATACATTTGAAATACTTTTAACTGAGTTGAAACATTAATTTATTAATTAGAAAGTAAGCCTCAGATTACATTATATTCGTAGCTGATTATTCAAGCAACCTGTATGAGTTTAACTTTGATGTTCTGTAAAATAGAAGAATTTTAAACATATTCAGTTGAATATTGGATACTTGGCAAATGTTTGGTCGGACGATGGCCATTGCCATTAATGTGATCAAATTACTGGATATTGTGATCTAAGCAATCAGAATTAACATTTATTTTCTTTATTTACACCATTTTAAATGTCATCATCAGGCATATCGCTGTCGTCGTCATCATCACCATACATGTCTGCAGGAACAAGGAGGTTATGTTTATTTTGACATAAGTCTGCATTAATACCGGCACATGTTTATGTGCTTGTCATCCAAACATGACTACAACCGCAATTTCTCTTGCACATTGATTTGATACACTTGCAACTTGTTCACTGCAACAAAGGATTAGTAGCCGAGCACTTTGTCATTAGAGTTGGAACCATGTTACCAGCCATTTCGTCGTGCCAACCGTTTCCAATTGGTGAGCGAATATTTGGTTTTGTAAGAAGTGCATTACGCCAAATGAATGTCTGGTAATTAGCAGGACTGGTATGTAGCGACAAGTTGTCAGAGGTTGGTGGCAAGGCTTCATTGCTTGCTTGTTTCTCAGAGTATAGTATGTACCTAACTTTGTTTACATCACCGGATGTGCCCATTGGATCATACAGTCGAGCAATGAATTGACAAACAGCTTGGAACTTGTCTTGTTAGGATCAGAATACAGTAATATCCATGGTTTCACTTTTCCGATTCTCGAAAATCCAATTGTCGCGTCGCACCCCGTCAAAGTATGGAATGCTGGAAGTAGGTTACACAGCAATGGGCCTAACTTCTTTGCAATGGCGTGAATAGGAACATAGCGTGACTTATCCCGGACACCAGTGCGAAACCACAACTCATGACATTGGAGATTTGTTTTGAGATGTATGCACAATATGGCCACGTCAGTATCTGGTGACCATATGACAATCCGTGAACAATAATTTAATGTTGCCTATTGAGCATGGAGCAAGAGCTTAGTGTCAGCTTCTTCTACAGTGGAGAATAGAGCCTGAGGATTAACACAAGTAATACGAACAGAACATTTTCACATGTACAAATGTAATACGTCTGGCAATTTGTTCATCCTCAAATCCACCACCATGACTCAATGCTAGTCCAGGTTTTAGAACATCCAGAGCGACGTCGCACCATGTATTACGCAGAAACAATACAAGGTTGGCTTTGTTTTTTTGGGTTGTCCATATATTTGTCCCATTAGCTTGGAATAGGAGTGAGGTCCCTTATTTTTACTTCGAATCCTGCCCCCAAAATGTCTTCTTGAACGCTCAAACCTTTTGATGGAGTTTGGGCAGTCATATCTGTCAAAGAGAACATCAATTCTCGCACAGTTACTGTCCTCCTGAAGTGGACGCAATACCATATCTAACAAACGTTTGGGTAATTCATCGAATGTTGTTGTGTTAGCTTTCTTCACCATTTGAAGGATAGCCATACCATCAATCATCCAAACCACTGCATCAGTATTGTCAGGAAGTTTATGTTCAACACTAGCTTCTCTTTCTAGCTCAGACATCAGTGTACTTTTTGTAGCTTTCCTCAAGGAACCATCCATGTATGCAAGTGAGAAAGGCACAGTCGATAGCTCGTATTTGAGCATATTTGGCAAGTTAATATCGCATGTTTTTGCAACCACAACAAGTCTACTGAACAAGTCTCTGTTAGTGTTTACGATCATAGCCTTTTCATGTGCGACTGGTTTCCTAATGTTTTATGAATTGAAGCAAACTGCTGAAGTTTCAGTCTTCGCAGTGGATAAAAAAGCCTACCTCATTTGTGTTTAATCTTTCATTCACAAATTTGATAACCTCTGTCCTTCCAGTTGTATGTGCACTAATTATTTGATCTGCTATGTTTTCTGTGGCAACAGTACAGCTTGCAATATTGATCAGTGAATTTAATGGATTAGTCATTTGCTCACAGAGTACCTTGAGAATCATCTGTACATCAAGTTCATCACGTTTTACTCGTATATGCTTGGCCTCTTTATGTTGTCCATTTCCATTATCATCGCTTAGGCCACGCATCACTTTTAACGCTGTAGTGACTGCAGATTGGTTGTGCAAAGTAAGTAACCAATGCAAAACAGCCACTGGTTTCAAGCTATATCCAATGATTCCACCTTTTCCCTCGCTGTCACAGTTTATGCTTTGTTCAAGCGCCATATTAGTACAAATTTGATTGAATTTCTTGTTGGATCTACTCACAGAATGATTGCCCAGCTTGAATTCCTGGTCCACATATGGAGAAGTGATGGGCAAAGGCTTCAAATCACATAAATAGACTGTAACCCAGCGAGCATAGTTTGTGCGATTAAACGCGAAAAAGTATGGAAGCATCTGAGCAACGGAGGTTAAATGTAGCTCCCAAAGTCCATCAATTTCAGCTCTAATAAATCTTAGGAGAATACAAACCATGGATATATACTGATCCCAAAAAGAGAATGTTTTGGAGAATTCTTTCCCATGATCACAGAATTTGTCTATCAGCTGTCGCACATCATTTAACTGAGAAACAAGACACTATGTCATCCGATAATTCTTTATTATCTAAGGCATCCTTGGCACCAATCAGTTCCGATATTGATGATAAACATTTTTCGATTTGCTTAAGAATTAGCGCTTCATTCACAGTATCTTCAAGAGTATGTTCTTCCCGATCATACCAATCAGCAAAGGCACTCCAATGAATCCTCTGCATAGCCGCCATCATTAACTTGTGTGCTCGGATACCACAGTTGTATGACTCTTCCCTTTAGCAGGGATTTAGTGGAGCTAGCACCGTACACGCCAGACTCAATGAAAATATCCTCAATGCCGCTTTCTTCATAGCAGTGTCCAACCATAGCCAATAATGTCATTGTGATATTCATGCCTCCCATTCTTAACACTGTATCCTTAAATTGGTCTTCATGACGCCATTTTATTTTTTTGGCTTTGGAATATATTGCTTCATCAAAGGTTACTACTGAAGACTTTTGCCCGAGTTCAAGCATTATTTTGTACACTGTGATCATGACAGTATACACTGCGCTGTATTCTGTCGGTGATGCTGGAAGAATAGGGCAATAACTGATCGATGTACATTCAGCAGCTGTGGTAGATACGATAGCATTAAAACCACTCCAGCGTGGGACTTTCTGCTCTACCTCGCTAACAATGGGCTCAAGCGTAACACTGAATAACTTTGTTGGGCAGAGACGGAGCAAAATCCAAACACGATCCAGAGAACAGGCCTCTTCGGAACAATGATCAGTATTTTCAAATCACTTGAGGTCTACTTTGCCTAGAAGATCAGTAGTAGGGTGTCTTTTATGACAACCATACTCTAGCATGTCGTGGGTGAAAGGAAGGTCTTTCAAGGATCTGCGTCTATGTGCTGCTGAGCTAAATTCGCCATTACCAAGTTTTCCAACACCGTGTTCCCCATGTTCGTCAACTAAATCAGGTGTAGTTTGTGCTTTTCGTTGATACAATACCATCATGGTCACATGCGTGGAATTTTGTCTCGCCTGCGATGCAGAAAGCGAGACACAGGGATCACTAATTCCGGCGGCGGCAGTGTCGTCCTTCATTTGTGCAGTTTTGGTTAAGGTTTTTTAACCAACTTATTTTACAATACTGGCTCATCCTATCTCAATGAAACTTTACATAAGTGATTTATACTCTACATAACAATAGATTTAATTTTAGGGCATTTTAACTATTTTTTTCACGGTTTTGGAATAGCCCTTACAATGACTCATATGGCCGACAACAAGCATTATGCAACACCCTTACCATACTGGTAATGTTTTGTTTGCTGGCCTGTGGTAGTACTTTGCAGCAAATATGTACTAACACTATACCGTGTTCCCAAAAAAAAAAAGCACGCAAATTTTAACAATTTTAGTTAGTATTTTCCAACAATATAAGTAACTCATCCTACTTATTGTGTTTGAAAATATTGCTAATCTCAATTGTAAAATTATAGAAGAGTTTTGTAAAAAGATAACAAATATTTGAACTAAAAATTAAGTGCTGCTTTGCAATTATTATTATTAATATTTAACTTTAATCTGATGGGTATTACTTCAAGATATCCTCTCCTTTGTGAGGTTTGCATTGTAAACATCTTTCCCTAAGTAAAATGCCAGGTTATTCATTCCTTTTTCAAGAAAATATAGATTTGAGAGTGTGTAGAGGGAGTGCTACGAAACCATATTTTTCCACTGTCTGCTCCTGGACTATTAGTCCGTCATCAATTAATCCGATTATGACGTCAGCCTACATGTCATGTAGTTGCTTATGACATCATATGATTGACTGAGGATCTGGAATTTTCCATTCATCATAAGCTTTATGTAGGGCTTAGTAAAAAAACAGGTTGATTATTTATAAAGAACAGTAGATAAAGGGAAAGATACTATATCTGCTAGAATAATCTAATATTCAATTCACTTTTCCAGAGTATCCATCCATCATCTGACGTCGTATGACATCATAATCAGCCCAGAGCGTGTATGATGACGTCACAATCATTACATCATAAAGGGTTCCATATAGACCGTCATCAAATCTCAAAAAGTCTGACACGTTGTATGAATTGTATGTCTGTAATTCTTTGCTATTTAAAAAACATGCTGTTGAATATTTTGAAACTAATTTGACTGGGCACTGTTGCAACAGCACCCAGTCAAATTAGTTTCAAAATATTCAACAGTTAACTCTGTAGTTTCTTTTTAAATTGATAGTCAGGGTGTTCAGAGATCGATCGATCCGAACATGGGTGAGGTGTGGGTGGAGCTTAGCTGGAGATGGGTGGGGCATAGCTAAAACCGGAAAGATCCCTTGTAGCTAACATCCACAGGAAACAAATAATTCAAAAAGGTCATCATGTACTGTACAGTAATGGATGAATCCAGTTTTAGATATGCCCTACACATCGCCCGTGTTGGGATCAATCGATCCATGCACTCTCCAAATCAGAATTTCCAGGAGACTATACAGGTAAGCTGTTGAATATTTTGAAATTAATTTGACTAGGTGCTTTTGGCCCAGTCAAATTAGTTTTAAAATATTCAACAGAATATTTAACAAGAGGCCCAATGGGCCTGTATCGCTCACCTGGAACATTGGCATATCAAACTAATCTTACTTAAGTTTTACATCTTTCAGTGTCACTTCCAATGACTTTCAGTCAAATGATTTAGTTTTCGAGATACTGACAACAATCTCTGGACTGGTTTTTTTTTGCATTAGTGATTTTGAACAATGTTTAAGTGAAAATAGATGATATCAGCGCTAACAACAGCTGGTTTCTTAACTGTCTCACTGCTGCAAGCCAGTGCAGCCAATAATTTCAATTTTCAAAAGCTCTTGACTTGTTGAATATTTTGAAAACAATTGGACTGAAAGTTGTTGGTGACTTAGCCACCAACAACTTTCAGTCCAATTGTTTTCAAAATATTTATCACGTTCAGAGATATAACCTTTGGAATGTCGTCTGCAAAAACTCAGTCAGACGCTTACTAGAGGTTTAAATACAATTTGAAGAAAATGGTCTCCAAAGGCAGGTAGGTGGTCTTTATAGCAGGTTATTCCCCACCACCACACAATGCATTTAACACATGCACATCTGGCTGAATCACCGAGCTAGCAGCAGGGGTAGGGTGAGCTGGAGTTGATTTAGAAAATAATTTGACTGAAAGTCATTGCTGCCTTAGGGAGCAACAAATTTCAATCAAATACATTTCAAATATTTTTAAGAGCATAGATGTCAGAGCACATAATACATATCTTAAATATTTCTGCAGTATTGGAAAGGTTAATCTGTTAATTGGAATTTAATATCTAGTTTGGCAATAAAATCTGACATGGTGATAAGACGGTGGGAACAAACAATTTGCCCTATGAAAGTGAGACTGCAAACATTTAAGGAGTGATAACTCTGGCATTTGACGTCCTATCAGTTTCATTTTCACAACACAGATATTAGATGCCGTCATTAACATTGTGACCAAGTTTGGTGTCAATCCGTCAAGAAATAACAAAATGAGCCGTCATTGTTGGTGACGGACAAACAGATGGATGGACGGACATACAGAAGACGGATAGGGTTATCGCTATACGATAGCTGACTGACAAGTAAGCGGAGTTAAGAAAACCAATTTCAGCTTCACAATCCATGAAATAAAAAAATTGAATATGGCAGCCAAACACGCTAAAATTTGATTGGTCCACGGCGGCCATGTTTTTTACCTATCAACTTCCCATGAACAAACTTTAATGGCCCTTAGTCCATAATCATATCCCCAAAATTTCAGCCCAATCCGTTCAGCGGGTCTGCAGAATAAGTCGTTTTTACGAAAACTAAGTCATCCAAGATGCCCGCCGAACCATTTGGCCAATCAAGTTCCTTCGAACAAACTTGGTTCAGCTCTTGCCCTATATGATATTTCGTGAGTTTTGAATCAATCCACCAAGCGGTTTCGGAGAAAATTTTTAAAGCGTTTTCCTAAAATCGGCCAAAATCCAAGATGGCCACCGGCCAAATCGGCTGAGTTTGAACAAACTTGGATCCCTATGCCCTAAGGATACTTCCTGCCAAATATAATTGAAATCAGCCCAGTGGTTATTGAGAAGTCGTTTAAAGGAAAAAGTTGACGGACAGACGGACGGACAGACGCCGGACGGTCGCCATGGCATAAGCTCACTTGGCCATTCTGGCCAGGTGAGCTAAATAGTAAAGAAAATTCATACAAGCTGACAAACTAAGCGTTTCAAGAGACTAAATCATTTCATACATGACATATTTGATTATAACTTCAGCCTACATGTGACGTAGTTGATTATGATGTCATATGATTGATCGATAAACTGGATTCATGAATTGTGCTAACCATCAAGTGCGAGAAAAGGACAGATGCCTGGAGTGAATTTCATGTCTATTTTGCTCAGCTATACGCAATAATAGAGGGATCCATTTCTAACTATGCCCCACCCTTTTCTAGCTATGTCCCACACATTTCTAGCTAAGATCCATCCACTTGTGCGCGGGTTTTAATCAACTTAACACTTGAAACCCTGCAGTCACGGAATTTCAATTTCAAAATAACAATACAGGGTAAGCAGTTGAATATTTTCAAACTGATTAAACTGGGAGCCGTTGCTGCCTATGGTTTCAAAATATTCCACAGGATGTTTATTAAATTGTAAATTTACCAAGGACATACAATTTAGACTGTTCCTGTCAGAACTTTGCCCCTTTTGCATCGGACCCACATTATTTAATTGTGATGTTAACTGTTAACTAACAAATGGCATATTTTGATTATGATGTCAGATACTTGAGCATCAGATGGGATCCCTCGAGTGCTGATGGAAATTAGTTGGGGGTTATGTCTCGGAATATGCAGTTAATTTTCATTATAGATACATCTACAAATAGTCTTAACCCTTTCGTGACGAAACTGGCCAAAACCGGCCACTGTAGTGGTCTTGCGGAATGTCTATTTGCAGGCCAGAAGATGACTATTGTTGAAATTTTACCACTGAAATGACTGGCTCGGTAACCAAGCCAGTCATTAGTGGTAAATTTTCAAAAATAGTCATCTCTTGTCCTGCAAATAGACATTAAATAAGTAAATATTTGAATCTTTCGAAGAAATTTAGTCATTAAAGGGTTAAATAACAACTAATTTACTGGTGAATTGTCAGTTTCCAAAAGCATAACAACTGGTGTTCACTTTTAAAATACTGTTTGAAGAATGATCACCTGTATTATTTATGACAGTCTTCACAAAGGTTTGACCTTCTGTTGCAGCACACTATACATAAGTATTATTCAGAGACATATGGGATGCACTATGTATGGCTGATCAAAAGCCATGGCAGTGAAACAATTTCCTAAATGGAGGAATCCAGTTTTTCGGCCAATCATATGATGTCCTAAACAACGTCATTATGTAGACTGACGTCATAATCAATTACAGGACAAGAGATGACTATTTTTGAAAATTTACCACTAATGACTGGCTTGGTTACCGAGCCAGGCATTTCAGTGGTAAAATTTCAACAATAGTCGTCTTCTGGCCACGGACAAAACAAGCCTGACCTACATAACTACTCACCAGGAGCTAAGCGTCGTCTGGAACCAGTACGAATTGTTGTATTTTCAAGTGGCACACAGCGCATCTGTAGTATACTACCAGTGGTGAGGATAAGCTGTACAACCTGGGTGTGAAGCAGGCTCTGTATCGGCTCATCGTTGATATGAGTGATTAAGTCACCGGGTTGGAGGCCTGCATCACAAGCTGGACCATTTGTCTCAACAGCCTAAAATACAGATATTATTTCAAAAGCACATACACACGAATGCATGTACACATTCCTGCACACAATATTTCTCTTTTAAAATGATCAAGCCAGCCAAAACTGGCCTTTTCAGTGGGCTTGAATCTTCATCTACAGGCCAAGACAATTTTTGAAAATTTACAACAGGAATGACTGGCTCAATAATTTAACACCAAAGTGCTAAAAACAAATTTATTTTAATAATTTCTTTCTCAAAATAACTATACCAAATGGTTGAATTTTGTCTTAATTACCTGAGGCAAAACACACTGGTCCACCAGACCAGTAATGGTACTAAAGCAGTGATCTATCGACAATGAAGGCCTACAGATCACGAGATCAGTTGTTAATTTCCACCTCTAGTTTTCAAAGATAACTGAGCAATAGAGATATTAACCCTTTAACCCTCGAGCCAGTTATTGCAGTAGTAAATTTTCAAAAATAAGTCTTATGTTAGTCTGCAAATGGACATTTTTCAAGATCACTGAATCCATTTTCTCCTGGTATGCGTGTTAACCCTTACCAATCTAATGTCAATATTCTATTTTTTACTCTGTCACTGGCAAAGAAACTGGTGTTCATTTTTCAATGATTTTGGTGGACGATGTTGCATGAACACCAGTTTATCTTATAATTTAATTTGAAAATTTAAAATTTTGACAGAGTGCTAAGTGTTAAAGGTTTAATAAGGACGAGTCATTAGCTAAAGCATGATTTTGATCATAATGGAGGAATCCAGTTTTGGCTATGCCACGCCAATCTTTAGCTACGTTCCACCCACACCTCCCCTGTGTTGGGACTGGTCGATCCCTGAACTCCCTGACTATCAATTTCCGGAAAACTATACAGGTAAGCTGTTGAATATTTTGAAACCAATTTGACAGAAATGCACTGCACTATTACCTGATATTAAAAATAGCCACACCAGGTGAAGTCATAAATGATATTTTTAGTGAGGACAAAATTACTCGTGACAGAATATAGAGGTACTGAGCTAAGGGAAAGCTCATCATATGCGCCAAAAGGACACTTGAGCTAACAGCAGAGCAAACCTTCTCTGGTGGCTGTTAGCTTAGTAGATAGCTCTTTGGTGCGCCAGCGGGACACACAGGCCTACGAAAATATTCTTAAATTGCGACTAGCAAGTCTGTCTGTTTGTCCCTGTGTCTGTTGGTCTATCTGTCTGTTTGTCTGTCAGCTGGTTGGTCAGTTGGTCAAATTTTTGACAATTTTGGCAAAGCTGTCTATGTTGGAACTATAGCACGTTTGCACTTGCTACGAAATTGTACAAGTTTCCTACCATCTACCCCTTTCTATGAAACATAAGTTTAGCGATCCCTGTTTAAAAGGATATAAATTTGTTACTAGACAATTGACAGGCTCAATCCTTGACTCATTAATGGTCAACCTCTGTCAAGAAGAGTAGACTATTAAAAAAAATTTTCCACCAGAATGACTGGCTCAATAATCAAGCCAGTCATTCCAATGGTAAATTTTCTAAACAAGCATTCTGTAAGAACGCAATACATGTCCCGGTGATATAAATCGACCAGACGACACAGAGGGTCTGGTCTTATGTTTTACTAATTACATATACCTACCTCCTTGCATTACCATAGCTCTTTCCTTCTCTGAAGGGAAGCGTAGTGGGATGAATTTTTTACAGCCAATGTTTGATGGGTATTGTGGTTACGGAGTGACTGAAGGCTTCTTCAGAAATCTCTATACTCTCTCTCTAATTATGAGATCCATAGTAATTCGCTTGAATGCAATATCTCAGAATGAGGCAATAAGAGGGTTAATCCAATACCCATAGCCACTGAGAAGGTCATTAAGCACAATGACAACCTCATTGGCTGATAGCTATCACATGACCATGTTGTAGCAACCAAGACTTCATTCCTTTGACGAAGCCAGTCATATAATCCAGCTTTAAGCAGATCCATGAAGAGGTAGATCATCCTGTCACTACTCGGCTCTGAATATCTGACTAAAGCTGAAATTAAAAGCTAAGCTAAATATTCCACATTATATGACTGAAATTTTCATTCTGAAATACCCAAATATGACAAAAACTGACATATTCGTGTATACCCAAAGGCTGAATGATATAATGAATATCTTTGTTGAATATAACTAATCTAACAAGATATGACCGTTACGACTGGGCTACTACCTCTTTCAACTCCCAGTCTGTTTCTGGGATTCTGGAAGGGCGAGATAACTGGTCGGCCAGAAATACAGTTTGCCTGGGACATGGGATACTTGAAGAGAAATGTTGTGGGACTTGCACCACTGATGCATGATCATGGACTCTCGACAGAGAGACCGACCTGGTCCCCCCCTCCATGATTGATGAACGAGACCACTGTGAAAATGTCTGATCTGATAAGAATTGACATACCGAGAATCAAGGGATCCCAATGAACTAGGGCATGGAAAACACCCCACAGTTCTAAAAGGCTGACATGGGAAGAACATGCACGCACGCACGCACGCACGCACACACACACACACACAGCCCTCCCTCCTGACGAATGAGCCTACTGTGAAACATCTGATCGGATAAAGATTCGGAGACAGAGAATCAGGGGTTCCCAATGAACTAGGGCAGGGAAAAACCACCCACCGTTCTAAAAGGTTGACATGAAAGGAAGATTCTGTGAGGGACCAGGATCCTGAAATCTTCTTGGGAGTCCCAGAGGAGCCCCATCCTAGCAGGGATGTATCCGTGAAAAAGATGGCCTGAGGAGATGGTGGATGAAGAGGGACCCCAAATAACAGGGATTGACTGACTTTCCAAAACCAGCAATGGTTCATGAGTTGAAATTGATGAAAATCCAATGATTAAGAAATCTAGACTGATTCCAGCGGGTCATAAGATAGAACTGGAAGGGTCCTTTCATCAGAGGAGCCCCAGAAATGACTTACTATACCTAAACCATGAGGCCTATGAATCTGAGGAAAGATCTGGCCGAAACTAACTGGCCTACCTTGAGAGGTTGAATTGTGGATACCATTATCCGCACATTGGGAGGTAGGGAAATAACCTCCCCTAAGAGAGGTCGAAAGAGACCTCCAGGTGGGTAAAAACACAAACCAGAGGGCCCTTTCCATAATATCCATATCATGTATAAAGAAGCAAACTTTGCAACCAGTAAGACAAAAGATGGAAAGACTCTTCCACACCACCCCCACCCCCCACCCCCCATTTAGGATGCTTATAAATCGATCCTGATTACAAAATGAAATGTGCACAACGGTTATACACATAATACAATAAAATAAATTAAGAAGACCTAATAACGAAAGGAGATAAGAAGCCTACCAACGGAAGATATACTAGTATGAAAACTAATATCTGAATAAAGAAAGCTATAAATGAAGAATAAAGGCTAAAAAGCCTCAATATTCCAATTAGGACTAGGCTGATAATAGTTAGGATGTTGATAGTTAAGATATTACTTGAGTTATCTCAGTATAAGTCCAAAGTGTACAAGAATCTATTTAAATAATTTGGGATGTTACAATGAGAACAAATAGACTTCCTAGCATCGATTTATACTATTAGAAGTAATGTTACTTGAATCGAGTGAAAGGTGATGTATCTTAGTTATAAGAGCTATATCCTTATTCTAACCGCTTTCTGAGAGAGGTAACTTGCGCTGATTTCTACTATTCAATCTCTACTACTATCTTCGTATGGAGAAAAAATAGCATCATACCGCACTTATTAAAAGTTGTAGACATTGAAACGTTATAGATAAATTTAATTAAAGTGGTTTAATTAGATTTAGTGACAAATAGAAATCACATAGTAAACCTATTGGAGGGGTGAGAGACCAGCTATAGCCAAATAGAATTAGCTAAAATAAACTGATCTATGTAAAGGATCTATATAATAACCAAAAGAAAACTTCATGTAAACAAAAAGGGAACGAAATATATACATGGCAAATTGTTAATGACCTATATAAAAAGTGACAGGAACGATGATGACAATCTGACAGCTACCGGAAGTAGATAAAAATGGAATGAAAAAGGATAAATTTCGAGCCCAAAATCACCAATCCCGAACTGGTGGGAAAAAACATGATTCTAAATAAAAAAATTTTAGCTAAAAATAAGAAGAGCCTTGAAAAAAGGGTAAATAGAAGAGAAAAGGGCGATAATGTCTCTGAGGTGAAATGAGACTAGGTCAAATAGACTGCCAAACTAGGGCGTGTTGACGAAATACTGACAGCTACTAAATAACGATGAAATACGGCAAAGAAACTTGTATTAATGAAAAACATAAATTACTATGAGAGCCAATCTAATCTAACTTTTAGGAAATGAATATTTCTAAAACAGAAGGGTGATAAAAAGGGAAGAATAGCCTTAAAAGAACAAAATATTCACGATAAATATAGAATGACTTGTAAATTCTCCTAAAGTTATGAAAGTAAGTATGTCAAGCCTGCCAACCTAGAGGGGAGGTATACTATATGAAAAGATGAACGGCCCGAATAGAACTGCGCCTCTAACTCGGGATGAAAAAATTACCAAAACATAGCCAATTAAAATTGCGCAGTAATCTGACAGATAGGAAAGAGTGCGAGAAGAACAGGTTGAGAATGAATAAACATTACTATAACTTCGATTGTGAGAATGCAAGCACAGATAACACACAGAAAGGGGGGGGGGGGGAGAGAAAGAAGCCTAAACTACCAAGATATTGCATGAGAGTACTGCTAGATAAGATAATGATATGCACATATGTAATAAGGTCAAAAAAAGATCCCATTGAAAAAATGAAAAAACATATCTAGCCAAAGAAAATAAAATTCAAAACAAAAAGATGATAGGAGGCCCGAACACCTATCAAAAGAAATGAGGCGAACCCGGGTCCACAAAAGGTACCAGGGCATGGTTCCGCTAAACCAGGTCCCGAATCTTTGACCGCTCGGGACAGGGGAAACATGAGGAAAAGAAAGGTCAGAACTAACGGAAGAAAAATTATTTAAATTTGATTTTGACACGCCAGAATGACTGGCCCCGACTTGGGCCAGGAAACCCGGGTGAAAAAATTTAATTTTGACATGCTGGAAAGACCAGTCCCCGCTCGAGCAGGGGCCAGAGCCGGGGCGGGGAAACAAATTCAAAACAGATTCAGACACGCCAGAATGACCGGCCCCAATTCAGGCCTGGGCCCGATCTGTGGCGGGAAAGCTAGGATCAACCTCTGAGCACGACACCACCCTGGAGGCCGGACCCGGACAAAAATCTGGGTCCGGCCCACTGGATGAAATTGGGAACCTAACCCGCTCAACGTCCAGACCAAGGGCCGGGAAAAACCTGAGCCCGGGGCCGGACATCTAGCCGGAGAAACAGCAGAAACAATATATGAAGAAGCAACTGGCTTTGTAGATGACAGCAGATGTGTAATGACCTGGACCATTCTGGTGGGAAAATCCTTTGGCCCATCCAGTGAAGATGTAGTAGTGACAGGAGATAAACCGGACCGACTTATGACCTGATTAGGCCCAAGACCTTCATCGATCTGCAAGGGCCTAGACTGCGGAATGTTGATTGAAGATGACAAAATCTGTGAAGGCGTGACTGGCTCATGAACTAGCGGTGAACGAGGCGTAAACCGGGTTTTGGTGTTCTTGTTCTTCGGGTTCTTTTTTGTGGTACTCCTGAAACAGTGCAAATTAGTTAATGAGGATTTATTAGCTTTTGAAAACAAGCGTTTTCTAGGAACAGCCAATTCCAATGCTTCACCCTCAATTATTTCAGGAGATGAAGCAGTGGAAACTGACTGGTCCATGATAATCTTGTTAATCCTGCTATCAATGGATGAATCAATGTTGCTAACCTGCTTCTGAAGACACTCCATTGATAAAACAATTTTCTCTAGAATAATGGCTGACTCAGTCTTGACCTCTGTTTTGGCCTTTATTTTAACCGCTGACCTTAATGAAGAAGGATATAGAGGTCGCAGGAGAAATAGGTTTGAAAAAGGACATTCTTAAAGCAAGCGACCATGACCCGCACATTAAGCAGGAAGACTCAAGGGTACACGAAGTGCACTTGGAACAAACATGTCCAACGTGGTATGATTTTATAAATTTCTGGCAGCTGCCATTAGAACATCGGATTGAGTGATTCACATTCTTCTCTTTGACCGTCTCCTTTGACCTTTTCGGAGCCTTTCCCAAATCTGAATTGTAAAAACAGTAAGATTGACAAAAAGAGCCCTTACTGATCTCAAACTTTGAAATTATTTATAGTTTCTTTGAGAGTATGTTATCGAGATAATCATAGATTCATGCTCAATATCTTACAAGCATGTCAATACAATAGCTTAACAAGCCACTGTTTATAAAAGAAGCACAAATAGACAACTCATATGTCTATACACTCTGGACGCAAATAACCAAAACTGGTAACGCGTCTACCACGAAAATAGAAATGATCATAAAATCATTTTTAAAACACCATAACCTACAACCATTCATCTTGGAAGGTTTCTTCCTCCTGTCAGACATCCTCGATGATCCTTACTTCCAACTTTCAAAATCCACAGGCTGATTTAAATAAGTTATAAAACTTTTAAATTAGCTGAAAAAATTTCTACGCCTTTTCTTATCAGCAGTAGGAAAAGGACTGAAATCTTGGTTGCTACAAGGTCATGTGATAGCTTTCAGCCAATGAGGTTGTCATTGTGCTTAATGACCTACTCAGTGTCTATGGGTATTGGATTAACCCTCGTATTGCCTCATTCTGAGATATAGCATTCAAGCGAATTACTATGGATCTCATCATTAGAGTATGGAGATTCCTGAAGAAGCCTTCAGTCACTCTGTAACCACAATAACCATCAAACATTGGCTGTAAAAAATTCATCCTACTACGCTTCCCTTCAGAGAAGGAAACAACTATAGTAATGCAAGGAGGTAGGTTGTAATGTAGTAATAACTTTAGAGATTGACAGTCAAAAACTCCTTTAAAAGTTGACAGAAGCAGCTGAAACTCGAACTTGATTTGTAACTTCTCATAACAGAGCAATAAACCAAGTTTCAGTTATATATGGTGAAGGAGGAGTCTTGAAAGCTGATATGTTTGTATTTCATAAGTCGAAAGGGGACATAAATCCATCTAAAATTGATGCAAATGCCCGAAACTCAAACTTGCTCTGTAATTTCTCATAACAAAACAATGTACCAATTCTCAGTTGAATATCACAAAGGACTGCGAAAGAAATTGTGGAAAACTAATATTTTTTGTATTTCATAAGTTGAAAGGGGGGAAACTTAACGAAAATGTCTGAAACTAAAACCTGTTCTATAACGTCCTATAATAAAGCAACCTACCAATTCTCATTTGAATCCCTTGAAGGAGTGCGAAGAAAAGTGTGGGAAAACGGACAGTTTTCGTATTTCATAAGTCGAAAGGGGGATGTAACTCCACCCAAAACTGACGCAAACTCATGAAACTCGAATTTGGTCTGTAATTTCTCATAACAAAACAACATACCAATTCTCAGTTGAATATCTTGAAAGATTGCGAGAAAAAGTGCGGGAAATTAATATTTTTCGTATATTTCATGTGGAAATGGGGCATAACTCCATGTAAAATTGACGGAAATATTTGAAACTCGAGATTGCTCTGTAACTCCTTATACTAAAGCGATGTACCTATTTTTGCTTACATATCTTGAAGGCGTGAGAAAAAGTGTGGAAAGCTGATATTTTTCTTAAGTCGAAAGGGGGCATAACTCCATAAAAAATGGATGCATAGGCCTGAAACTCGAACGTGGTCTGTAACTTCTCATAACAAAGCAATTCTCAGTTGAATAACTTAAAGGAAAACCCAACAGTGACAGGTGGGTGGACAGACAGATAGAGTGCAAACCTATAGTCCCCACACCCACGTTTTACTGGTAGGTGACTAATAATCTTCCTTTGCCATGGAAATACACATTTCTTAACCCTTTCACTAAAAAATCCCTAAAAAAGTTCATTCTTTACATTACAAAACTTACTCAGTTTTATAATTAATTTGACTCGAAACTGGCAGCCAGTTGTTGCCTAAAGCTTCCAGTCAAATTAATTTCAAAATATTCAGCAGTCTTCCTGTACCATTACCTTGAAAATGAGATAGGGGGAATTCCTCTATGAAAGAGTCAAAGCCATTGCAGGTCGGCTCTGGATGGCTTGACCATTAAAGGGTTAACCATTTAACCCTTGAATTTGTTCAAGAAAATTTCAATTCTCTCATAGAAAATGTCCATTTGCAGACCAAGAGAGGGGTATTTTTGAAAATTTGCCACTGGAATGACTCGAGCCAGTCATTCCAGTGGTAAATTTTCAAAAACACTCTTTTCTTGGTCTGCAAATGGACATTTCTCAAGACCACTGCAGTAGCCATTTTTGGCTGATATGAGTGTCAAAGGGTTAAACAGTAATAGTCCAAGCAAATTTCCACTCGTCTCAGACTAGCCATAATTTCAAGCTCTACTTACTACAACAATATGTTGAAGAGTGTAGACATCAGAATCACCAAGATAGACCCTAATTGCACGTATCGTGAAACCATATCCTCTGGCACCTTTCTTCACAATAATTGGTGGTTTGAGTGATGGTTTTGCTGCCATTGACATCGGATCTCGTGATGGAGATGCGTCACGGGAGCTAGTAGATGAACCACCGGGGGAGTGTAAAGGCTGGCCTGCTGCTTCATCTGAAAATAACAAACAAGCAATGGACCTTTCCATTTTTAGCTATGCCCCACCAATATCTACCTAAGCTCCACCCACACTGAGAGTATGAGTCAAGTCAGTGAAGTCTGTAGAGTTTGAGACATCAATTGGCTCCCCACAGGGAGATGGTCTATCCCCTGTGCTCTTCACCTGTTACCTGGCTGCAGCATTGAAATCTGTGGCAAAATTCCACAAGACCAAGCCCTTGGTAAAAAGACCGTTTATACAATGCAACCTGCGTATCCTTGATGATGTATAACTGTAACAGCTGGGCAGCTCCAAAGGCAGCTCTAGACAAACTTGACGCCTGCCACCGCAAACACCTACGCACCATCACTGGGCACCGATGGCCAGACAGCATAATTTCCAACGACGCACTATACAAGATGTGTAATACGCCGCCGCTGTCTGTAAGTCTCCCAGCAAAGATGGTCCATGTTTGGCCATATGCTAAGGATGCCAGAATACACACCAGCACAGAGAGCCTTGGAATTCGCCCTACTCGGAGCCAGCAAATAGAGCCAGGAGAGGACGTCATTGCATAAATCTGCTAAGCGTGCTACGAGGTGACCTCAAGAAAGCAGGACTCGGTACACTCAAGTCAAGAATGGACCTGATGAAACTAAGGATTTTGGCTGATGACAAGACACAGTGGGCAAAAGCGAAGGACTGATTACAGCTGTAGGATGGTTCTACTACTACAGCCGCAGAATACAGTAATCATACATCAGATCCCTCCACTAACTTAAGAATAGAATTTCGCAAGGAATAATTTACTGATAATTAGTGATGAGGATAGATTAATTAGCAAAAGCTAAAATGTGATACTGATAAGCTAAATATTACAATGAAAGGATTGAAAAGTACCACATTTTAAGACAAAATATATTCATATTTGTCTGGTTTTCTCACTTAAATGCGAAAACGTGCTAAAAATAACAAAGCTAAGTGTTACCCTTTTAATTGTAAAGATTCGAGTAGGAAAGGAATATATAAATGTTTGCTTAGTACATGTCCATTTGCAGGTCAACAAGTAGTTGTGAAAGTTTGTCATTGGTATGACTGGCTTGATAACTGAACCAATCATTCAAGTGGTAAATTTTCAAAAATAGTCTTTTCTTGGTCTGCAAATGGGCATTTCTCATGACCATTGAAGAAGCCTTTTGGATGGCATGAATATTTTAAGTGTTAAGTGGTGGTGCCTTTGAGTCTTATCATTATCACCAGACACAAGCTAAAACAAGAACGGCAATCAGTGACGGCTAAAGATCTATGCAACCACCACCGCCGCCACCACCACCTCAACACAATGGTTCAATGTAGCATGAAGATTGACAAAATTGACACAGCATATTCTGTTTATGCTTATTTATGTATGCAAGTATGTACTGCACTGATGACATTCATACAGCAGCCATAAAGGGCATATTATTACAGCGGTAGAGCTTAAGTTTTTATTTCACTTATAAAATACACTAGTCCGCAGATAAGCGTACTAGTTCTGCAAAAGAGTTGGATCCGGGCGCCCTCCCTCAGAAAAAAATCACACAAAAAAGTAGGTGCTTATTGAATGTCCATTTATAGGCCAAGAGACTGCTATTGTTTTAATTTACAACTAGAATGGCTGGCTCTGTTTTCGAGCCAGTCATTCCAGTGGTAAATTTTGAAAAAATAATCATATCTTGGTCTGCAAATGGACATTTCCCAACACAACTAGAGAAGCCATTTTGGCTGGCTTTAGTGTTAAAGGGTTAAAGTAGTCATGCTCCCAACATTCCACCCCCCCCCCCCCCACCGCCTTCATGTTATTTCCTAAGGCCAGCAAACTGTCAAATTTAGCCATTACAGTTACATGTCATGGTTGGGGTGTGGTGTTTGGGACTCATTGCTAATAATCGACTAACTAGTCAGTCATGCCAACCAAATTTTAATTCTGAATGAAAATATATTTTTATATCAAAAATTTGTTTATTTTATATCTAGCTGTGTTATGGGGCATACACAATTAGCCTATAGAGATAGATCACTAGCATTCTAAAGAATGTGTCATATTGGAAAATGAATACATATTATTGCTATAATAATACTTGTCATTCTGAATTCTGAGATTTGTATTAAAGGAGGCAAATTAGAAGCTAGTTTGACTGAAAGAAATTGCAGACAGCAATTAATCACTTTAGTCAGATTGTTTTCAAAATAATTAGCAGAGCTCCGACTATAACATACTTGTGTCATTTATATATATAACATAGAAGGAAAAGTGTTAACACTCCACATTTTCACTGAGTAGTTCTTTATTTAGAAGGGGAATTCCAGTTTTTGCTTCCTATTTCATTAAGATGGGAGTATGGTATAGAAGTGCTGACAAGATAGGTTATTGCTATTAGAATATTGTTCATTTAATCTTGGCCAGTGTTTTAACTATGTAATCCCAGGTTAGAAGCGCTAATATATTGCTTTTCGAATAATATTCTGAACAATGACCACGGAACATAAGATGCGTAAAATTTCTATTGTCAAGTATCTAAAAAACGAACCTCTTATTATCTCAACCGTTCAGTTTAGGTGTTTAGAATAATACAAAGTGACGGCTTTATATAACTCTAGATTAGCCATTTTAAAACTATGTCATATTATATACACAAATTGGATAATTGGCTTATGTTGCAAACAGTGGTGCAGGTTTCCCACAATTTTAAGCATTAGGTCTATCAACATCATGGAATATTTCATTTTGGCGAGTCTAATGGATAAGTTTGACAAGAATTGTGCACTAGTCCACCGGACATGTGACTAATAGACTATGAGTAGTCTGTGTGGGAATCAGGTAGTCTTGGAGTAGCGGACATAACTGAAGATCGAACCCTGATTATTAAAAGTTAAAGGAATCAAATTTAGAGTTATCGTCTGGAAATGCAAACCAATTTCCTTAATTGGGTCAATGTAGTTATCACATTTGACCTTTTGACACCAAAATTAATTGGGTTCTTCAGATGACCAACACCAATACACAGGCTCAGTTTGGTGAAAATCCCTTCCGTAGAACTTAACTAAAGGTGACCGGACATTATGACGACGCGATTTAGAAAATTGCTCAGATGTGCGGCAGAAACCGATGGCGAGATGACAAGCAAGCAACTGATCGCCTCTGATCGGCGGTCGTCGCTCGATATTGAACATGCTTTCAAATATTTCTGTTGCTTCAGAATTGCCAGTGCACGATGATAGTATTGACCAATGGCTGGGGCCGCTTTTGTCACGGTTTGTTGGATATGTAATGTAGGCAAAATAAATTATTATTATTAAGTTGGTAACCAAGCCAGCCATTTCAGTGGTAAAATGTAAAAAATAGCCTTCTCTCGGCCTAAAAAATGGACATTCTATAAGAAAATATTTTAATACAATTTAGTCATTAAAGGTGTAA
The DNA here is from genome assembly GCA_034401795.1 of Chaetoderma sp. LZ-2023a. Taxonomy (NCBI): domain Eukaryota; kingdom Metazoa; phylum Mollusca; class Caudofoveata; order Chaetodermatida; family Chaetodermatidae; genus Chaetoderma; species Chaetoderma sp. LZ-2023a. The sequence goes on along the minus strand of CM067369.1, from coordinate 185,764,441 downwards.
GGGATGCATTTGGGAGATTATTTTCCGTAGCTGGTGGGCCTTTTCGCGATTAGTATCTAAATGTTTCGTAATGAATACACTTATACCTATCCATGTGATATTACACGTGGGATGGTGTTGAACATTGAAATATTAGCTTTTAAATCGCTAAGTAGTCTCATCCTGTCGGTTAAGTGTGCGCTCGATAAGAATGCGATAGCGACACGATGAAACTGTTAAGCGATAGGTAGCAATAGCTGACGCCTGGCATCGCCGTCGCATCGGCATAATGTGCGGTCACTTTAATCATCTGGAAAGCAACATAATTTTTTTTCATAGAGGAATCCAGTTTCTCAGTCAATCATATGATGTCACAACCAACTACATCACATGTAGGCTGATGTCATAATCAACTACAGCATGAATGACTCGATTTAGTCTGGCTTACCCGCTTAACAGTCCATCTAGTTGTCTTTAATATTTAAAAAAAATTTTGTTGAATATTTTGAAACTAATTTGACTGGGTCAAAGCAACCAGTCAAATTTGATTCACAATAATCAACAGTTTACCTGTGTAGTTTTCTGGAAATTGAGATTCAGAGTGCAGGGATCGATTGATCCCAAAACAGGCAAAGCGTGGGTGGAGCTTAACTAGAGATGAGGGGGCATAGCTAAAACAGGATTCCTCAGTTGGCTCAATGTGACATTCACCATGATTTTCGACCTTAAAATTAATGGGGTTCTTTGGAACTCAAGGCCAAATTAAGATTGTGCAGGACAAGAGCCAATTCTTAGAAATGCAATGGTTCATTATTAAGCCATGCAATCATGTTGAAAATTTAACAAAAATTCTCTTCTCTTGGCCTCCACATCAATATTTCTCAAGAGCATTGGACCGGCTTCATTATTAAACGTTCTATTATCAGAAATACAAGATGAACACAGCTACAATACAGCTCATAAATCAGCTAACATGTTTCTAAAATATCAGAAACGTTCTGTTGAATATTTTGAACATAATTGGATTGGAAGACATTGCTGAATTCTAATTCAATCAGTAAGTGCCATGAACATAAATTGTCATGTATATAAGCAATCGCATACCTGTAGGCTGTATGTACATCAATGATGATGCCGAGGCAGACTTGGGAATAGGCGGCTTGTCAGAATTGACTGGTACAGGTGCTAATGTTTTGCTTGTTGCTGTTATTGCTAAACTCATTGCTGGTGTTGTTTTTGTTCTGCATAATGTACTAGTTGCTGGTGATGGGGATTTAACTTTTGATTCATCTTCCGTATCTTTTTCCCGTTTCTCCTCAACAGGTGATAATTCTGGAAAACAAATACGACTGATGACAACATGAAGATTTCCTCCTGGGCTTACATGTTGAGTTTTCAGGAAATTAAAAAACAGCCTAACTCTACCTAGTTCATAGAACAGATGCTCTGCGCCAATGTAAGGCTCAAGAAAAATCAACCAATCGTGTTTAGTCATGGCTGAGTCATTTGCTATACATAAGAACATATAGGCTTGTTAACCATTTAACACTTATAGCAGCCAAACCGGCTTCTGCAGTGATCTTGAGAAATGTCCATTTGATAACTGAGCCAGTCATTCCAGTGGCAAATTTTCAAAAAATTGTCAATTCCTTCAAAAGAGTGAATTGAATGTAAATTAATCCTTTAACACTCATGTCAGCCAAAAACACCTTCTGCAGTCGTCTTGGGAAATGGCCATTTGCAGAGCAAGGGAAGACTACTTTTGAAAATTTACCACTGGAATGACTAGCTCGATAACCGAGCCAGTCATTCTAGTGGTAAATTTTCAAAAATAGTCTTCTCTTTGTCTGCAAATGGACATTTTCAATGAGGAAATTTAAATTTTTTGAACAAATTCAAGTGTTAAAGGGTTAACATGTGAATTATAAATTTAAAGCACAAACTTTAGAATACATGTACGTTCAAACAGTCAGAAAGAAGCTTGGAAGCACCAAACCTGGTGTCATAACCATGAGTTATGACAATTTCAACACAAATGGACAGTTTACGGAGAGGTGCTCTAGCTGTTCCGATTCAGTAAGACTATTTTTGAAATTATATCATTGGAATGACTGGCTTCGAGTCATCCCAATGTTAAAATGTTAAGAATTGTCTTTTTTGACTTGCATATTGACATTTCTCAAGATGACCACATGGACAGTTTTTTGACTGGTTTGATCATTAATAGTCAGTCACCAACATTTTTTAATAAAGAGTTATGTGACCACTTGAACATTGCATATAATCTATTGTTATGCTGTACATCCAGACCTACCTTTACCGCTGATTTCTTTGCTGTCCTCATCTGTAGAGATGGAGAACTTCGGGAGTGTTCGTCCATGTTCTACATTTGAGGGTGATGTTAGTCCAGACGTACTACTACTGCTGTTCTGGCTAGCAACTTGAGAAAGGTCAGGGGTTAACAAGCTCTGCGTGTTGCTACAATAATTAAGAATGAGAAAATATGTATTATCGTATAATTTTAAATGAAAAATATTAACTAGGGGTAAGATAATATAGAATTTATTAAACAAAAATAATACCCAAGAGTAGTGAGAAACAGAACACGAAACCTTTGCTACGTGTGTATTATCAACACATACCACCCTCATCACGAAAACAGCGTCTTCATTTCTAGCCTTTGAACCCGATAGGTAACAATTCTGTCCATCACATAAAAAGAGGCTCACAGGCCTGTGACGCCCACTTGGAAAATAAGCCTACCACACTACGGTCCTATCAGCTAAGTATGGTTGAAATCGTGCCAACCGTTAGTAAGGAGTAATCTTTTTAACTGATTTTTCAGAAATTTTAGGAAAATCCAACATGGTCACCAGCAAATTTTACCAAACAAGTGTTTCTCTTGTAACTGTAACACCACAGTGTTATTGTAGACAGGTTTGGTTGAAATCGGTCAAGTGGTTAATGAGTACTAGTCTTTAGCGATTTTCCATAAATTTTTGGAAAATTCAAGATGGCCAGCAGAAAATTTGACCAATCAAAGCTTTGTAAACAAGTTCAGAAGCCTATTACCATAGGATCCTTCCTACCTAGTTTAGTTGAAGTCGGCCACTTAGTTAATGACAAGTACCATTTTTATTCGAGGAAAGGATTCTAGTTTGTATTGGACACACGCTAAATTTTGGCCCAAAATGTCTCCAAAAATCCTTATACTCATAGTAAGAACGCATGGAAAAATTGAAATCCATTCTCTAAAATTGTTAAAACTCATATAGACACTAGCACAAAAATTGAACGCAATTTCCCCACTATGTTTAATGTATGCCTGAAAAACATCGTGAAAGTGAAATTATTAATGGGGCAGCCTAAATATTGAACATCTTCAATAAAGATCGTTTATTACATCAAAATCAGTGCTATTTTTGACATAAAATGTTGTCTTGAAAATATAGAAATCATGTAATATTAGGAATGTGGTAACATTAAATCACCCCCCACACCCCCCACCCCGGATCCAAACATTTCAGATAAACATACATCAAGAAAAATGAAATCCTGACACTGCATCTCGCCTTAAAACATATAGCTTTTAAGTGTAGGTTCAATTCCGTTCAACTATTATGCCCGGAGAAGACAATTTTGGTGAATTTAAAGTTTTTCAAGGGAGATAACTCAGGAAAATATGGATGAATTTCTTCAAAATGGAATCATAGCACTGCTTCTTCAAGTAACATATTCAGTGACAAAGGAATTCAGAGCATAGGTTCAAAATTCTTAAAGATCTAGCACGAACAAGACAATTTTTATGTCAATGATGAATTTTAACTATTTCAGGGGAGATAACGACCCCAGACACCCATTAGGGTTGGTTTGTCAATTTATTAACCACATAAACATACTTATAGTTCAATCACTACTTGTTAAATAAATCTTACATTTAGCGCCAGAAAAAGATTTCTAATCTTGCATTTAATGCCTTCTAATGCATGAACCACAACTCTCTACTCTAGTCCAGGTTTCTGGATGGAGTAGACTCCCTTAATGCCAATCAAACAGATGCTTCTGGAATCGTAGTTAAACTGGAGGGCTTGTGTTGACATCTTGAAATGATTTTCAGAGATGGACTGGCCGACAGACTGATGTACCTACATTCTATACAGACGCATGGATGTACAGGCATATGGATAGCACATAAGGGAACCCATACCAAGTTTCAAAAGAATCACAGCTAAATTGTAGGAGTTGTGTTGACAAGAAATGATTGGTACTGCAGTTTATGTATCGGCTTAAAGGTAGCTAAAAGGGGATAACTCTGCAATGAATAATTTTCTGGCCACAAAAAAAGCACATACACATCTTCTGATGGTAATGACTAGATTTACCACGTTTTAAAAGAATTGTAACTAAACTGTAGGAGTTGCGTTGATAAGGATGGACCGACAGACGAACATATATTTGGGACAGACGGATGGATGTACAGGTATACGGATAGCACATGCACATCTTCATGGTGTAATGATGACACACACCAAGTTTCAAAAGAATCGCAGCTAGCATTGCGTTGACAAGAAATGATTGGCACTGCAGTTTATGTATTGGCTTTAAGCTATTTCGAGGGGAATAACTCTGTAATGAATAATTTTTTGAACGTGAAAAAAGCACATGCACATCTGCACATGACACTAATACTGTGGATGAAATTTTAATCCATTGAGACCCCTGGAAGGAGTTGCGTTGACAAGAAATGATTGTCAGAGATGGATGGACTGACAGACGGACATACATACATTTTGGACAGACTGATGGATGTAGAGGTATACTGATAGCACATGCACACCTTCACGTGGTAATGATAATATTTACCAAGTTTCAAAAGAATCGGAGCTAAATTGTAGGAGTTGCATTGACAAGAAATGATTGGCAATGCAGTCTATATATTGGCTTTAAGATATTTAAAGGGGGATAACTATGTAATGAGATTTTTTTTGGCCGTGAAAAAAGAACATGCACATTTGCACATGATACTGATAATGTGGAAGAAATTTTAAGTTAATCCATTGAGACCTCTAGGAGGAGTTGCGTTGACAAGACTGGGACAGACAGACAGAGGGATGGATGGACATATGGACAGACTCAAAAAAGTATCTGGTTTTGTTTCTACGAGAATTCTTAATACTTACCAGATGTACTATTATGATAATGTCTATTATCTAGTCTAGCTCAAAATAAACAATTAAAAACTCCACACTATCCTGGTCCTGCCCATACTGTGTCCGGGAATTACCATAGCCAGACAAACAGCGAAAGCAGCTCAACCTCACCTCAGCGGGCCGGCTGAGGCAGGGCCATAGTACATCTGGTAAGTATTAAGAATTCTTGTAGAAACAAAAGCGGATGCTTTTTTAATTCTACTTCGAATAATACTTACCAGATGCACTATTATGATAAACTCCGGATTTCGACAGCCAGGAAATACCGGTGGGAGGAGGTGAGGCTCGAACCAGCACTCATCTACCATCCAACGGAGAAGGTTGTTAAGAGACTAGAACCCTGGCATACGCTTGGATTCTGCCATCTGACTCATAGAGTGCTAAACTTCCATGGTCTAAAATGCGCTCCCCACCCACCCCCAACCCCCCTCCCCCCACCCCCTCTTTTGTCCGCACAAAATTCAGAGGGCTGTCAAAGGGGATGCAACACCCACCAGACCCGTGTCAGCCCCAAGTCTCAGCTAGGGCAGTCCAGTAGAGTGCGAAGAAGCTACTACAACTTCTAATTTTGAAAAAATATCAGTATATCGATTAGATTTTTAAATTGGAATGAGTCTAATGTCTGTTTGAGAGGATAAGTATACTCTTGTACCAGACTATTTACCTAAGCAGTCTAGTATTTCGACTGTAAGTAAATATATTTATAGTCACTTAATTAATGTAAACACTCACCATTTTGAGTGCTTGATCTTTTCTTGTTCATCACAGCTCGGCCCAATCCATGGTCGTACTCAAGTCATGTGCATAGCCATTGTTCAGTGTAAGTGGAAGACTTTGCGATGTGTGCGAAGTAGTGGTCGGATGTGGCTTAGTTTAGATTCGATAAATTGGCGACGGCTACCAGATTAAGTGCGCTGGAGATGTCGCGAAGGTAGAAATCAGTGAATGACGACTCTGCATGCCATGCTACAGACATCACCTCCTCTAATGAGACACCCTTATAAAGGGCCGATGATGCTGCTAGTGCTCGGACCTGATGGGCATTCGCACGATCAATCTGCTTTCCTGTAGCGATTTTGTGCCACATCTGAATAGCGTCAACTATCCAACGAGAAATAGTATCTTTCGAGGCGCGTAAATGAGGAGCTTTGAGACATAACCACAGAGATTTGGGGTCATCTCTCCACTCCTCAGTACATTTCTTATACATTTTCAGACATCTGACAGGACACCAAGCAGAAGAGTTTGGGTCATGTCTAGTTAAACTTGGCAAATTGATCGGCTGTCCTGGATATTTAAGTGACTGATTCTTTGCCAGGAAACAAAAACGTGGAAGTAGTCTTAAACCTTCACCCGTGACGACAAAATGGTCTTGTTCGGCAGAAAGCGCATGCATTTCGCTTCTCCTTCTCGCCGACGCTGCTGCAACCAAGAAAACTGATTTAATAGTTAACAGTTTAATGCCATCTTGGCTAAGAGCGCATCCATCTTAGAAAGGACCGAGTCGCAGAGAAAGAACCGAGTACCCGGATTAACACTAATAAGCTAACGGGTACCGGGCGACTCCAACAATGGCTACCATTTTAGAATAATGTGCCAATTTAAGGAAATTTCAAACAGTCATTATGGCACGAATGTATAAATTCTAGATTGATACAACCTGCCCCTGTGATGATTTCCCTTTGTCCTCCATGATGTCACAGACGACGCACTCCAAACAACTCTTGATACGTAGTAATTTGAAAAAATAAAGAGCTCTAGAAAACGTGACTTGACAGTCGCAAAATAGATGAATCTGACTGTGATTGGGAATTGACTAGGTTTTGGTAATTCCTGGACACAGTATGGGCAGGACCAGGAGAGTGCGGAGTTTTTAATTATTTATTTTGAGCTAGACTAGATAATAGACATTATCATAATAGTACATCTGGTAAGTATTATTCGAAGTAGAAATGCTGATCGCTATACCCCCCACCCCACCACACACCACGTCTTCCCTCGGGGAGAGGGGGCGGGAGGATATATAAGACACAGAAATGGGGATTTCTGAGTGTTATTTTCTCATATTACAATGATATATGGTACATTTAGAGCGGTGATGATTACAAACAATAGGTTTATTATATAATATGATACCCTCCAGCTATTTTAGTCCTCTAGCTTAGCTCGGCCCACATCATAGCCATTGGGATCGATTTGAATCATTGAAACCTGAATTCCCAGAATCTAAATTTCAAGGTCACAAGCTGTTGAATATTTTGAAACATGGCCATTATTTAGACTATAGCGAAAATGTTTCCCGACCATATGACATCCTATTTTCAACTGTGTCTATTACATGGGGGTTAAACGGTAGTCTTTTTACCGATGTTCCATAACTTTTCTGAAAATCGAAGGAGTGCTTGAAAAATTGACCAATCAAGTTGCTTGTATACAAGATTGGAAGTCTACAGCAATGGGGTCCCCTTCCGGGCAACTTTGGTTGAAATAGGCCAAGTGAGTAATGTAGGGCTGCGCGATATACCGATACCATATTTAAAACCGATATCCTGCACTGACGGTTTCATAACCGATTATAAGAAATAAATATCGAAAAACCGAATATGAACATATTTTCGGTTTTTCGTATCAGCATTGTTAAAAATAAAAGATACTAACGAGCATGAAGTGTAATGAATAATAATGACCATACTTTCCATTAAGTTACGTTCAGGGCAACTAATAATTGAACGTGGCCCCAATTGCGCATATTGTGTAACTCCATGTAACTCGCTGTACGCCGAGAGAAATCAAGCAGTGAATTAATTAAATAAATATCCACTCGTCTTTTCTCTGGTAGTCTCCGATAAATTTGCAATATAAAACAATACTAACGCGGGAATTTGTCATTGAAATTTGTATCTGGGAACATTTCTAAACAACGGCATCCATTTTATTTACGTCACCGGCTAATTAACATAATGCAAAGTCGTCCCAAAACTAAATCGCCCGAATGCATAAAAATCTCGCCAATAAATATAATGCTGAATACATTTTGCTGATTAGGATATAATTTTAAATAAAATTATTACTCAAACCGTTTTTAAAATGGTATCTTCTATACACAATATCATATTAACTTATGAAATTCGCGTTCGCAATATTACAGTTAATATTTTCTTCAAGGCATGATTTCGTCGCCGGGCCGAATTGGAAATGAAAGAAGAAAGGGAGATAATTACATCATAATTAATTACAATCGCGTGATTTACGTCTTTTCGCAACCTGTTTTGCTGATGATTTATGATTAATTTTGACAAAATGAACGATGCTTATTTAACTGTGCGTAATATTTAGGTGGTCCAATCAATAAGTTCACTCCCACGATGATGGATATTATGAGGTATATTAAGCTTTAAAGGCGTAAAATGTTACGAATGTATCAGGGCGTGAAAATACATTCTGTTTTCGTGCTATTTTTTATAATTTAAATTTTTTGTTTCGTGTCCTTAAAACCGATATGAAAACCGATATGACTGTAAGCCAAACCACGCAGCCCTAGTGTAATGAGTGATCTTTTAAAGCAAAAGTTGATGAATAGATAGGTGATAGATGGGTGATAATCATGGTCTTTCAGGCCACGCGAGCTAAGAACATAAACATATGTATGTGTAGGGCCAGTTTTCCTGCCTCTGGGTTACTTAATTAGTGAGGTCAGAATACTGGCCTTTCATTTCTCTAGGGTTATCTGGTATAAATTTTAATTTGGTTATTTTTGCTATAAACTCAAGGCGCAAGGTGATAATGCAATGATACAGTAAGTTGCTCAATATTTTGTTGCCGGAAACATTATATTCCGAAATTCACCAAAATCTTTTTTGCATTACCCACTAGGGGCCATAGTCACAGTGTGCGCATCACTTAAGCAAAACAGACAACAGACCAATCAAAATGCAGCATTTGACACAGGTGACTTAATCAGTACTTATGCCCGTTTCTATATCATATATAATTACCTTACACGAATAAGCCCTTGTCGTTTGCATCAACAGACTATACATTGTTATGCGACTGTTCTATCTGGTTAAACGAAAGAGCTTTACCAGTCCTATAAACATGTTACACTATTTGACTCCATAAACCACATTAGCAGATACAAATACTTCTATTTAATGAAGTTTACCTATCTGATGAACTAAAAACATCCTCGTCATATTTCACTGTACTTGCATCAGTCTTGGAACCAATATCTGATTGACAGCTGTCTTTCCTCAGCGTGACCTGTATCTCCAAGGAACTATCGGAGCACTCTGATTGGGTAGAATCTGTGCGCTCTATCGGTGATTTATTCAACTGCTGACCCTTAAAGTCATCCCTCACTGGACTGGAATGTCTTGGACCAGGGATTCGTTCCACAGATTTCTCCTTCTTCTCCTGCTTAGCCAAGAGAAAATTCAATTTAAAAACAGTTTAAATGGTTTCTAAAGATAAATATCAGCATCTTGTCCTATATATTTGTTGATGATGGTCATATTTGCAACAACATATCGGGAAACTCATGTTGATCGGCACAGGTTGTTTATTTAACTGTCATAAAGCAATCTTTCCAGAATCTTGGAATGGAATAAACTAAACATCAAATAATCATGTAAGTATAGATAATTGTAATTTGTCATCATTACTGTAACTCTAAACCCTTTACTGGGTAAATTTGGTCAAGAAAATTATTTCCTTATTAAATGTTTATTTGCGGGTAAAGAGAATATTTTTGCAAATTTACTACTGGAGTGACTGCAGATGGATATTTCTCAAGACTAATGCAGAGGCCGATTTTCGCCGGCTTGACTATTAAAGGGTTAAACTTTGATAAGAAACAGAAACTATACTATCTTTTACATATACAAGAATTTTGTGACGCCAAATGTCTCGCCTGTCTTCTTTATTAATGATAAGCATCAGAGGCCAGTGACTTTGACGTTTGGCCCTGTGAACTCAATGTCATCAATCCGATTGCTAATCGCATAGCCAACCATATATGCAGGCTTAAATTTCATGTGGTAAATCACTCCTGATATATAGATGTTTTACTACCAAAGGTAGAGTGAGATTACCAATCAGCGTGATTGATGCCTATAGGATACATGCAATGTGATTGATGGATCCAGAATTCTTCACGATCCTTGCGGAAAGCAGTTGCTTCCGTGCTGTCACGGTCGTGGCGTGGCTTCACAATGGTTTCTGTGAATCCCGCTGGGGTGATGGAAGACGTGCTTGCTGATTCCATACTGTTGATTCTTGGAAAGAATCACGCTAAACTTCTTTAAAATGATATAATTCTTCAAAAACTTGGTAGCGCTTATTGTTCCTTATATATAAGCCAAGAAGCTTCGCTAAAGATTTATGTTGAAAAAGTTCTGTACCAAGGTCACAATGATCTTGATCTTTAACCATTTGACCTCAATGTCATCATACATATTTCTAAAAGCATTGAAATTTAGTTCACATAGGGTTAACCATGCCTGAAATATACATGAAAGCTACTTGCTAAACTTAACATGAGAAAACACGAGTGGATGCTGACACACACACACACTCAAACATGTCAAACAAAACACATTCATTCACTCACTCCGCTCCGCTCGCACGCACGCACGCACGCACGCACACACACACACACACCAGTGCGCCAACATGAGTACATCACTAAAATGAGTTTTCCAATACAGTAACAGTGAATGTATGATAAGTCTGGATGCTATATTAGACTAGGAAAATGATGCTGTGTGTAGCGGGGGAGGGACAGGGATCTATATTTTCCAGTAATTACTCTTAACACGTAGTCGTTTAAACAATGAGCTTTCTGGGATGTATGGGACAGGCGGATGCAGGGACAGACGGGATCGACCAATACAAACTATTTCAACATTATGCAATCATCCTATCAGTATCAAACAATTCTCTCTCAAACGGTATGAGGAATTGCCACTACAAAATTTTTCAGAGACAGACGGGATGGACTGATGAAAGAAGATTAACATTAGGCACATCATTAAATGGTATACAATTATTCTGTCAAGTTTCAAACAATTCTCTAAAAGGAGGAGTTGTAGCTTTTCGTACACATGTATGGACGGACATGCTTACGTATGTACATATGCACGTACAGTGTGAAAACACAATACCCCCATTTTCTGTAGAAAGGGGGGTGGGGGGGTCATAATGATATAGATTGATTCTAATTAGCAGGTACGACAAAAAGCTATTTTGTACAAATGTTGCAATGACCTTGACCTGGGACCGCGCTATCACCACAATGGATCCATTCAGCCATATCAGTATCGACAATCATGTGTGCAAGTTTTGTTCCATTAAGATCAGTCAATCCTGAATTATAAGCCAAGCCAATTTGCTAGACGCAAAACTATACTTGAAAATACAGAAGACATCTAGGTCCCAATGACCTTGACCTTTGATCTAGTAAGCTTATTTATCATCAGCATGGAGCTCCCTTTCAGCATAAACCCGTGTGTAAGTTTAGTTAAAATAAAATAGACCAACAATTGTGTTAATCATTCTTGTCGTCAAAAGGGAAATGGTAATTTAATGTGCGATTTCATTGGTCGATTATCACATCTAACTGGCCAGTAATTATTATGAGAAAACACTTCTAAGAAAGGCATATAAACACAACACGTCTAACTGTCTTGCTACTGCAAGCCACCAGACAATATTTTCAATGAGCAAAAGATCTTGATTGAATATTTTGAAAATAATTTGACTGAAAGTTGTTGGTGGTTTAACAGACACAGAGATATAACCCCAGGAATATGTGATCTGCAAAAACTCAGCAGTCAGGCGGTTACAATAAATAATGACAAACCTCGTGTAACTGCTCAAGCTTTTGCTTAGAGTACACCTTGCTATAGCGCGGTGAACACGATGAGAAACTGTGAAATAGCGGATCATCCTGCTCATCCTCCGTGTCATCCATATCAAACTCATGATTATACCGATCAGCACGACCTAAAAGTGCAAAAAACAGTTATCAATTGAGGGATCCACTCAGTCACTCAAGCATCTAATATCATAATCAAATGCATCACTTGTTGGCAGATATCACACTCAATGATATATCTTCATCACAAATGTTGAAGTGTATGAATTGTATGTCTTTGATGAATTTACAATTTAATAAACATTCTGTTGAATACTTTGAAACTAATTTGATTGGAAGCTGATGATCCTCGTCAAATTAGTTTCAAAATATGCAACAGCATAACTGTATATTTACCTTGAAATCAGGATTCTGAGAGTTTACGCTTCAAGGTGCACAAACTATTCAAATGATGTGAACATTTTAAAACTTACCAATGGAATAATTGGCTCGATAACCAAGCCAGTCATTCCAACGGTAAATTTTCAAAAAATCTATAAATGCTGTAAATGGATATTCATTCACTAAGCAGATATCAATCATCTTTGAACTACTTTGGCCCGAAAAGTATTAATGTTGTGACAAGGTCATTTATTCAACGACCAAGACGCGGAATGAATTAAGCATCTGCTACATTCGTCTCCATTACTCTTCTAAGACCGTGTTCTCGCTGGAGATTTAACCAGGAATAATGCCATACAGTAACGATGTGTGGCATTATTCCTGATTCGATCTCTAGTGAGAACACTACCTAAGATTTCAGTGGCTAACTATCTTCGAGGAAAATAAATGACCAAGCAAATTACGTGCAAGAGAAGACAGAAGCTAAATAAGGCCTTACTGTCAAAGTAGCTTGTATCTTCTTCATTCTCCAGCTGTGGCACAAACTCTGCTTTCTGCCTCATCAAGCCATCCCAGTCAAGAGATATGAAGAAAATGTGTTCTTGGACTTCATGAGACCCGCCAGCACCCAATCGCAATAACGGGTCTTGTTGCAACAGCTGTGTGATTATATCTTTGGCATCGTCACGAACATCCCAATCACTTTCATTCTCGTCTGGCCACTCAATTTCATCTAGTGAGAAATATCAAGATATGTAAATAAATAATCATGAACGCATATGCATTATTACACAAAGGCACACAGGCATGTATGCTCTTACACACACACACGCGTGCGTGACAATAAGGGGATGCATTTCCAGCTCCGCCCACTTTGTACACGTGTAGGAATCGACTTGAAACTTTAAAACCTGAATTCGAAAAATCTAAATTCCAATGATACATACAAGGAAGTCGATGAATATTTTGAAACTAATTTGCCTGGGGGATGATTATGCAACAGCTCCAAATCAAAATAGTTTCAAAATAGTCAACAGAGTGGTTATTAAATTGTATATTCACAAATTCACCTTCACAAAAACACATACAATGCATACACTTTCGCAACAGAATTAGTATCATTGTGATAGTGACATCAGCTAACAAGTTACGTATCTGATCATGATGTACAATACTGAGTGGCACATCGGATAGATCCATGATATGCACAGCCAGTAACCTCAAGATAGACATAAAACTTCACACATTAATGGGCAAGTCAACTAAAAATACCTTCAGTACCTGCAGCGGTCATCAAAAAATATTTTTGAAAATTGACAACAGGAATTATTGGCTCGATAAACGAACAAGTCATTCTAGTGATAAATTGTCAAAAACAGTCTTCTCTTAGCCTGCAAATGGACATTCAATGAAGAGAATTTTTGATTTTCATGACCAATTTTGACCATTAAGGGGTTAGCATGGTCAGTATTCAGCCAATTATAAATTTTCAAAAATAATCTCTTGGCCTGCAAATGGACATTCCTCATGACCGCTGCAGAGGTAAACTTTGACCATCTTGAACCCTTTCATCGATAAATTCACTACATCTCATTTTCAAGGCAAACATACAGAAAAACTGTTGAATTCCAGTCAAATTAATTTCAAAATATTCAACAGAATAAATTTTATATCATAAATAATTTAATATTTTGGGGATTTATTGGTGAAAGGGTCAATGGGTTATGCCCTTCTAATTTTGCTGCTATAAAATTATTCACAACCCGAGTTATCTCCCATGGTGCATGTGATGAGTACCGGTAACTCACTACACACATGACATAATGATTTACAGTATAAGACTCACCATTAATGACCTGTGAAAACAGCTCCTCGGGAGTCTCACCAAAAAATGGCACGCAACCAACGAGAAACTCGTACAAGATAATACCCATAGACCACCAGTCCACGGGTTTACCATAGCCTTGACGGAGAATCACTTCAGGTGCGATATATTCAGGTGTGCCAAACACCTGCTTGTCACAGAACTGCTTGGATTCCTTGTCTAAGGAACCCTCATATAGATTAGTTGTCACTGAAAAAAGGATGATTAATGAAATTTCATAAAATCGGTAGATTTAAATGGAAATTATATGAATGATAAAATTTCATAAAAAAAGTTTGTCACAGAGATTAGAATGAATAATTTTGTTGCCGTCAAATTTGTGAAAGATGAAATTTCATAAAGTTGGCTATTTCATAACAAGAGGCCTGTGTCGCTCACCTGGAACACCATCAATTTTTGTCAAAAATGTTGGTGGATGGTTTAGTAGTCGCTTAAATGAGTTTGTGGACATTTTTGCTAGTTCAATATGGCCGCCAAACACGCTACATTTTGATTGGCCCACTGCGCCCAGGGTTTTTTTTGGACTGATCAACTTCCCTTGAACAAACTTTAATGGCCCTTAGTCCTTAATCATACCGCCCAAATTTCAGCCTGATCCCTTCAGAGGTTCTGGAGTAGTCATTTTCGGGAAAACTAGGTCATCCAAGATGGTCGCCGAACCATTTGGTCAATCAAGTCCTCTTGAACAAACTTGGCTTACCTCTTGGCCTAGATGAAGATTCCCCGAGCGGTTTCGGAGAAGATTTTTTAAAGACATTTCCTAAAATCGGCCAAAATCCAAAATGGCAGCCGGACAAATTGGCCGATCGGGTTCATTTGAACAAACTTGGATCCCTATGCCCTAAGAATGCTTCCCTCCAAACATAATTGAAATCGGTCTAGTAGTTCTCGAGAAGACATTTTAAATTTTCCATTGCTTTAGCATGGGAGCTTTCGACGAGAAAATTATCCAAGATGGCTGTTTATCCGACAATTTCAAAAATTGCAAATTTGAGCTCAGAATACCCAAAAACATATATAGAACCAATTTTGGCCTCAAAATCCATCAAATGAAAAAAATCCAATATGGCCACCAAACAGGCTACATTTTGATTGGCCCACGGCGGCCATGTTTTTTGACCAAGCAACTTCCCTTGAACAAACTTTAATGGCCCTTAGTCCCTGATCATATCTCCCAAATTTCGGCCTGATCCCTTCAGCGGTTTTGGAGAAGTCATTTTCGGGAAATCTAGGTCACCCAAGATGGCCCACGAACAATTCTGTCAATCAAGTCGTCTTGAGCAAACTTGGCTTACGTCTTTCCCTAAATGAGGTTTCGTAAGTTTTGAATCGATTCTCCAAGCGATTTCGGAGATTTTTAAAGACATTTCCGTTGAACTCTATAACAAAATTGACAGAAATTTGATTTTAAATACATTTATTTGTGTTCCACGGGATAAAACACATCTCTAATTTTGTTCTTTACAGCGAACAATCAGTTCTCTACCACTACAACCCGTAATGTAATCTTTCACTGGATATGTGGTGATTATGTAGGCATTATGTACTCAACAATCATCACAAGGCTGTGTTTTCACGACCGACGCGATCAGTGAATATACTGACAGTTCATCACGACAACCCACGAAGCACTAACCACAATGGCAAGACAGGATTTATGTGAATTGGTGACGCTTGATAACCATGATTTTGTAACAATGTCCCACAAGCATTCTAAATTGTGTTAACTTTAACAAATATTTTGATCTTATTTCGATTTATGCTTCAAATTCCGTCTAAGCAGATAACGGATGACTCCCTTCCACTAAAATATTGACGAGATTTTCTCATTCAAATAAGTTGTAAAATTTTGGCGGAAGCGCCATTTTCAAATTTATGAACCAGTAACCATGAACCGAGATCAAAACTCTGTTCGTGGTTCACTTCCAGGAAGAGAAAACGTAAAATTCAGGAACCAAGTCAGAATTTACTGACTGTCAGTTGCAAAAATGCACCCTAGTAATCTATTGCATGTACCTAGGAAATGACACATGCTAGGCAATGCTGCATGATAATAATAATAATAATAATATTAATAATAATGAAATATGTTATAATTCACCAGCTTTAATCATGCCAGCTACTCACAATTCATTAGACCAATCTTAGATAGGCCAAAGTCTGTCAACTTAATATGCCCCGTTACCGTGATCAACAAGCTGAAATAAAAACAAGTTCTCGGAATAAAGTAGATGTTTAGCAGTGACTCGCAGTCATAATCAATAGGCCTCACTTGTTAGCTGACTTGTCATGAAAGTCCATCACGACAGTGTATGAAAGTATGAATTGTATACATGTCTTTGGTGAATTTAAAATTTAATAAACATTCTGTTGAATATTTTGAAATTGCCATAAGTAGCAAAAGCTGCCAGTCAAATCAGTTTCAAAATATTTAACAGCTTGCATGTATTGTTACCTTGAAATTGTGATTGTGGGAATTAATGCTTCAAAGTTTCACATTGATTCCAACATGTGCACAAATGGTGCGGAGCTTAGCTATAAATGGGCAGCCATAGCTAGAAATGGGCAGCCATAGCTAGAAATGGGCGTGCATAGCTATAAATGGCCAGCCATAGCTAGAAATGGGCAGGTATAGCTTGAAATGGGCAGCCATAGCTAGAAATGGACAGCCATAGATAGGATTGGGCAGGCATAGCTAGAAATGGCCTGGCAAAGATAGAAATGGACAGCCATAGCTAGAATTGGGTAGCCATAGCTAGAAATGGACAGCCATAGCTAGAATTGGGTAGCCATAGCTAGAAATGGACAGCTATAGCTTGAAATAGCTAGAAATGGGAAGGCATAGCTAGAAATGGTCAGCCATAGCTAGAAATAGGCAAGCATCGCTAGAAATGGACAGTCATAGCTAGAAATGGGCAGGCATAGCTATAAATGGGATAGCTGGAAATGGGCAGGCATAGCTATAAATGGGATAGCTGGAAATGGGCAGACATAGCCATAGATAGACATGGGCATGCATCATTAGAAATGTGCATGGACAGTTATAGCTAGAAAGGTATAGCTAGAAATGGGCAGGCATAGCTAGAAATGGACAGCCATAGCCAGAAATAGGTAGGCATAGTTAGAAATGGACAGCCATAGCTAGAAATGGGAAGGCATAGCTAGAAATGGGCAGTTATAGCTAGAAATGGACAGCCATAGCTAGAAATTGGCAGCCATAGCTAGAAGTGGGCAGGCATAGCTAAAAATGGGCAGCCACAGCTAGAAATGGACAGCCATAGATAGAATTGGGCAGGCATAGCTAAAAATGGGCAGCCATAGCTAGAAATGGGAAGGCATAGCTAGAAATGGGCAGCCATAACTAGAAATGGGCAGCCATAGCTAGAAATGGGAAGGCATAGCTAGAAATGTGCAGTTATAGCTAGAAATGGACAGCCATACCTAGAGATTGGCAGCCATAGCTAGAAGTGGGCAGGCATAGTTAGAAATGGGCAGCCACAGCTAGAAATGGGCAGCCATAGCTAGAATTGGGCAGGCATAGCTAGAAATGGGCAGGCAGAAATAGAAATGGGCTGCCATAGCTAGAAATGGGCAGGCATAGCTAGAAATTGGTAGCCATAGCTAGAAATGGGCAGGCATAGCTATATATGGGCTGGCATAGCTATAAATGGGCACGGATAGCTGGAAATAGGCAGACATAGCCATAGATAGACATGGGCAGGCATCGCTAGAAATGGACATAGACAGCCATAGGTAGAAATGGGCATGTATAGCTAGAAATGGCCAGCCACAGCTAGAAATGGGCAGCCATAGGTAGAAATGTGCAGGCATAGCTAGAAATGGGCAGGCATAGTCAGAAATGGACAGGCATAGTCAGAAATGGGCAGCCATAGTCAGAAATGGGCAGCCATAGTCAGAAATGGGCAGCCATAGTCAGAAATGGGCACGCATAGCTAGAAATGGGCAGGCATAGCTAGAAATTAGCTAGAAATGGGCAGGCATAACTAGAAATGGGCAGGGCAAACCTAGAAATGGTCAGGCATAACTAGAAATGGGCAGGGCAAACCTAGAAATGGTCAGGCATAACTAGAAATGGGCAGGGCAAACCTAGAAATGGTCAGGCATAGCTAGAAATGGGCAGGGCAAAGCTAGAAATAGGCGTGACATAGTTAGAAAAGGGTTCCTCTCTTGGAGCCACCTAAACCGCTTAAAAAAACAAATAATGAGTATTATACGTTCTTCAAGAGCTCACTCAACTTCAAATTGGTATATTAAGCCTGCAATGATTTATCTCCATTTCATAGCGACACAGCAGGAAAGACGTATTATTTTGAAAACAAATTTCTTGGAAAGCGTTGCTGTGCAACATCATATTTCTTACAAACAAATTTGGCGTATCAAGTCTGTGGTCGCATAAGTGTCCTCCCTCCCACCCCAACCCATTTCCCGCGACCCTTACACACACACACACACACACCACCCCATCCCATAACCACCACCACCCACCCAAAACCACCATTATTATTATTATTATTATTATTATTAATGTCTTACTTATCTGGCTTAAGATCTCTGTGTACGACACCATAACTATGTAAATATTCTAATGCCAACACGGCCTCAGCAAAATACATCCTGCAGGAAGCAAGAGAGTAAAGACTCTACATATGATTACAGATCCAATCATCATTTAAATACGACTTCTTTTACAACTAATGGTTATGGCACTGTTGGAACACTTATCTCAATATAAAAGCAACTTGCTAGATTATGTGTTGAATATTTTAAAATTAATTTGACTTCAAGATGTTGCAGCAACATCTTGCAGTCAAGTTAATTTTAAAGTATTGGACAGAACATTCCAGAGCGCATAAGTAACTTGTCATATCCGGTCTGCCAGTTTGATGGGATAAATGGGCCATGACCGTTCTTGCATTTTATCTCAAGCAAGTTCATTAACCAAAAGTGACTGATAGCACCCCACCCCCACCCAAACGCCACCCCAACTTATGGGATGAGTGATGGTACTGCTACTGCGAGCAGGAGGCCATTGGAAGAGGACAATAGTGACGAGTACGGTGTACAAGTATTGAAAATCTCTGTCTAATGTTTAGTTTTGACTCGCAGAGAGTACAAGACAGTACATCTATCAGTCTGACAGTCAATCGGTCAAACAGAAATATGGTTGCACCAATATGCCATAAAGTAAAAAGTGAGTCATCAAAATGATAGAGAATCTGTTGCTTGTATGCCATATCTTGTCTGTGGCTGTCAAACATAAATTACTATCCAAAATCCTATACAAGAGATGGATCCAATTGGTCAGTAAAGTATGATGTCATAATTAGTTACATCACATGTAGGCTGACATCATAATCATAATGACATATTATAACTCTGCTATGAAACTTGAAAAGTTTGTCACGTGTACGAATTGTGTTTTTGACGAATTCACAAATCAATAAACATTCTGTTGAACATTTTGAAACTAATTTGACTGGAAGCTGTAGTTGGAATAGGCAGCAACATCCCCCAGTCAACTTTGTTTTAAAATATTCAACCGCTTACCTCTTGAAAATAGGATTCTGGGAATTTATGGTTCAAAATTGATCCCTCATAGGCAGACATAGCTACAAATTGGCGGGACATAGCTAGATATGGGTGCTTTTATTATGGCCTTCAAATGTAAATTACTATCTAAAGCCATACACAATTATTACCTGGCCATATCAAAAGGCAATGGTCCCAGATTTTTAATTAGAGTAGCACAGTCACCGCCTTCTACATATTCCATCAGCATACATAGATATCGCTGTAAGAACAAGAAGACTCAGAAATCAGACTCTTTGAACATAAATTCACAAATATTTACTCAGCTGTGCAACTCACCATGCACATGATAATAAACCACTGAAGGATGGGTGGACAGACAAATGAACAAGATTTGCTCCAGATAGACAAAAAATAATAGGAAAAATTTTGGCACTTAGATGTTGAATAAAAGATCTTTTGAAAATGTTTAAACTTTTCATGAGGCGCGATAGTGGAGCAATATTCATAAAACTTGTGCCCATCGCAAAGTAGATAACAGACCAATCAGAATGCTGCATTTGCCAGTTTCCCATATTTATGCACTTTCCTGTATATATACTTTGTGAATACGGCCTGTTACTGTACTCAAAAGACACTGAAGGATCCGATGGAGTCATGTCACTTCATGAGTGTTCCT
Organism: Chaetoderma sp. LZ-2023a; assembly: GCA_034401795.1. Classification (NCBI taxonomy): domain Eukaryota; kingdom Metazoa; phylum Mollusca; class Caudofoveata; order Chaetodermatida; family Chaetodermatidae; genus Chaetoderma; species Chaetoderma sp. LZ-2023a. Next base: position 185,743,883 of record CM067369.1, on the reverse strand, counting down.
TAGCACTTTTAGTCGTCAGCCCAAATGGTTTCTACAGTTGCTTTCAGTACTGTCCAATTCCAGCCCAAGAGAATATTATCGAGCCAGTCATTCAGAAACAGTCTTTTATCATATAAATGGTCATCCACCAAGCAACAATTTTAAGTTTATAGATCAATCTTGATCATTTATCAACTAAAAGCTAAATGTAGTCAGACTGTAGCTATATTGCATTGTAGGAGATTGATTCTCATGCCTACCTTTGATTCAAAACTACAGTACATGCTAACCACAAATGGGTTATCAGTGAAAGACATAATGTCACGCTCTGCGAACACCTGCTCGGTCTGATTACGAAGAATCAAGTTCTGTTTGCAAATTTTCTTCATCGCAAATCTTTGACGGGTCTCTTTGTGACGCACCAGGTACACAGCACTGCAAAACATACATAAAATCTAATAACTAACATTAAGGAAATGTAATTTTTAGAACCAGAATACATGCAGTAACAAAAGTTAACTATGTCAGTGTGAACATGGGTCAACTATAATTGGCACACTATTGAATGCACCTTTCCAGAGTATCCATCTATCAGCTGATGTCACATGACGTAATAATGAGGGCTACAACCATCATTTCGTGGCAATGTACTGACCCCAAAAGCCTTCTAAAATGTGTGTAACTTTAGCAATTAATTTGATCGTCCTTCGATGGAGACTAAATTCAGTCTAAGCAAACCACGGAAATGCATACAATAAACATATTGACGAGATTTTGTCATTCAAATAAGTTGTACAATTTAGCTGGCCATCGCCATCTTGAAATTAATGCTATGTACTAGAAACAGAGTCACTACATCCTGAAGTCTCAAAGCAGACCCTCTTAGGTCTGACCTGAAATGTCAAAGCAATCCGTCTAAGGACAATATGTTTATGAAGTTTCAAATCATTGGCTATAAAGAACTTGAGTTGAGCAGACTTATCTTTATACCACTGACCTCTAATTCAAGACCGTAATGTTAATTTGGTAGATGTCCCAGCTTTGGGTAACCACACACACATGCACGCACGCACGCACGCACGCACGCACACACACACACACACACACACACACACACAAGCTTGGGTCCAGTGTGAGAGGACAAATTGCAAAGCTAATCACACCAACTTAACATTGACAAGACCATTTTTGTACAAAGGTACAAATAGCATTGACCACTGAATGCAAGACTTAAACTGATCAGTGATTAACGTTCCTTGGAGGATTTACGATGAAATATGCAGGCCTGTGCTGTTATGGTAACCTGTTGAAAATGTTCTCCATGAGGTTGCCTTAATTTAAATTTGTTGATTTCAGTATGGACATCAATGAGCTTTCTACGGCTTGGGCTACCATGTGTCTCCTTAAAATATGTAAGGCAACCTATTATGGGTTACCATTGGAAATATTACAGCAGAGGCCTAAATCTGGATATGCCAATGTGGAAATGAGAAGTCCTAATCTGCTTAAAATTATATAAAACTATTAAATTTTAAACAATCATACACAACTGTAAGGTGTACATGAGACCCCTTCCTAAAACGCCTTGGGGTCCCAAGCTGAATTATAGGGATAAGAACAACATTCAAAAGGACACTTAAAATAATCTAAACGAAATCAAGGATTTCTTTTTTCACGAGAGAGTTGATACTTACCTCCCTAATACTTTTGATATTGCTAAATATTGGCTTTCACTCAATAAACACTCAGATTAAAACACTACTGGGCAGGGAGTCAGAGCGTAGTCTGGCGGATGCCAGCCCCACCACCGCGCATGCGCAGACTAGCACTTCCTCTGACTAATTTATTGGCTGATACACATGCAACTACAAAGAGCCTGAAGACCGAGCCTCTGTGGGGTGGAGAGGCCGGGTCCATATCTAGGGAGGTAAGTATCAACTCTCTCGTGAAAAAAGAAATCCTTGATTTCGTTTATTTCACATCAAGAGTATACTTACCTCCCTAATACTTTTGATATTGCCAGAATTCGACAGTGAATTCGGCGGGAGGGAGGCGAGGTCAAAAGACCAGCTCATCCCTATACGCTTTTCTGCGTTTAAGGCACTTAAACTTCTGAAACTGTATGAAAAAACAGTCAGGATTTGACTAACCATCGGATAACACCCCCGATGTATGAGAGATGACCGAATGTCATATGCGCTCCCCCCCCTCCTTCCTGGGAGGAAGAGTCGAATGACCTCAATGTCCTATACGCTCTCTACGTACAAGTGCCATGTACTACAGGACAGAGACGAAAAAACTCCATTTTCGTATACTCTCAACAATGAACCACATAAATACACAAAACCATCATCATAATAATAACGGGTAACGTGACAAGACAATCAACAATGGACAACACATACACAAGACTGACCTTGTTGAAATGGCTGCTGACATCCTCTTCCCATCGGTGAAGAACGATGCAGTCCCAAATTAGTGGTTGTTTCCATAAATTAATTGTGAAATATATAAGCAATGAGGAAACCCCATCAAAAGTATATGCCTAGTTATTTTTTCAAAATCGACAAGGCGAGAGGATTAGAGGTGTCACGGAGATAATGGTCTGTAAAACTGGACTCACAGTGCCACTGAGCCACCGACATAATATCATCCACCGGGACCCCATTAAATAGGGCAGTGGATGTCACTACGCCACGGACACTGTGAGCCTTGGCCACGTCAACCTGCTTCCCGGTGGCGGATTTATGGCAAAACTGAATGCATTCTACAATCCACCTGGAAATGGTGTCCTTAGAAGCCCTGCCATGGGGTTCAATATAAGACAACCATAACGCTGACTGGTCGGTGCGCCACTCCGCCGTACGTTGCTTGTACCGGCAAAGCGCCCGGACGGGACACCATGCTTTAGAATTAGGATCATATCTAGTTAAAGCAGGCAAAACAATAGGTTGACCTGGATATTTCAACGACTGATTTTTAGCCAAGAAATTAATCCTAGGTAGCAGCTTAAGGCCTTCCCCTGAAACCACAAAACGGTCATCCTCGGCTGATAAGGCATGAATTTCACTCCTACGCCTAGCCGAGGCTGCAGCAATTAAAAACACAGTCTTCAGTGTTAATAGTTTCATAGAAATGGAACTAAGTGGTTCAAAAGGCTTATCACCTAGTACTTGAAGCAGTAGCGATAAACTCCAAGACGGAATCACAGGTGGATTCCTTGGTCTTAGATTGCCCATGCCTTTAATTAATACATTTAATGTATTTACTTCATCACTTCCCCTCTTAGCCAAGCAAGGAATAACAGACATTAATGCTGACTTATAACCAGCAATAGAGTTAGGCTTGAGGCTATAGGCATCATAGAGGTGACAGAGGAAATCAGCTACTACCTGAATAGATGAATCCATTGGATCAATACATCTTTTTGAGCACCATTCTGCAAATCTGTTGATTTTATAATTATATGCTCTGGAGGTTGACCCCCTCCTGGCTTTGGCCATAAACATGGCTGCTTGCTCAGAAAAGCCCTCCTTAATTCTAGATTCCTTGACAACATCCACGCAGTCAATCTGAACATTGACGGATTGTTGTGAAGGGCCTTGCCCTGGAAGATAATATCGTCCATCAGAGGCAGAGGAACCGGATTGCAGACCAGAAGGTCCAGCAGATCCGTATACCATGATCGGCTTGGCCAATCCGGGGCGATCAGAAGCACTTGGCATTCCTCTTGTCTGATTTTCTGAAGAATTTTTGGAATCAGTATTGCTGGAGGGAATGCGTATGCATACATTCTCCCCCAGCTGATAGCTAACGCATCTGTTGCGAAAGCGCTTGGATCCGGAATCGGAGAGACGTACGTCGTCATCTTCGCATTCTTCTTCGTTGCGAACAAATCGATGTTGGGTTTCCCCCAATGGTCGAACAGACGATCCGCCACACATTGATTTAGTTGCCATTCCGTGGGTAAAACACTCATCCTTCGGCTCAATGAGTCTGCTAGCAGATTTAACCTTCCCGGAATATGAACTGCTTTCAAGGTAATCTGGTGACCCAGACACCAACAAAGCAGTCTCCATGTCATCATACAGAGACTGGGCGACTTCGTTCCGCCCTGGCGGTTTATGTAAGTCACAACTGTTGAGTTGTCTGAACGAATAAGAACAATCTTGCCCTGAACTTTCTGTAAGAAATGTTCCAGGCCCAGGACTACTGCTCTTAGCTCCAGTAGATTTATATGTTCCTTTGACTGTTCCAGATTCCAAAGCCCTGATATCGTAGACTCTTCCAGGCAAGCTCCCCAGCCCTCCATCGATGCATCTGTATACACAGTCACCTGAGGGTGGGGAGGGGTTAGCATAACCCCCACCAAGAGATTCTCTGTGTCCAACCACCATTGCAGGTGATGAATCAGAGGCGCCAACACTGACACATTCGAGTCCAGCGAACCTGTACTCTGGGTCCATTGTGTCATGAGAAATAACTGGATCGGCCGCCTGCGTAAGGCGGCCTGAGGAATGACTCGTTCCAATGAAACCATCAACCCCAGCATTCTCAAGTAAACCCGTGCCAGGACATGACGACTGTCGCACACTGACTGAATTAATGAGATGAGTTTCTGAACTCTCTCCTGAGTAGGATAAACATATCCTGTCTCTAGATCGAAGAACATCCCCAGGTAAACAAACTTCTGGGATGGAATCAGCTCTGATTTTGGGAAATTGATCATCCAGCCTAAGTCTGTGAGAGTTTTCAAAACAATCTCCAGACTGGCCGATAAACTTTCCCGGGTGTGCGCTTTCAACAGCCAGTCGTCTATGTACGTGTGGACTGCTATGCTTCTCCTGCGGAGGTATGCGGTGATCGCAAGAACCACACGGGTGAAAACCCGAGGAGCCGTGGAAATTCCGAAGGGTAGCACCCTGAATTCCCACTGTCTGCCCTGGAATGCAAATCTCAGGAAGCGACGGAAACTCCTGTGTATGGGGATGTGGAAATAAGCGTCCTTCAAATCTATCGACGCTGTCCACATTCCCCTCTCTAACCCCGCCAACACTGAGCGCACAGTCTCCATCTTGAAACTGGGCGTCTCTATGAACTTGTTCAATGGCTTGAGGTTGAGAATTGGTCTCCACCCTCTGGTGTTCTTTGTTACTAAGAACAGGGTTGAATAGAAGCCCGGACACCTCTGTGCCGGCTGAATAGCTCCTTTTTGTATGAGGGAATTTATTTCTTCCTCGATACACAACCTTTGATCTGGATCTCTCGGATTTGGAGTCCAGATCGGCACTAGAGACAGTCGCGATGGCGGGCCTGTCATCCAATCGGGATGATACCCGACTGAAAGCCATCGCAAGACTAAACGGTCCTGAGTTAACCGTTCCCACTCTTGCATGTGGTCGGCTAACCGGCCTCCCACCGGTCCACCTAGGGATAGAGGTGGACATAAGGAGTGCAAGAGCGGCACTGTCTCCTTTGCCAGAAACACCGGCGCGGTTCTCACCGCGGTAACCGTCCCATCAGGAACGAGTACCCCGCCCAGATCCTCGCGCGCCACGACCAGCACCGCGCGCACCTCGGTGCGCGGGCGGCTGCCTGGCTGACTGCGCCTGAGCCTGCGCCCCCCTCGCTGCTGGCCGAATCGCACGCGGCCGAGGCCGGCGCTGCGATGGTGGTTGGCCTCTGACCTGGCCACTACCACCTCGAGCCTGCAGGGGACGATACGCAGGGGGTGCGGCGCGAACGTTGGCACGACGAAGCACCTCAAACTGCTCGCGCAGCGCCCTCTGGTTATTGACCAGCGTAACCGTCTCCTGGAGGTGCCTACACCCCTCACCTCCAAAGAGACCAGGACCTGTCATAGGCGTACGTAGTAGCCTATTGTAGAGGTCCTGGGACGGGCACAGATTATCCAATGCAAAAGTGCGCCTTGCCCGGACACTCCTGGTCACCGCCCGCGTCATACAGTCCAGAGCCAGGTTGATGCCATCCTGGATGGCTCGCTGGACTGTGACCGGACTTGGCTGGCGTGATGCGGATGCTGTTACTACCCCTTGTAACAGCTGGGAGACGTGGGACAGAGCGGCAATCGAAGCCCTCCCACTCTCCTCCGCATCACGCAACGCGGCATTTGCTGAACGCAACGCGTTCGAACACAAGACTCCCGTGTCAGAACGGGAGCCTGGCCGCGCATCCTCACCCAAAGCCGCGCGGTCATCCACGCTCGGCTTCGGTACCACACCGTACTGCTGGTAGTCCAGGGGCACGATGCGGCAACGCCTGGCCACCTCGCGTGGGGCCTTAGCGAGACGTCCACTCGACTTAATGGACGTCTCCGCCGCCTCGAACATGTCAACGACATGCTCTGCCAGCGGCAGAGAAGGCATAGCGTTAGCAGTAGGCTTACCAGCTAACCACGGCCTGTGCTCACGCTGGCTAGCCGACTGCTCCACGGGCAGATCTGGTCTAACACTCACCAACCACTGGCAAGCGTCAGACCAATCCTCCTCCGTGGCTAGCTGCGAGCGCTCTACAAGACGGGGGCCTTCGTCTTCCTCCTGAGCGCAAGCAACAGAGCTTGACGGCGGGTACGCTGATATCCCTGGCAAGCCAGGGAGAACATGCGGGCCTGACAATACCGGCATGCTAATATCACTGGTTTGACCAGGAGCAGGCGCCGTGGTAGAGCGCGGGGCATATACCGCCCCACCACGGCCCCGGCCAGCACCAGCGACACTCTCGGCAAGCCGAGGTATGCGGTACCGCTGGCCTTCAGCGCCCAGGGCGACAGTCTGAACCGTGGATTCTACCCCTGGGAGAGTAGAACCGTGGAAAAAGGCGCCTGTACTCCCCGCGAGGGGTGGACAGACGTCATAATCCATGGCTACGTCTTCAGACGGCGACCCCAACAGGTAATCCTCATCCTCCTGGCCAGACAGATTAGACTCCGGGTCAGCAAAGAGAGCTAACCCGGACTGGCCAGGGAAGGTGCCATACGAGGTACTGGCACCCGCGGTGTGCGGATACCCCTGGACTGATAAGCAGCCCGCGGGTTCCAGCGACGACCGTCCACGGTCCCTATTGGGCGCGGCAATAAGCCTGCTGCCAGGGCCGTGGAACGCCCCCTCTAATGGGGCCACCTCTGAATCTTCAAACAACGGAAGCGTACTAAGGAACGTTGATTCAGAGGTGGGGATTACCTGCTCCGAAGCAGATGATGAGGTCAATAAAGGATTTGGTCCAGGAAGCATGCCACGAAGCAACTCTGGAACCAAATCCTTGATTGTCCTCCTCATCTCTCCCAACATCTCGGTCCGGAAGGCCTCCATGTCCACCGCGGACGAGGCCTTCCTCTTACCCTTCTTACTTACACCCTCTTTTTTCAGCTTCTTCTTCTCCTCCTCCACCTTGTCCTTCGCCTGCAAGCACAAGAATTCGGACATTAGCTCGCCCCCCCCAGTGCTTACATATCTCGCAATTAAGCAAGGGACCACAGGGGCTACACTGAAAACAGAGATGAGGGCCAAACTTGTCCCTCAAAAATCGTCCACAGGACGCACAACCAGGTCTCTGAAAAAGGCCAAAGGACGAGGAGTATGAGCAAACTAGTTAAGCTTAGAAAACTCACCAACTCAAGAGAAGGAAAATGATCATAAAGATCATAATTTATCAGAAAACCAGCTTCGGACAACTTTAATTGTTAATAAAGAGCAAGGCTGATTATGACGTCATTAATCCTATGACAGGAAAAAATCGATCCCCAACAAACATCCCAGTGCAAGGACGAATTGTATCTCTAACCAGAACATGTGCAGAATGGACATTTCGACTACACAAGCATCAGATATATACTGATAACAATGGCAAATAAAGTTAATTATCTCCCTTTCCTCTAAATAATTAACATCACCTCATATCAATAATTAGATACCTGACACCTTGTCTAGACAAACCATCCAACCTGATGAACTGGAGCACTCCACCACTGAACGCCTCTTAACTCTCTCCACCTCTAGGGGAAGGAATTGGATCAAGAGGGCAAAGTGAGAAGACCTTTATAATAGGCCTCCAACTCACTGGACATAGAATTTTTGGTTAGATAACCTAACAGTATTAGTAGGAAATGGAACCATGGTGGAGAGACACAAACCCTCTGCTGATGTCATGTCCATTATATTTCTTCACACAGACCTGTGGACATAAACACAAAGAGAGATTAGTCTTATATAGCACCTAGTTGAAATAAACCAACTAATCAAGGCGCTTATCACGTTTAGCGCGAGTCCCGGAAACACATTACAACGGGACAAAACTCGCTAATTTTACTAGAAGTCACCTGATTTAAAGGTCCAAGGCCCTCCTGTGGCGAAGTTACTCTCTCTGCCATCTTTCTCAGGGATAAACTTCTAACAAACAGTCTCAAAAAACTTCGAAAAGAGTATAGAAAGTTCTTAACACAAAAGCATGTGTACACTCTCAGCCAATAAATTAGCAAAGAGGAAGTGCTAGTCTGCGCATGCGCGGTGGTGGGGCTGGCATCCGCCAGACTACGCTCTGACTCCCTGCCCAGTAGGGGCACCTAACTGTTTTAATCTGAGTGTTTATTGAGTGAAAGCCAATATTTAGCAATATCAAAAGTATTAGGGAGGTAAGTATACTCTTGATGTGAAAATTGAATTGCTGATATGGGCATTACCACTGGTGGAAACGTGATATGTATGTCTGCAGCTGAGACAAGAATTCTATGTAAATAACTGATGTTCTCCTCATTGCTTCGACCTTTGACCTTGTGACATCAATATCATCACACCGATTCCTAACACCATAGTCAACCAGGTATCCAAGTTTAGTTCGAATAGGGTCCAGCAACCCTGTATCATAAGCTTTGGTAAAGCACACTTAAAATTGAAAATTTAGTTCTGTACCATGGAGCCAGTAACCATGATATTGGACTCTGCGACCTCAATATCATCATGCCGACTCCTAACCCGGTAACACCATAGACAATCACATATCCAAGGTTAATTCCGATAGGCTTAACGAAGCCTGAAATATAAGCCAAATCGACTTGGTGTACACGAAACTTATCATTGACGATGCAGCTAATCGTTGTTTGAAAGGTGATACCTATGTCTCACATTTGCTCCACATGCGAGAAAACAAAAATGCAGATGTAAATGTGGATTTAACTGTCTGACTCCTGAAAGCCACCATACAGCAATTTCAATGGCCAATAACTCTGGATTTGCTGAATATTTTCTTCACGCCACCAACAACTTTCAGTCAAATTGTTTTCAAAATATTCACACACATCCAGAGTTAAACTCCATAGAAAATGTACTCTGCCGAAATTGATCAGTCATACAGTTAATCATGGGCACCATTACCCACAGTCTCCAGTCAGTGTCAGAATGGCTTACCCATAGGCACCATTGCTAATCAACTTAATTGTCTCATAGTCATCTTCACACGGATTATTACTTTTCAGCTTCAACTCCTGAAAATAATAACAATTTTTACACAATTATATAGTGATAATGATTGTCAGACGATGTTATTTTAACCAGGTTCAAAGTAGGCAGTTACAGCACATTGTAATTGTAATTAGGATTAATATAATGACTTTACTTAACCCAGGTAATTCTGGATTACCTGGAACATGGCTTACTTATGGATCTTCATGGCTAAAAGATGCTTTAAACACAAGCCAGCCAAAACACCTCCTGTATTGGTCTTGAGAAATGTACATTTGCAGAGAAAGAGAATCCTATCTCTGAAAATTTTCAACTGGAATGGCCGACTTTGATCCAGTCATTCCAGTGGCAAATTTTCAAAAATATTCTCTTGGTTCTGCAAATGGACATGTTCCATGTGAAAATTGAAATTTTCTTGAACAAATTTGTATGTTAAAGGGTTAATTACACGAGAGCTCCCAACCCCCAGTTCAAGCAATCAAAAGTTTCACGTGAAAAAACATGATTTTCAGTAATTTCACACACTCCTTCAGGAGTGGATTTTCAATAGTTTGAGGAACCTTTCAGTAGTCACTGTTATTCTTTTAAAACTGGTATCTTTCTGTATATTCTTGCTTATACACGTGCCTTTTGAACTCTTTTTTTTATTGGTATTGCAGAATTATCAGGTTGCGCCGAGCGCTTCTGGAAGTTTGGTAATTATTTTCCATATTTAGACACCAATTCGGAAAAGAAAAACTGAAATCCACTACGCACAAAATCTTATACAGCGATCACGGAAATATATATTACCACGAAATTCATGTTACAATATTTCTGTAAAATCTTATTATATTAAAATATGAAAACATTATTTTGATATTCTCACGCTTTGAATGGATGATTTCCGATTTACATCGGTATATTTATATAGTTGAGTTGCATATCTGTAGCCATCATAAACAAACAAACTTTCGATTTCTATTAATCCAATGCTGTAATAGGGTGAAAAATGTCGATTAACGAGATTAGAGAATCTTGGCAGGCGGTTTCATAGAATTAGAATCGCCATAGAGCATTATGCTAATTCTATTATCAATTCTATTGAATAAAGTGTCAGATTAATATAGCAAATACAATTTCATTTCTCATAAAAATATATAAATCTGCCTCTATCCAAATTCTATTCCAATTATCAAAAGAGAATTGGGTCCCTTTTGGAGGCTACATGTACATAATATGCTAAAATAAAGGTATGAGCATAAGCACTCGACTGCCATTTTAACTCTATGGGATGTTCTCAAATGTCGGCTAGATTGAGCAATTATCACATCTTAACATAATGGAAGCCGACATGTGCTTTGATAAACGGTCGCCATTTTTATAGACCCACAAAGTGGAAATATGTGATATACGATCCATAGGGGTTGGCTGGTCTGTCCCACCAATATTATGCCAATATATACTGTATATTACACTAAATAGTATTATATGGGCACTTTCAGCAGTCTAAACACAAAGTTTACACAATTGAAACCATTTGAAAATGTCCATTAGCAGACCAAGAGAAGACTATTTTTGAAAATTTACCCCTGGAATGACTTGCTCTGTTATTGAGCCAGTCATTCCAGTGGTAAATTTTCAAAAATAGTGTTCTCTTAGTCTGCAAATGGACATTTCTCAAGACCACTGCAGAAGCCGTTTTTGGCTGATATGAGTGCTAAAGGGTTAAAATGGTATAATACATTACAATAGAATAAAATAATATCATACATCAGAGTGGTGCTGCTGTTCTACTGGGCTGTCACTCTCATCACCAATCTGTGCAATATCAGGGATATCTGCTAGAGATGAAAATATATCTTAATACATCATATTAATAGCAATATCATCGTGAGTATATCTACATTTAACCTAGTAATGATCAAGCCAGCCAAAAGCAGCCTCTGCAGAGGTCTTCAGAAATGTCCATTTGCAGGTCAAGAGAGAAATTTATTTTTTCATTCACCTCTACAATGACTGCTTTGATAACTGAGCCAGTCACTCCAGTTGCAAATTTTCAAATATCTTTTTGTTTTGGCCGGCAAATGGAAATTAAATAAATAAAATTGTTTGTTTTCTTGACCAATCTCGACCATGGCTAACACGATGAGAGCTGCATATTTGGTGATTTTTGTCAAATACAGATACCAATGAATACATTTGCATCTTCATGAAAATAGTTTACTATGTGCTCACCAATGTGTGCAAATGGTACCATAACAAGGGAAAGTCAACTGGAGGCTGACATACCACCATCTCAACCCAGACCATAACATGGGTGTACCCCCCACCATCCGTGTTTCCCAATACAATTAGTAGCAGAACATTTAGTGCTGCTAGAACAGAATGTGGTGGGAGCCACCGATCCGCAGCTACAGGAGGGGAGGTGGGCTGTCAGAACAGTAATTATGCACATACATTCCACACATTCCAACTCAGGATTGTGTCCTGAGAAAATATGCAATGCGCTGGGAGCCGCGGATTGGCGGCTACAGGAGGGAGGTGGGCTGTCATAATAGAGAGCCAGATGGCTGAGATGTGTTTTACAATGTAGGGCCCACCCCAACCCCCCGGTGGGCCCCCATCCATTGTTCAGAGCATGCCAATACAAGTACAAAACTTCCATTTAGACCTACGACATCATAAGTTTATTCACGCCAGGCAAGTATAAAAGCTTCCACTACAAACTGTAGTACACTACAGGTTTACTCGTAAGATTCTGAACCATGGATACATGCAATCACACTAACTTCACAGATGAGGTGTATTACAACGTAGGGTCCACCACGACCCCTCACAGCGCAAAGACACACCAAAAGCAGAGACACACCTGCACACCCATATGGAAAGCCCATAGCAGACACACACCTGCACAAGAATCTCACAGATGAAGCGCTCGACCTCCTCTTCGACTGCCTCATTGATGATATTACTCTAAAATAAAAAGTCTAGCAACAAATTTATTTTGATTCGATAGCATCATCCATATTGATACTGTGGATCGTTAGCAGATGATCTAAATACTGTCTTAGTTCTCTCATTGCCATTGCTGTCAGTGGATAGCGTCTAACCCCTAACTTTGCGCCTGGTTGGTTTTTCGGGCGAGTACCTCGTCTACTACTATTGCGAATGATAGGTCAGAAGCTTTCCAGGACTCAAGCGATCTATTTGCATAGTCGCCCAGGTCATGTAACGATCTTCCCACTTTTTCCCGCCATGTCGCACAGCCTACACCATGCATATAACTCGATAGTTCTTCGGGGTAACCCATGATTGAGTTCAGATTCAGTTAGCTTGATTGATTGAGAGATTCTGTTACCTACACAGTTGCGTTTCTCTAATAGGGCATCACCTGGTGGTGTGTGGGCCCGTTCTGAAACACTTATTTTATAACTAATGATGATGATGATGATGATGTTGATGATCATGATGATAGACATAATGATGATGATGATGATGTTGATGTTGATGATGATGATGATGATGATGATGATGATGATGATGATGATGATGATGATAGACATAATGCTGCTGATGATGATGATGGACATAATGTTGGATCACAAATACATGCCCAGCCTCATGTCTCCGTATGAAACAAACTGAATCAAACAAACACGTAGTCACGACCAGTGTCACATCGGCATGAGGGGATTACCTACAGGCTCTTTCAGCTGCCTTGGCAATGCTCACTTGACAGAACGCTAAAGTGACTACCATCTGCACCACGGCAGACTCTGGCATGTTCACAGGTGACACAGAGGATCTTGTGCTGCATCGGCTGCCTTAATGACCACCTGCATTACTGACCACCTAGCTGTAGCTGATGAGATCTATGGTAGGTGCTGACCTGTCTTTAATGATCACCTATCTTTAGAGATGGAATCGTCTCTACGTGCGCTCAGACTGAATACCAGCTGCGTGCGATACACAAACCTTGGCATTACCGAAGTACAGTACTGTCACGCCTACTGTGCGAGTGCCCACTCGCTCCCCAAGCAAGTTCCCAACATAAAAGCTGAGCCGGTTGCCATTATTAGGCGAGATGTTCTTACCTCCGAGGTGGTACTGACCATCAAGTGCCATCTCCAGATCCTCGGGGCCACTGGTTAGACGCAGTAAGGCATATGACTTCATCTCCTGTTGATAGAGACAGCAATCAGCCCGATTGCGTAGCCCACCGAGAACATTGGTCCCAGCCGCTATAAGGTTGAAGTCATTTAGCTCACCCACCTGCTGGACCACCTCTCCTTTCTGAACCAAGACTGCCACAGCTACACAATCCGAGACACCTCGTTGCAATATCAACTCGGTTATCTGTGGCCAGGGCCTGCTGGTACTCTCACTCTACATGTAGGATTCGCTATCTAGAACCCTCCCGTTTTAGTTCCTGGTCATTCTCATCATGTCAGATGTGAAGTCGTGGAGAGGTCATCGTTACATACGGAAGATTTTCAGTGTAAACCCGGAGAAACAGCTTGTCCTGCATCAAGGCCGGGTTCACATGTGTGTTCTCGAGGAGGGAGAAGAGTGGCACCGCGACTGGTATTTCTACGTCTGGCTGTAAGTTGAATTCTGTGAAACCTTCATTATATCCGACGGCATAATAGCCCTTCCCCTTCATATAGTAGGCCGGTCCACGAGCTAGAGGAGCCAGGACCCGGTACTCATCGTTTATGTAGGTGGTGTCTAAGGTGGTGGTGTTCTGCACAATCTCTCACCTGCTCACCATCTGCGGGAGCTCTACATCCTTCTCCTCAGTGCTCTCGAGCTTAAACTTGAGCACCATACTCCTAATCTCGTGGATCTGTCTGGAAATAGCGAAGTCGATGTACTTCCCAGCAGTGGAGGGTTAGCATCATGGATACTAGGTCGAATGACTGTCAAGCAGTCCCTTCGAGGATCGGTGTGGTGCGAGGTCATGGGTCCAACTGCTCCATCAGGATGCCGCACGTACTGCTGCATGTTTAACGTCTAGCTATATACAGGTTTAAACGGCGATGTTTGGTAAAGTTCTACTAATGGTCGGGAAGTGGGCTGGCGTATTCAGCCTCCACACCGATGATGAACACCAGATGCTGGATGCTATACAGACTGGGGCCACAGATTACTTCCGAGAGATTGGTGCAGCCGTGACTGAGGGCCATGAGTCTGGGCATGCCACTGGTCACACCGAAGGCAGAGAGGAGGGGGTTGGCCGCCGCCAGCCACAAGGAGTTCGTTGAGCACATCTTCAACGAAAGAGGGCGCAAGCAGTTAGAGAGTAATCTGGAGGAATTTCTAAATTTCCCTGCCGAGAACTACCAAGACTACCTCATCAAACCTGTTCTCAAGGCAAATGCTAAGAAGGCATGGATGAAGTGGGTCATCCGCGAGAAGTTTCAGAAGAAGAGAGTCATAGCATCTGATCCTCAGTGGATAGAGTTTCAGAAACATTCTCGAGCTTCTGACGAAATTCCTCAAGCTTCTGAAGAAGTATTTCAAGCTTCTGAAGCAGTTCCTCGACCCAAAACGCGAGAGGTTTCAGAAGAAGAGAGTCATGGCATCTGATCCTCAGTGGATAGAGTTTCAGAAACATTCTCAAGTTTCTCAAGAAGCTCATGAAGTTCCTCAAGAAGTTTCTAAAGAAGTTCCTCAAGTTTCTGATGAAGTTCCTCAAGTTTCTGATGAAGTTCCTCAAGTGCGTGCGTGCGTGCGTGGGTGTGTGTGTGCGCACACTGAGCATATCCAGTACTCAGTATACTGGTATACAGTAACCCTGATGACGAAGGCTTATAACCACTACTATCTGGCAATACTGTTTACATTTACTAATAAGATACAGCGAGATTTGAACCAGCGATTTTTAAGTGTAATTCGATATCAGTGTAATTCGATATCGGCTGTAATATCCTTGTCTAGGTCTATATCTTTTGTAACAGTATTGTCGTTTGTAGGTGTTTTATGACGATAGTATTAATTTAGTGTGTGTAATTTTTTATGTGATTGGGAGTAATATTTCAGTTTACATTTACTAATAATGCATAGCGAGATTTGCGCCGGCGATTTTTTAAGTGTTATTCGACATATAACGAATAATGCATTAGCCATCTCAGCCATGCATGCATTATTCACATCACAGGGCAGAGGGAATATATGCCTACAGATTGCCATCAGTAACGCCAGTAAGCATACATGTTTATAGACTGTTGCCAATAATTTCGCTGTGGTTATCAGTGCATTGCTGTAGACTGTTGTCAATAATTTCAAAATGTAGTTATCAGTGCATTATCAGTCCAATTGATCTGTTTGCTATTATTGCACAACAATTCATAAAAAATAAATGTCATTATTTGTGGGCTAGTTATCGGTTCCATTGGCTCAATTCATAACGGCACCGAAATAAAAAAAAAAACCCTTCTCTCTCAACTGTAGGAACTACAGTGACAAGATTTTTTGGATGTATGGATGGACATATGTATCTATGAATGAACGGGATAGACCAATGAAAAAGATTTTAACACTAGGAACATCTACTGGTGGTGTACAATCATCTTGTCAGGTTTCAAACAGTTCTTTCTCAAACTGTCGGTCTAGTGGGGTTGCATCAACAAGATTTGTGGGGATGGACATACATACGTATTTATCGACAGATGGACAGTTGAAACAAAATGTAACATTAGATACATCTTTAGATGATGTACGATCATCCTATCAATTCTCTCTCAAACTGTAGGAGAAGCTGCAGCAACAAGATTTTCGGGATGTACAAATGCATGGATGTACCTATGGCTGGACAGGATGGGTCGATGAAGTTTTAACATTAGGCACAGATGGTGTACAATTGTCTTGTCAAGTTTCAAACAATTCCCTCTCAAACTGAGTTGCAATGACAAGATTTTCGGGACGTACAGATGGGAAGAAAGCATAATATCCCCGCTACGCATATCAGTCGGTATAATAAACCTTGAAATGTTCAAGGATATATCCGATGAAAGTGAGAACATAGTCCTCAGTGTCCCGTTCTTAGCCCGATGCTAGCTCTATTCTGGGCAGTGTGTGTGAATACTGATTGTTGCTACCTTGTACCAATGGGGTTACTCTTTCTAGTGACTTGGCATTTGTGTTTAATGAGGGTTTTGGATTTACAGATTCCAAATGACTTAACTTAGGTAACTTAGATAATATTCTGAGTGCAGGGTTAAACCTCTATGCTCAGCTCCTCATCCTCAATCTGGTTAGTTGTGCTGTCAAATTAAATTTGAGGAAATGATATGTGTATGATGGTACAGATTACTGAATATATACTGGCACATTACAAATAACCGAATACAGATTATGAAATCACTACATGACAATATATTGGCATCTTTATGGCACATATAGACACAACAAAGTGATTATTTCTAGTCTGGCCCATTCCTATCCAAGCTACACCACCTTCATACTGGTGTTAGAATCGATTTGCATACTTTCAACTCTGAATTCACACACTTCCAATTTCAAGGTAATCATACAGACAAGCTGTTGAATATTTTGAAACTAATTTGACTGGGAGTTGTTGCTGCCTATGGTTTCAAACTAGTTTCAGAATATTCAACGAGCCGATGTCGCAATCAAAATGATGTACCTCCACCACTCTGTCACGAAGTTGCATGAATTGTTTGTCTTTAATGTCATTATTACGTCAGACACTTGAGTGACAGAATGGATCCTCTCATCTATAACCACCTGTTTGTTTACCTGTAAGAGAATCTCTCGCCAGACCTAGTTTGCCGATGATATACTGTGGAATATCCACCTTGATCGTTTCCTTTGCTTGTCCTTCTGCTGCCTCAAGTAGGTGGTAAAACTCCTCAGGGTCAAATTCCTGACAAACAATTAAGAAAGTTGTGTGATAAAAACTTATGCGGAGACGACCGTAGGTATCTGGAGATAAATATGGAACTTATTGAATATTTGAAAACAATTTGACTGAAAATCATTAAGAACTTATCAAAGACGCAATGTTATTCAGTCAATTTGTTTTTAAAGTGATGATTAAGATTTTAACTAACAATGAATCAATAGTATTTTACCTGCACGATATAATCACAAAACCCTGTGCCACAGTCAAGGTAGAATGTTAACTAGCTATGTTTAGAAAGAATAGTTTATTTTTAGCATAAGAACTGCCAATGGGTTTTTTGTTTAAAAATCTCATCAGCTAAGTTGTAAATCAGTATTGATAAAATTCGCAAGATCATTAGATTTTTTCATCTTTCCTCGTGTGGCCAAGTTTCAGATCAATAGGATAATTGTATGTCTAACAGTGGACAAGGGGCTTTGGGATGGACAGTAGTTTCGAAATATTCAGCAAAGTGTTTATTAAATTATGAATTTATAAGACATTCAATTACTACAGCTAAGTGACAGACTTTTTGATTTTTCATGTCATTTTGATTGTGGTGTTAGTTAACATGTGATGTATTTGGTTATGACATCAGATAATTGAGTGACAGATCAGATCCCTCCCTTAGAGATACCTCTAAAAATAGATAAATCTATTCATGAAAAGCAAACTCAAATATATTGCCTCAGAAAGTTTTCCACAACACAGATTTATATCCAGAGAATTTTTGTTACAGATTTCTAATTAACTATGAGTAACTTACGAGACACTCGAGCAAGCGAGCTGGTCGAGATATAACTAGGAGCAGTTTCTTGATCAACGGGTGAATCAAATCAAAGGCTGTCTCTGATTTTTCCTTTGCCTGAAGCACACATACACATAATAATGATGGGTGAAATCTTATCCCATTAACCCTCAAACAGGACAAACATAGCTTCTGCAGTGCTCCATCTACAGGCCAAGCGAAGACTACTTTTGAAAATTTACCACTGAAATAACTGGCTCAATAACCAAGCCGGTCATTCCAGTGACAAATTTTCAAAAAGAATTTCTTGTTCCGCAAATGGATATTTTTAATAAGAAAATTGAAATATTCTTGAACAAATTTGAGGATTAAAGGGCTATGTGTCTATGGATTTTTTGGTCTCAATAGTTAAATCTGTTAAAGTGATTCTAAATGGAACAGCAATTTTGTATTATAATAACAGATAGTGAGATGACCATTCAATATAAATAACTATCAGACACGTTCCTTTATAGAAAACACTCCAATTATCCTTTGAGCGTAGCGTTGTCATGGAGAACGACACCAGCTTGCCTCCGTGTATAATAATATGCGATGTCTTTCTAGCTGAAATGGGATGAATGTAAAAGGGACTGTGTATACTAAACTATCCTTAGTAACAACTTGTTGATTGGGCATACGCTGCCGGCTATTGACTGGTTTGACTGCAGTTTATAGCCCATTAGTAAGAACTTATTTGCTGCAATAGAAAAACCAATTTATATAAATATTTTGAAGTTGCTGCTCAAGATAGCTACAATTTTCATAAGGTTTAACCTTAAAATATTCAACAATTTTCCACCATGCTCGCATAGAGTTGTCATGTTCTACGTCTATTGTGATTTCAACCTAGGGCATAAGCGAAATTGATATGTAATCGTATTACGACCATGAATCGCATCGGCCTGGATGGCTTTATTCCCCATGACGACTATATACTAGCTTACACTTAAATTTGAGGCGGAATGATGTCTTTGACATTTGTGAAACGTCATGCAATGGTGGCTTCGATAAACTGGGGGATTACATTGAAATTTTACATTCAATAAGAGGACCAGAGAACCAAGTGGACTGTATCACTCAGCTGGAACATAGGCAATTCAACTATAGGGTCATTGCCCATAAGTAAACGGTCCTACAATTTTGGTGAGAATTGCCACAAGAACAAGAGGCTCAAGGGGCCTGTATCACTTTAATCACTCACCTGGAACATCTGCATTTCAACTACGAACAGCATCGCCTATAAGTAGAACCTTAAGGTTTTGGCCAGAAATGCAAAAAAACAAGGCTGTGTGAATTTTGAATTTCCTATTGCTTCACTATGGGAACTTTCAGCAAGAAAAAATCCCAAATGGCCACCAAACCATTCATCCGATAATTTCAAGTGGCAAATTTAAAATCAGCATACCCAAAAACCTATACAAAACCAGTATCAGCTTCAAAATTTCAATATGGTCGACAAAATGCTAAAATCTGATATGTCAATGATGCCTGGTTGTTTAATGTACTAACTTCCAGAGAACAAAAGTTTTAGAATGGCCCTTAGTCCCTAATCGTACTTCCTAAACTTTGGCATGATCCATTCAGTGGCTTGGGAAGAGAAGTTATTTTCTTAAAAATTAGGTCATCCAAGATGGCTGTTAATGAATTTGGTCATTAAGTTCCCTTGTTTCTAAAAATTGGCCCAAATCCAAGATGGACACCAGCCAAATTGGCCGATCATCTTTGTTTGAATAAACTTGAATTCCTATGGCCCAAGGAAGTGTCCCAGCAAATTAGGTTAAAACTGTTCCACTGTTTCTTGAAGACATTTTAAATTTCCCATTACTTTACCATGGGAGCTTTAGGCGGGGAATAAAATCCAAGATGGCCGTCAAACCATTTATCCAACAATTACGAAAGTTGCAAATTCGAAATCAGCATATGGGAAAAAAAATTATAAAACCAATTTCAGCTTCAAGATTCATCAAATAAAAAATTCTTTTATGGCCACACGGATACTGAATGCTGCTGGGTGGCCGTTTTTTAAAGTACTGACTTCCGTTGAACAAACTTCAATAGGCCTTAGTCAATAATCATATATCCCAAATTATAGCCCGATCCATTCAGCGGTTCTGGGGTGTTTTTGCGAAAGCTATGTCATCCCAAGATGGCTGCCGAAGCATGTGGCCAATCAAGTTCCCTCGAACAAACTTGGTTCAGCTGTTCCCCTAGATGATATTTAAGAGTTTCACCTAAATCCTTCAAGCAATTTCAGAGGTTTTGAAAGACATTTGTAAATAGATGGACTGCGTCCCGTGTGTCGAGCACTTTAGCTTTTCCGCATTTCACACATCACGTGTGGCAGTGTTGCAAAATAAAAATTTCTTAAAATAGTATACCCCCTTGATAAATTAAATGTCTAATGAACACTAACATTATTTGTTTAATTCTTGAAAAGGAGACAAATCACGCAGAAACAAAATAAGTCCAAAACATGTAAAAGTATGGAAAAAACTTTAAATGCATAATAATCTTGCTTCAAAAATGTAATGCAATGATGATACATATCAAATCTGTAAAGTTTCATTAGGATCAAATAAACCCTTGATAAATTAAAAGTCCATTGAACAACTTCAACATTTACCTAATTTGTGTTGCAAAATAAGCTAAGTCTTAAACCCAGTAAAATATGGAAAAAAACTTGAAAATCATTTCAATTATGATGGAGATTAGATGCAACTATGGCAATGATCAAATCTGTAAAGTTTTATTAAGATCAGATAAGTCCTTGATGAATTAAATGTCCATTGGAAACCTTAACATTTGCCTCATTCTTGGTGCAAAATTCCAAACCACCGAAAGATATGGATTTTTTTTTAAATCTACTAGATGCAAAGGTAGTATAGATCAAATCTGTACAGTTGTATTAAAAGATAACTAATCCCATCTCTTGATAGCTATTCAGGTGATCTAACACGCCGGTCATAAACTATCCAGGCAATTTTAAGCCTTTTATCATGCTGCTAAGGAAAGATATTCAGGATTTAGTAGTTAAATGTTGGTACATTTCTACACCCTATGATGGCTGTCATGATTTACTTTTCAACCAATCAGAAAAAACCCAGTGTGTCTGCCTCGGTATATACGCTCAGTCATAGAGGCGCCAGCTATGGTTTGACAACGTGGTATAAAAGCAATCCTACAGGTAAGCTGTTGAATATTTTGAAAACAACTTCCAGTCAAATTAGTTTCAAAATATTCAATGGGATGAGCATTATAAGCATTATGAGCATAATAAAGAATGTGATACATTGGAGCTTACATGACATCACCCAGAATAGCTTGATGACACAAAATGGTGTCGATCACTGTTCAACATTTACTCGATATTACAAAACAGATAATTGCGATACAGATCAGGGAATGTGACAGGATATGAATGATATGGAATCTATAAACCATATTCTATCGGTGCAACACAACATTTGAGATGCGATTAGCATCGCTTTAACATCAGGTAAGTTCACGATGAATTAAATGGCCATCGAAATACTTGAACATTTACCTAATTCTTGTCACGCCAGACGTCATTTGGATCGCTATGTCGAGATCCTCCGCTTCGCTATGGGTTCAACAACAATCCGCCACCATCCAAGATGGCTGCCTACAAAATTGGCTGATTGGCTCCATTTGACCAGCATTGGATCCATATGGGCTAAGGATATTTCCTAACAAATTTGGCTAAAATTGGTCCAGTGGTTCTCAAGAAGACATTTTAAATTTCCTATTGCTTTAATATGGGATGTTTTGAACTGGAAAAAATCCAAGATGACCACCAAATAAAATAGAATAAAATAGAATATTTTTTGGAAAGCTAAGCTGCCAAACAAATCGACCACTCAGTTCTGTTAACAAATGTAGTTAAAGTTTTGCCCTAGTTCAATTTTTTTGAGTTTCAAATTAATAGGCCAAGCAGTTCTGTCTCGATTTTGCTCAATTTAATTGAAATCTGCTCAATTGATAAAACAATTTAAAGAACAACAACGATGACAGATGGACAGGCAACATATGGTCACAATGGAATAAGTTTCTTCCATCGTGAAAAGTCCAGTAAGCTAATAAATATAAGTGGTAGCATAGTCTTTGGCACATACCAACAAGAGGCCGAAGGGCCTGTGACACTCACATGGACCATTAGCATTTCAACCATTTGGATTTAAATATAAATGACAGACAATTTTAAAATCCAAGATGGCCACCAACAAAAAAATTGACAAATCAAGATTCTTGTTTGATATGTTGAAGCCTACAGTCATAGGATCGTTCCACACAAAGTCTTGTTGAAATCGAATCATTGAATAAGGAGTATCATTTTTAAATAGTTCCCGAAAGATGGCTGCTAAAACATTGACCTATCAAAATTCAGAATGGAATTTCTGAATAGAATTTCTAGAGGCTACAACTATATGCTTCCAGCCAAATTTGGTTGAAATTTCCCAAGCGGTTAATGAGGAGTAGCATTTTAAACAAATTCCAATTTTTCAGAAAATCCAAGATGGCCATCCAAAAATGTCAAGCAGTCAAAATATTGTATACAAGTTCTGAAGATTACCAGCCTAGAGACCTTCCAGCTGAGTTTGGTTGCAATCAGCAGTTAATGATTAATAGAAAATCCAAGATGGCCGCCAGAAAAATTGACTAATCAAAATTTTCAATAGAATTTCTGTAATCTACACCATAGGATCCTTCCAGCCAAATTTGGTTGAAATTGGTCAAACTGTTAAGATGTCATTTAACGGATACCGGATGGATGATGGATGGCCGCCATGGTATAAGCTCAAAATTAAACATTTATTATATTTGTATTCGAAATACAATATAAATGTGGCATTAAATCCTTACGTCTAGCAAAAGTTTTTCCAAATTATCTGAAAGTTCATAAAAATATATGCATGTGATGAGCTTATCCTGAGATTTCTGTAAACAATCTCTCGCCAACTCCACAACTTGATGGTGAATAAATCTGCCAATAGCATCTGATTCTTGAGCAAGATCCAGGGTTTGATTTGCGTCCAGAAATTTCTGCAGTCGATCTTCCATCTGACTTGCTGCCTGGAAACGAAAATCAATATACATAACTTAGTAAGCTCAACCTCAGCTGCTTTACTTGTTTTGCATAATCTGTTATCTTAGCTGTGACCTGAAACCTAATGGAGGGATCCAATCTGTTATTCAAGACATCATCATCATCATCAATGTCACTTGTTAGCTGACGACAAGCACAAAATGACGTCATTCTGTCATGAAAATCGAAAAGTCTGGATAGGAAGAGTTGAATGCTGAGCAAGAGTTGCTCCATATAAACGTGGTCATGTTCTAGTGATTATCGTACCCCGGGTCACCCAATGACAGATATCTGGCTAAGTTTGCATTAGTGTCAGTAATATAGGAAACTGACTGACTGACCGACCTACTGACTTATATATTAATCAGTTACAGTTAATTTGAATTCTGGATTAAATCTTGTTCAACTTGACTGGAATTAAGAAAGTTTCTTTGCTGGATTGTATTTGGTCATAACCCTTTAAGGTCAAGCTGGCCAAAGCTGACCTCTACAGTGTTCCTGGGAAATGACCATTTGCAGACCAAGGGAAGTGTTTTTGAAAATTTACTACTTGAATGACTGGCTCGATAATCGAGCCAGTCATTCAGCGGTAAATTAAAAAAAAATAGTCTTCTCTTAGTGTGCAAATGGGCATTTTCTAAGAGAAAATTGAAATTTTCTTGACCAAATTTGACCATGAAGGGGTAAGTTATGTACTTATTTCTTATTGTTGTTTTATGTGTCTGTGTCATTACATTATGTCTTTTAATTGATTGGCATTCACCTTTGGAAATCGTTCTTTATACATGCTGTTCATGAGCTGTATTTCGGAATCACCACCAATCACACGCGCCGGACTACTGCAAAAAACAACACAAAACATGTCCACATGAAATATATAGTATTTTAACCTTTCAAAGTAAAATGTAGAGCAATTTTCAAATTCATTTCAACTAGTAAGCCCAAAAAAATCAATATTACACTTTCTGCTTTCATCCCACCAAATTAACAGCAAAGAGGAAAGTCCAAGCCACATTCAAAGTTTTAAAGAGTAATTTGACCGGAGACTATTACTTCTCAGCATTGAGACTAGATAGGGACACATTCAGACCTATATTAACCATCTACTGGTAAGATTTTCCAATACAGCCTTTTGGAGTGGTTTTGAGCAATGCCCATTTGTCGGAAAAAAGATTATTTTTCAGAATTTAACCCCTGGAATGACTGGCATTCATTTCAGTGTCAAAAATAGTCTTCAATTAGCCTACAAATATATATATTCAATAAACCAATTTTTCTTAACACGATTTTGTAGAACGTTATTGAGGTAACTCAAGTTAAAGGTCAAGGTCAAAGAAGTATCAAACTGACCAAAAATGCAGGGGCAGAATTTTCGGCAATGATGTTAATTAATTTACTAGTGACTGATGTTTTGTTTTGTTAATAGTGAAGATTAGTAGTTGCTTATTTCAATATACATTTTTGAAATGATTCAACAGAATGGCAGTGAGGTGATTAGGTTAAAGGTCAAGGTCATTGTGATCTCGCTAAAACATTTCTTTTCATGTTACATTATTTGGCTTACCAAATAGTTCTAATGGACCTTTCCAGTTTTAGCTATGCCTCGCTATTTCTAGTTAAGCTCCACCCACACCTCGGTCATGTTGGGATCAATCGATCGCTGAACTCCTTGACTATCAATTTCCAGAAGTGTACAGATTAGCTGCTGAATATTTTGAAACTAATTTGACTGGGCGCTGTTGCTGCCTATGGCAGCAACAGCACCTAATCAAAGTAGTGTCAAAACATTCAACAGCATCATTATTAAATAGGAAAGACATACAATTCGTACAATGTGTTAGACAATTAAGAGTTTAAGACCAACTAAATCGAATCATTCATGACGTAATGATTATGCTGTCACCATAGACGTCAGGTAGATGATTATGACATCATATGATGGATGGATAAACTGTGAAGATCAATTACCTTATATCACAGAATTGAAGTGCACCCAATTGGACATAAACCTGGACACATGCTTTAGTGAGAGAATAGAGTTTGGTGAAAAAAGTGATGTCACTATTCAAGGTCAAAGGTAGAGATGACTGTGACATTACTAAAGACCATATTTTGACAGGATGTATATCTCTTAAATTTACAGTGTTGGATATCTAAGAATACAATTGCATCCTGCATCAAATCTGTTACCCACATAACCGACATCATCATCAAACAATATTTCTTCTATGATAAAGAATTTGCTGATTCAACCACCTTCCAGTTTTGTCACAGACAGACCACATTTTCCCCTTAACCCTTTAATAGTCAAATTCAGGCCGAGAGAATACAATTTTGGAAAATTTATCACTGGTATGACTGGCTCGGTTATCGAGCCAGTCATTAGTGCTAAAATTTAAAAAAATTATATTCTCTTGACCTGTAAATGGACATTCCACTAGACCATAACAGAGGCCGGTTTTGGCTGGTATGACCATTAAAGGGTTAAACATGTTAAATGTTGAGGGTTATGTGATGTATGTCATTTGCTAGCTGATGTCAGTCAAAAGATGTGGGTGTGGCATGAGATAAACGTAGGTCTGACATTAAACAGTCTGAATTGTATGTAAGTTATCGGACAAAACAAAAATATGCATGCACGCAGGGACACACAAACATGGACCGATTCAAATTATAATCTTCTCACCTGCCTGCACTCAATTACGTAATGAGTAAAATGCTATTAATCTAACCAATCTAATAGTCTTACAAACATCGGTTACACTAAACACTGACAGATAATTTATAACTAATGATCGATCAAACTAAAACTGCACCACATAAACACATGTATACATTTGTAATGATTTAGCTGAAAGCAACATATAATAAGCAATAAGCTGATAGATCATGAACCTATACTAAATCTTACTGATGAGAGGTATGGACAAACCACACACTGGGAAACATGAGTATATCATTACCTTAAAGCTATCGTAAACCGATAGGGCTAAGAAAAATGCTCAGTGTTCTGCTGCTAAAAGCCTCTCGATAATCTTGTATCAAGTCGTAACACCAAAATTCCCCTTATATACCAGAGTAGCCAGGTAACACATTTTAGTCGAGCCGTGATCGTTGAGTCAATAATTTGCAACGTGCTAGTCTGTAACCCTTACTGATGAGAATCAGCGAAATTCTTTATCATAGAAGGAATATTCTATTGAATATATTGAAACTAAATCGACCGGCAGCTGTTGCTGCATAAAGCAGCAACAGCTTCTGGTCGAATTAGTTTCAAAATAGTCAACAGCTTTCCTGTATAGTCATCCTGAAATTGAGATGCTGAAATTCAACGGCTAAATGGTTAATGGCCAGTCAACAATAGGATCTCATCCTCCCCAGACCAATTTCATGAGATAATTTTACTGGGACAAAATTATTGGAAATTCCCATAATCTCTATATTAGTTACTGACACACCCCTAGCCATATCCCCCTCTGAACCCTGCGTCATACGCTAATCACAGTTGACAAATAACAGCAGCAGCAGCTATAAATGCATTTCTTTATATCAAAGACAAAATTTGCCCACTAATCACCTGTAAGCCTATCTTATATCAGATTTAATATTTTGGCGAGACAAAAGATCAGAATCATACATCCTAAGGCTTTTTAAATTCAATGAAGATGTCATTTACAAAAGTAGATTCACAATTCTGAAATTATGGAATCAATTCTGAAATCCTGTATTTATAATCACACTGACTCAATAATGATGTCATTTACACAAGTAGATCCACAATTCTAAAATTATGGAATAAATTCTGAAATCCTGTATTTACATGACACTGACATGACATGTAAATAATTTGCTATCTCTCTGCCCCTATCCATCCCTCTCCATTCTCCCCACCCTCTCGATTAGTCATTTCTAGTTAGTCCTAGATACAGTTATTAGTATGAATGTCCAGAGCAAAGCTGAAATTTGACTATTTCTTCAATTATTATTAGCTCACCTTTAAAATACGACTTCATTAACCGCTTGGTCCATTTCAACCTAATTTGGCTGGAAGGACACTACGGGGGAAGGCTTCAAAACATGTACACAAAATTTTGATTGGTCCATTTTTTAGATGAAAATCTTAGATTTTATGAAAGATTTATTGGAAATTGTCAAAATGCTCCTCCTCATTAACAGCTAAGCGGATTTCAACTTAATTTGGCTGGTAGGACCCGATGGGGCTAGGCTTCAGAATTTATATACAGAATTTTGATTGGTAAAATTTTTTAGGTGAAAATATTAGATTTTATGAAAAATTTACTGGAATTTTAGTTATTTGACAGATTTCAACCAAATTTAACTAGAATGACACTATCATGGTAGGCGCCAGCACTTCAATTTCAGAATTTCGCTTGGCTACGTTTTGGGGTGAACATAATAGATTTAAGGGAAATTGTCAAAGTCCCTCTCCTTAAACACTTGGTTTTTTTAAATGTCCACAACTATTTAAAATGCTACTCCTTAATTAATAGGCCAATTTCAACGAAATTTGGGTGGAATGATCCTATGGTGCTAGGCTTCAGGATATCAAGCGAGAATTTTGATTTGGAGGAGATTGATTTTTCGAAAATTATATATTGTGTCGAATTAAATGCTAATGGTTCAGGTGAGTGTCGCAGGCCCGTGGGCCTCCTGTTAATATTAACCCATACACCACTGAAATTCTGGTGCCTCAATTAAAAGGCAGGTAAAGAAAGGGTAAGCTGTTGAATATTTTAAAACAAATTTGACGGAATCCTGTTAGGGTCCCAGTCAAATTAATTTCAAACTATTTAACAAAATACTTGTCAATTCTGCTCTGTCAGGTTTAACCCTTTAACACTCACCAGCAAAAAAATGGCCTTTGCAGTGGTCTTGAGAAATGTCCATTTCCAGACAAAGAGAAGACAATTTTTTATAAATATACAACTGGAATGACTGGCTTGATAACTGAGCCAGTAATTCCAGTGGTAAACTTTCAAAAATAGTCTTCTCTTGGTTTGCAAATTGACATTTTGTTTGAGACAATTGAAATTTTCTTGAAGAAATGTAAGGCTTAAAGTTTTAAAGGGTTTATACTATGTTACTCTTCCTATACCACCATTTTAACCATTTAATGGACAAGATTCTTCAGAAAATTTATTTTTTCTTTCTCAGTGAATGTCCATTTACAGGCCAAAAGACTATTTATTACTGGAATGACTGGCTCAATTATCGAGTCAGGATTTCCAGCCCTAAAATTTCAAAAATAGCCGTAATATGGTTAAGGATGTACAGGCACTTTCTGAAGTGAAAATTCAAGATATTGTGTGCCTGCTGCGTAACCAATCATATTTCAGTATTTTATAAAGGATCAGATGCCAGCCTTTGCCTCTTAGTTATCCTGAAGCATTAAGAAATCATAGTAAATATTTTGAAAAATTAAGTGACGATCGTCTTCTTCTAAGCCGCCAGTTTACTTTGATATTTTCAGGCACCATTATTTGGGATTCTA
This sequence comes from Chaetoderma sp. LZ-2023a, assembly GCA_034401795.1. Taxonomy (NCBI): domain Eukaryota; kingdom Metazoa; phylum Mollusca; class Caudofoveata; order Chaetodermatida; family Chaetodermatidae; genus Chaetoderma; species Chaetoderma sp. LZ-2023a. The sequence continues at coordinate 185,715,137 of CM067369.1, read as the reverse complement.
TTGTTCTCACTTCTGCCAAATGTGCTTAACCCTAATGCTAGTCATTGTACATGTTGGCCTCCTGGTGATAGCAGTAACAACTTTCCTTCAAATTATTTGTGAAATAATAGGCAGAAAATACTAGCTAACATTTTGAAAATGATTTGACTGAAAATCATTGCTGCAACAACTTTTAACAAAATTGTTATCAAAATAATCAGCAGGATTTTCAATGTAGTAATACATTCTTTAGATATTTCTAGCAATTTGATTGGCAGTCATTGCTGACTAAGGCAGCAACAACGTCATCAAATTCTTCATTAGTGTCTAGCTACCAATATTGTTAGCTAATACATGTTTGTACAATTAGCTAGGCCTGTGTCATAAACATGAGAACCGCCTTGAAAAATATTTGCATAGATGAGGTCAGCAAAGCACCTGCATGACATGGACATAAGTGACATGCTTACCTACTGACTGAGCAGTTTTGAATGTATTTTACGTCTGATCTTACAAAACGTATAGGACACAGGTCTACAGAATTGTATGTACATATGTTAGCTAACGACGTTGAAAACCTGGCAATGATTATTCTGGGAACAATTTGATAAAGTTGTTGCTGATTTAGTCAGCAACGACTGTCAATCGAATTGCTCGAAATATTATCAGAATGTGTTATTAGATCGATAGTCCTACTGATTATTTTGAAAACAATCTGGTTTGGAAGCTGATGAAGCAACGATTTTCAGTTAAATTGTTTTCAAAACATTAGATAGTAGAACTTGTATTTTCTGGTGATTATTTTGCGAATAATTTGAAGGAAAGTTGTTGCTGCTATCAGTCAAATTGCTATATAAAATATCTAGCTTACCACATTTCCGGTTTATAATAGAAAATACACATTTAGAATCGAACTACTATACGCTTAGCAATACTACACACTATACAGGTAGATCAGCTCGCCTCAGAGACCAACAGTACAATGACTATCATTAGCACGACTGGAATGGTTTTATACTGGACTTGGCGAGACAGCGCGAACAATAGAATCCCAAATAATGGTGGCTACAAAAATCAAAGTAAAATGACGGCTCAGAAGAAGACGATTGTCACTGAAATTTTGCAAATATGTCCCTAATGTTATTGATTCAGGATAACTTTAAGGTGCTTCCGGCACGGTCTAGGTGAAATCATTAGAAGCTAGAGATTGCCTGCAGTCTATCCAGTCTCTTTTAGAAGACAAAACTTTATGATAAAAGAGTTTAAGGACAGATGACAGACATAGGCCATGGCATAAAGCTGACATTTGCAAATTATACCTGGTTTGCTGATAAACTGTCAAAACTAAATAATGCTGGCTTAACCCTTTAATGGTCAAATTTTATCAAGAAAATTAAAATATTTACTTATTGGATATACATTTGCATGACAAGGGAAGACAATTTTTTAGGATTTACCACTGGAATGACTGGCTCGGTTACCGAGCCAGTCATTCCAGTGGAAAATTTCCAAAAATTGTTTTCTCTTGTCCTGCAAATGGACATTCCTCCAGACCACTGCAGATGCCGGTTTTGGCCCGCTCGACAATTAAAGGGTTAAAACAGAGCTTAGTCTTTAAGCGAAAAAACACCTATTAATTTTCTAAATGTATAACTGCAAGTATTGTACACCTTTTAAGACAACGCTTTCCAAATTCATTGAACATAATTTTAAAGCTATGACAATTATGCAAGTTACGTACCATCTGGCACTATATAATTAGAGTTAATCAGGTTAATAATTAATACCATCAATTCTGTGACAACACTTGTTAATTATGACCCTAGAACAGCCATCTATCAGAAGAAACACCTCAATGATACCGTATCATCAATTCCATATTAATTAGAAGTCACCTTTAGATAGTGTTCTAAAAGAGTAACAGTTTAAAACAGATATTAATCCCATTAATAAAATTAAATATGTTACGTAACTTATTCTAACTTTGATGCCAAAAAATGGAGACGACAAATTGTGCACGATGACCGAAATATTGTGTTGAATAATTCAAAATTAACCGGACTGGAAGCCTTTGCTGCATTTCAAGTCAAATTAATTTCAGAATATTCAAGTTTCCGTTGAAGCTAAGGTAGAGATTTCCACCAATGAGAGGCTCATTACCGATAACAACATTAACGTTTTAACCATAGCACATCAGAAATGAAAATGTCTTTCTGATATAAGGAATATTCTCTTGAATATTTTGAAACTAATTTATAGGCAACAACAGCTCCCAGTGAAATTAGTTTCAAAATATTCAACAGTTTTCCTGTATAGTTGTTTTGAAATTGATACACCGAAATTTCAATGGTTAATGAAATTTCAATGGTTAAAGGGTTTTAGGTGGGTTTACATAAATGCAAGTGTGACTAATAACTACTAATAAAAAATGATAACCATTTAACGACTCTAACTGCTAAATACACATCTCAACTTCTGTATTAGACTGCATGCGCTAAACGTACTTGGACAACATGCACTAACCATACACATTCTGAATTCCATATGTCTTCTCAAAGAGCATGGTGAATATATGAAAAGCACTTTGCATGAAAATTACTTCTGCCTCGGGCAACAAAGTTTCAATCAAACTGCTTTCACAACAAATAAATACTAAATATATCTGCGATGGAATACAGGGTGAAATGTGTAGTTTTCGGCATGCAGGAAATCTTACAATTATTACGTGACAGTTTTAACTAAGAGATATTCTTACTCTAAAGCAAGCCAGGACAAGCTGCAAGTTTAGCAGAAAAAAATCAACTCATTATTTAAATATTACTAGTAATCTTAAGACTAACTAAATACCCTATAAATGACGCAGAAATAGAGTTAGTAGTAGATGAATTGTGCAGGAAAGTCGTGAATATAAAGTTCTAAGCAATAGAACTGATGTCTAATTAGACATGATGATTTTAACCATCTAAGGGTCAAGCTTGCCCAAATCTTCAGGAATGTTCTTTCGTAGGCCAAGAGACTATATTTTTTTTAAATCTTACAACTGGAATGCTTGGATCAATAACCGAGCTAGTCATTCCAGTGGTAAAATTTCAAAAATAGTTTTTGCTGTTAGCCTGCTAATGGATATTCAATAAGCAAATATCTTGGTTTTCTTCACCAAATTTGACCATTAAAGGGTTAATTAAGCATAGTTGAGAAAGGCAATGATGTTAGTCGCCACTATAGTGATTTTGCATACATAGGTCTACATACATTTCCCGCATTTCAAGTCAATCAGTCTAATACAGGAATCCAGTTTTAGCTATGCTATGCCTATCTTTAGTTAATATCCATCCACACTTTGCCCGTGTTGGGATCGATCGATCCCTTAACACCCTGACTATCAATTTCCAAAAAACTACACAGGTAATCTCTTGAATATTTTGAAACTAATTTGACTGGGTGCTGTTGCTGCCTATGACTGCCTATGCTGCACCCAGTCAAATTAGTTTCAAATATTCAACAGCATGTTTATTAAATAGTAAAGACCTACAATTTGAACAACAACACTTAGTATGTCATCAATTAAGCGTCCGTGATGAACTTAGTTACATCATTCATGACATAATTGATTATCACGTCATCCTACACATCATGTAGTTGATTATGACGTCATATGATTGACTGAGAAACTGGAATCCTCTATAGAAACATTATTCCAGTGGTAAATTTGTCAAGAATATTCTTCTCCTGTCACTTACAAATGGAAATTCCATTGTTTTGATTGTTTGACCAATCTTGACCATTAAACGATGATAGTTCATTCGCCGCCAGTGACACATTTTGAAGTCATAGATACGTGTAAGAGCTGCTATGCCAGAAGTTGCTAACTTAAAACTTTTTGTGTTCGCTTAGGACATTGTAAATCAAATGCCGATTGGTAGAAATTAATTTCATCCCGCAATAAAGCCACTCTACTGTTCATATCAGTATGTAATAATACTTCCTAAAGAGTACACACATTTGGGAAACTTACTCCAGAATTGGGAAAAATTAGCGCAAAATAGTTTTATTGACAGAAGTAGCCATGATTCTTAGCACATATTTTAGTGGAATTATGTCGATTTGAGGCAGTAACTTCTACTAGTGCATCATATTTTGCTTCACAATATTTTGATAATCATGTCCAGGAAATGTGTAACACAAAATGGTAGCCGGAGAATTGAGTCATTTCTATGCACCGCTTACTAAGAAAATTTTCGACATTCCATAATGAAACATGCTTTCGTTCACATTCTTATCACATACATGATGAAATTGAGGAATCCAGTTTTAGCTATGCCACTCCCATCTCTAGCTAGAAGCTCCACCCATGCTTTGCCCGTGTTGGGATCAATTGCTCCCACCACTCTGAATCTCAATTTCCAGAAAACTATACAGGTAAGCTGTTGAACATCTTGAAACTAATTTGACTGTGTGCTGTTGCTGCCTATGGCAGCAACATACAGGCAGCAACAGCCCACAGTCAAATTAATTTCAAAACATTCAACAGAATGTTTATTAAATAGTAGACACACCATTTCGCACAACTTGGCAGGCTATTAAACGTCTTTGATGGCCTAAATCGAGTCATTTAGGATGCAATTGATTATGACATCACTCTACATGTGAAATACGGTAGTTGATTGTGATGTCATATGATTGACTGAGAAACTGGATTCATCAATTGCTACATGGCTCTAACCGATTCAAATCTATCAAAGCCAGAAAATAAATAATGAAATCGCTACCAAGCTACTGGCGAACCAACTAGAAACTTAAATGCTATCCAAAAACAATGTCATTCCTACTAGAGACAAAACACATGTCATATAATACATGTAGTCAGTGCGAAATCAAATTATATAGCTTTCTGTTCTCGTACGAGAGATCTTCTAATTTCATTGCTGAAGATAATTGGTCAGTGAAATTGTGACAACATATTGAGATGAGAAGAGACAATAAGATGGAAATAAACAAAAAATCAAATTAATAATCTAGTGAGTGAAATGGTGATGATATGGTGCTTTAATCAAGCATTTTAAACCCTTTGGTCCTCAATAGTCGTCAAGAAAATTGATATTTTTACTTAATGAATGGACACTCGCAGCCCAAGAGAAAAAGCATTTTGAAAATTTACCACTGTAATGACTGGTTCGATTTAATGAATGGAAACAGTTATTACAACAGCAAATTTTCGAAAAGCAAAAAAATCCTTCAAATAGACAATACAAAAGACGAATGCAGATGCTTGTTTTGGGTGGCTTGACAACCAAAGGGTTAACTATTTCAGTAGATCAGATATGACAACTTAATGATGAAAGAAATATTTCTGATAAATATAGTGAATAGTGGTTGACTGGAAGCTGTTCCTACGATAGGCAACCACAGCTTCCAGTCAGAGTATTTTCAAATTAATCAACAGTGTTCCTTATGATTGTCTTGAAATGGTTAATGATCCCAATTGCAAAAGTAGGTAATTCATAATTTGTGCTGATAATACCCAATTAAGGAATAGAAAATACGATTTTGAACATAGTCCGCTGATGCAACTTGCGTTAACCCTTTAACCTTCATGACAGCCAAAAACAGCCTTTGCAGCAGTATTTGGAATTGCCCATTTGCACACCAAAAGATAACTATTTTGAAAATTTACCACTGGAATGAGTGGCTCAATAACCGAGCCAGTCAATCGTGGTAAATTTTGTAAAATAGTCCTCTATTAGTCTGCACATGGGCATTCTCTTTGAGAAAATTTAAATTTTCTTATGAAATATATGTGTTAAAGGGTTAAACATCTAGTCATACGATACTTTGACCCCCTTTGATTGTTATTGGTATATGTTAAAACATTCTTCTTCTTTTCTGCAAATAGAAGATTCCAAAGGCCACTAAAAATACGCCATTTTCGGCCTGCTTTAACATAAAGTACACGATCAATTTCCTGAATTACCTCTATTTGCACTTGTGGACATGCAATATAGCAATTTAGCTATGCAAATTAATGACCAACTAATTATAATGCATTGATCTTACAGGTGATCAAATTCATATTCAGATAAAGTCCTAAGCAAGTTAAATAAAAAAACTATCGACTATGGCCACAATACCTGAGACTCCGGGAACGTGGCCGTAGCAATGGTGATAAACGCCCATCATCATCCAAACTTATGCCTCCTGGTGGTGCCATCCCTCCGAAATGATGGTGGTGATGATGATGATTATGATGATGGTGACCACCGGGGACATAGCCAAGAAGAGGTGGTGGCTCGCCTCCGAAGTGCTGTGTCAGGATATGTAACTCTTCCACTGTAGGCTGATATGGCAATTGGTGGAGCTTTTCTTGCGACGAGTACTGCGACTAAAACGAGTCAACGATGAATTTGAATCATTTGGATCATTGGGATCACAGATGATGATTGTTAGGACAAAAATTGTGTAACTATTATATGAAATTGTCTGGCATGAATCCAGTTCTCAATTCTTATTAAAGGTGCATATTCACACGAGAATGCTTGAAAATAAAATTGTTAAAATTGTATACTTTTAGATGCTTAAATTGTGTTAAATATGATGATTTTATTCCATATAAATTAATATAATTTTTTAACTTGTGAAATTAAAATAGAGACATGAGTCCCTTATTCAAATTCACAACTCAAACAAGAGCTCTGCAAATGGCGCAGATAATATATAATAACCTGCCATGATGACAAACCAATGAATGAGAGCTATAAGAAAATATTTATTCTTCCTCAGACCCAGACCAGTCATCCTTATGAAGTGTCAAAGTGATCCGCTAAATGGTCAAGGAGGTATCGTCCGGAAACCAATTTCCAAGATGGCCGCCACTGACTGGCGACCATATTGGAGTTTGGATTATCATAAATTTTGAGAAGTTTCTTCAACAGACATATTCCAATGACCCTATGAAGTGATCCGATAAATGGTAACGGAGATATCATCCAGAAACCAACTTTCAAGATGGTCTAGTCTAACCACTCTATGAAGTTTCAGAGCGATCCGATAAACGGTAACGGAGTCAGTTGAGTTGTGCCGAAACTGATTGTATCCAGAAACCAACTTTCAGGATGGCAGCCTGTGGCTTGTGGCCATCTTGGAATTCGGATCATCACCAATTTCAATAGGGTTCTTCCCCAGAGGTAGTCGGAAAAAAAACATGAAGTTTCATAGTGATCCGATAAAAGATAATAGAGTTATCATCTGGAAACCAATCTTCAAGATGGCCACCGGCGGCTGGCAGTCATCTTGGATGTAGAATCATTGTCGATTTCGATAGTTTCTTCCCCAGACCTAGTCCAATCACTCCATGAAGTTTCAAAGCAATCAGATAAATGGTAACCGAGTTATCATCCGAAAACCAATTTTCAAAATGGCCTCTGGTGGCTGGTGGCCATCTTGGATTTTGGACCATCGTCGATTTCGATAGGTTTCTTCCCAAGAGTCCAACTACCTTATGAAGTTTCAATGCGATCCGACAAACGGTAACAATTATCATCCGGAAACCAAGTTTCAAGACGGCCACCGGTGGCTGACGGCCATCTTGGATTTTGGATCATTGTCGATTTCCATAGGTTTCTTCCCAAAACCTAGTCCAACCACCCTATGAAGTTTCAATGTGATCTGACAAACAGTAACGGAGTTATCATCCGGAAACCACCCTGTCGCCTGCATGCCTGCCCGCCCGACCGACCAACCGCCTGCCCGGACAGCGCTATTACATAATACCCTCGCCAAATCTTTTGTCGTGGTATAAAAATTATATTAATTTGTACGTAATGAAATCATCATATGCTAATTTTGTTTCATTACATTTATGCCCACAGTTTAAGCCTCTAAAAGCCACCAACAACTTTCAGTCAAATTGTTTTCAAAAATATTCATCATACCCAGAGTTAAACACCAATGGAAAATGTAGTCTGTAGAAATATAGCAGGCGGACAGTTAAACATCACTGAATAGATGCCATGGTACCAGCTAGCAGGCGGAGTTCTCTCTTACACTGGCAACAATAGTGGAGCACAGTACTTGATCAATATTTGAACCAATCTAAAATAGCAGGACTGACTTCAAAGCAACAATATATATAGCCTCTTATTATGACTTATTTATTTTAATACATCACACGGCATGTGTGTAACCCTTTAGGCCTTAAATTTGTTCATCGGTTATCGAGCAAGTTATTAGTGGTAAAATTTCAAAAATAGTCTTCTCTTGGTCTGCAAATTTACATTTTCTTAATACCACTGTAGAAGCCATTTTTGGCTGACTGAGTGTTAAGGTGTTACTTTGTAGCAAGTCTTATAATGGCGACATTACATGAAACAACTAGAAAAAATGGATGGTCCATGATGCGTCATCGCAATGCTCCACGTTCACTGCTTTGACCTTTTGAACCACCCCGACGCCCCTGTGAGCGGAGCCAAATGTAATGTCCTCTTGCACTCCGCAATCATATGGGTAATGCACATAGCAAATTTGGTTGAATTCTGTCCAATGGGTTCAGAGGAGTTGCCAACTGACTGAAAAGCCGAATGACCGACCAACACACCCACCCACCCACCCACCCACCCACCGACAGACAGAGTTTGGGTGACACTTTTCTTCCAAAACCGTGGGAATAAAAATTGGTACACGTGACTTTCTGCACACTGAATAGATTAAACCCTTTAAGACTCATATCAGCCAAAAACGGCTTCTGCAGTGGTCTTGAGAAATGTCCATTTGCGGACCAAGAAGACTATTTTTGAAAATTTAACACTGGAAGGACTGGCTCAATAAACGAGCCAGTCATTCCAGTGTTAAATTTTCAAAAATAGTCTTCTCTTTTTTTAACTAATTCAAGGGTTAAAGGGTTAATGGGCAGATTCTATCAAGAAAAATTCTATTTCCTCACAGAAAATGCCAATTTGCAGACGAAAAGGCCTTTTTTGAAAATTTACCAATTGAATGACGATGATAAACGAGCCAGTAATTCCAGCGGAAAAATATAAAAGTCTTCTCTTGGTCTGCAAATGGACATTTCTGAAGACTACTGCAAAGGCCTGTTTTGGACGGTTTTACCATTAAAGGGTCAGCCCAGTATATATGTCACATGATAATAGTAGTTTATTCAGTACTTACTGATACACCAGAGCCGGGTGTATTCGTGCCATAGCCTGATGAAGGAAGTGAGGCCACTGACCACCGACGACCATCACATCTGTAAAACAGCAATGTTAATTCTTTAACTGAAATCACTTCAAAACAAGAGGCCCGAGGGCCTTAACGCTCACCTGGGCCATTAGCATTTGAACCATTAGCATTTGAAGACATAATTTTTTTAATTCAGCAGTAATAAGACATAAAATACAAAATTGAAAATTCAGTACGAACAATATTTAGTCGGAAATTAATGATGGATGCTGACTACACAGTGAAATTGTACCTTAGGTTCCATCCGCCAATAGAAAATCCAATATGGCCACCAAATCCAAAATTTGGATTGTCCATGACAGCCATGTTATATCAGGGATCGTTCTCTTGAACAAACTTTAATCACCATTGGTTACGATCGCTGAAATTAAATCTAATGAGTTTCAGCCTAATCCATAAAGCAGTTCCTGAGATGTCATTTTCGAGAACAAGATGGCCACTGGAACAAGCGGTTAATGAGGAGTACCGTATTTCGCCTATTTGAAGCCCATGCTCTAACACTATTAGTAATAGAAGCCTGCCCCCTAACTTGAGCTCCAATGATTTCTTAGCAGTTTCAAAACGGCAAAACTCTATTAGAAGCCCACCCCTAACTCAACAGTTTGCATCAGGAAAAAAGATTTTAAGACCAAATTTGTAAGAATAGCATGCATAATAATAACAATCATGTCACAGGGTCACGCTACAATACACTGATCTCTGCCCTCTTATATTCCCAACCCCCTTAGAAATCAAACCAGGCCTCAGATTTTTAGATCTCGATGACCTATAAGATTAGTTTTTATTTGATTCGATTTGATTTATTCTCTTGGTAGTAGGCCATGTATGTTCACGATATAATAAAGTTTATTCCACACTTTTGTAATCAAAATACACGAAAACCACTGGTCTCAGCGTGATAAATACCTGCCGTATAAAATTATTTTCAGACCAAATTTATGTACAAACCAAGCAGTCTCCCGTATTGCGCATCAATTTTCATCAAATGATCCAAAACGGAATCAAGACATACAACAAAAACTGCTTGAAAGCCTGAGAATTAAAATGAGATAGACTGCTTCTTATGTTGGTGAGCCGCTGGCTCTTTTGTGATTGGAGACGTCATGTTCTCATGAGATCTCATACGCTAATAGGAGTTTGTTATCAAACAGGTACCCATTATTCAGTTCAGACCTAAAGTACAATAATTGGTTACCAAAGCGCAATGATAATATATAGCAATTTTCGAGTTCCGAGTCCAAGATATTTCATCCGAGTACTCGCCATAAATAAAAAAAATTGCGATTGGAGGTGAAACACATGATTTCTGATTTTTGTAACATTTTATGTCAAATTCTGGACTACATGTAATAAATTATCTTTATTAAAGGTCTTGTGAGGACTTGCGGTCAATAACGAGTTTCAATTAATTTTATGGTCTACTACACTGTTTAAACACAATAGTGTCATTTTGGAGTGAAAGAAATATGTTAGGCAGCCCAAATAACGAGACTAAATGACGCCTCAATCTGAATCACACCACCACTCGCTGTGATGTCACACCGGGAACGGCGCTGTGAGCTGGGCCAATATTTCTCTGTCTGTAGTACAAAGGTAACATATTTTAAAACGTGCATTTAACAGGATAGACTTCACCTACCATAACATAAATTATGTCAGGTTGAAGGCAAGTCTTTATTTATTGATATTTATTAATTTTTAATGGTTTCATGGATAGCTATATTCGCATAATAATAGGCCTATAACTACGGTAAACCATGGGCAATGCTGAAAATCAGCAATATTTCAATGCATGTGACAAATACTAGCTGTAGTCTAGTAGGCTTAATTGCGGATCCATTACCATTCTTGAAAGGACAGGGTGTACTATGTAATATCTGGGATGGATGGATGTGAGTGTGATGATCGAGGTTGGTGGGAGAGGTTGACGATGGCTGTAATTGTACTATTATTCATATCTAAATGTATATGCTACAGAGTGCAGTTACAACTTTTTCTGAAGATTACGAATGTACAATAAGTGTGTCAGTGTGTCCTATGTTAAATTTCCCGTGATTACTGATTAGAATGTAATTGTTTACTTATAAGCTTTTGGCAATGTGTTTGTATAATAATAATGTAGAGGCATGTACGTCAACACGTACGCTGGTGTGCGTGCGTGCGTGCGTGCGTGCGTGCGTGCGTGCGTGCGTGCGTGCGTGCGTGCGTGCGTGCGTGCGTGCGTGCGTGCGTGCGTGCGTGCGTGCGTGCGTGCGTGCGTGCGTGCGTGCGTGCGTGCGTGCGTGCGTGCGTGCGTGGGGGGGGGGAATGTATGGAAGTAGCATACACTCATATTTCAATGTTATGAAAAAGCAAAACTGTAGCGGATGAACAAATTTTAAATAGGTAGGTGAACTGACAGATGTTCAGAGGTAGCTAGCATATCATCTTTACTTACAGTGCAGCTCATAAATAAGTTTAAATGCTCCCAAAGCAAAAACACAAATATGTTAGTTAGAACCATATGAACACGATACAAGAAACATTATGTTGAATATTTTGAACACAATTTGGGTTGAAATCCAACCCAATTATGTTCAAAATATTCAACAGTGTATGTTATTTAAGTTGTACTATAAGCGTGCGGACGGCAGTGAAAGCCTCGCTACGCACCTCGACCGCTGTCTAAATTGTAAAAAAACGTGTACTGTCAATAATATGTCAATGTAGACTATACGCAAATAGATTAGTTTAGATTAAATTTATATTTACCCGACATTTTAGTTAATTTTAAACACATAACTGAAGTAAATGCTATATTGCAATCATAAATTTATTCATAAGCCTACACAATGGTAAATTGAAATTGTACGTGCACTGAGCGGTGTAGGCCTACTTAACTATCATTTAAAAAGTTGTACATTTGTGTACATGCATGCCTATATCATCTATGCAAAATCTCTGCAGTCAATCCAGAAAGATAAGATATATATGCATTTGTAGAATTGTATTCAAAGAAGTGTGTGGGTGGGTTTGATTAAATATAGCCTAATTCACGTACACGAAATCAGATGTTACTGTCACCTCTAACAGGCCTATACGTTAGAATTGTGTTGTCAGGCACCGTGGCCATGAGGTCTGTCCTTTAAGTTTAATCAACAAAAATATCATCAACTTCGATATTATTGAACCTTTGTGCATCTCGAACAATGTAGTGTCCCTGTGTGAACAATGAATTGTCAAAGAATAGGTGCATATGTGCCTAATACACGCAGCAGTAGAGAGCCTATAGCTATGCTCCCCGAGATAATAATCTAGACTAACAGGAATTGGTGTCATCCCGGTGTGACGTCACAACTCTAGCGCGATAGCTAAAACGTTTGGTTGTCAAGGTGGTTGCTATATGCTTATCTCAGCTTTGGCTGGGCCGATTACAAAAATTAAAAAAGCATTTTGTTCTTCTAGTAAAGGAGAATCTGTATTATGATTGTCAAGTTAATCAGAGCGATCGAGTATCTAGTCCTCACAACATCTTTAAGGATACGCAATATTAATAGGTGCTCCAATTTAATAATTTCACTTCTGCGGTGATGCTTTTTAGGCATACATTAAACATAGTCGTATGGTGGGTTAGAGTTTGTACCGGGAAATTGAGTTCAATTTTCGTGGTATCAATTTTAACCATCTTAGAGAATGAATTTCAACTTTTTTTTTTAAATACCCAATATAAACTCACCCCCCTTTCTCAGAGATGTTGGTTTGGAAATTGAACAGCTCTTGTCATAATAGAAGCCTAGGCTTCAAATAGGTAAAATGCCTTTTAACCGATTTCCTAAAATTTTCAGAAAATCCAAGATGGCCACTGAAAACATTAACCAATCAAAACCAAAATTGCCCAAGCAGTTAATGAGGAGTAGCATTTTAAACGATTTTTCTGAAAATTCAAGATGGCTGCCAAAAAAATTGACCAATCAAAATTCTGCATACAAGTTCTGAAGCATACCACTCTAGGGTCCTTCCAGCCAAGTTTACTTGAAATCGGCCAAGTTGTTAATGATTTTAACTGATTTCCCAAAATTATTTGAGAGGATTCAAGATCGGCGTTGTAAAAATTGACCAGCCAAAATTCTGTATACATGTTCTGAAACCTACCACCTTAGTACCCTTCCAGCCGAGCATGATTGAAATTGCTCAAGCAGTAGCATTTTAAATGGTTTCCCGCCATTAAAAAAAAAATTCAAGGTGGCCACCGAACAAATTGACCAATCACAATTCGGTATACAAACTCTGAAGCACACCACTCTATGGTCCTTCCAGCCGAGTTTGCTTGAAATCGTTCATATGGTTAATGAGGAGTAGCTTTTAACCGATTTCCTGATATTTTTGGAAAACCCAAGATGGGCAGCAGAAAAATTCACCAATAAAAATTCTGTATACAAGTTCTGAAACCAACCAGACTAGTATCCTTCCAGCCATGTCTGGTTAAAATTGCCCAAGCAATTAATGAAGAGTAGCGTTGTAAACAATTTCCTGCCACTTTGGACAATTCAAGATGCTAACCGCCACCTTAAAAAAACTTAACCAATCAAAATTCTGTATACAAATTTTGAAACATACCACTCTAGGGTTCTTCCCACCGAGTTTGCTTGAAATTGTACCAATCAAAATTCTCTTAGGATTACCACCACAGGATTATTCCACCCAAGTTTCATCAAAATCAGGCCATTGATATTGGAGGAGTAGCACTTTAGAGGATTTTCGGATAATTTTTGGAAAATCCAAGATGGCCACTGGAAAAATTGACCAATCAAAGCTTTGATGAACCTACCAACATAGGGTTTTTTCAGCCCAATTTGGTTGAAATCGGTCAAACCGCTATGGAGGAGATGCGATTTGACGGATGACGGACGGCCGCCTCGGCATAAGCTTACTTGACCCTTCGCGCCAAATGAGTTAACAAATATGACAAACACCATTCAGATGACAAAGTCAAGCCATCATCCGCTTCACATACGGCTTGACAAAAATGACTTTGCTTCAAGCAAATAGCCAAATGAACTTATGTCATGGTGATCATCCAATATTTATAACAAACCCGCGGTTGTCTGCCTAACACGCCTAAAGCAATTTTCCACAGAATGGCTTGAGTAGAGGAGTCTGGTTAATATGGCCAGTGAGCAGCTTGAATTTTTCATAGTTATTTCCTATTTAACTCTTATCACTCTGATGACAAACTTTAAAATTTTCAAATTAACTTAAAAGATGAACTTGTGTTAATTTTTCCAACAACAGCCACATTGTCCACCAAAATTGTTGAAAAATGTACACCAGATTCTTTGCTGTCGAACTAATAAAATTAGAATTTTGACATCAGAGTGGTAAGGGTTAATTAATTAGAATTAGAGTTGTCACAAATTATATACAAAAGCAACACTCTGATAGTTGTAACATTAGGGTGGCTCTCAGAAATGCCAATGTTTTAACCCATTAATCCTCAAGAAAACTTAAATCTTCAAGGTTATCGACTCAGTCAATAATGCGGTAACGTGCAGTAGCCAGACAACAATTTGAATGAGCAATAAGCCAAACCTTGCTGAATATTTTGAAAACATTTTGACTGAAAGTTGTCGGTGGCTTAGCCACTAACAACTATCAGTCAAATTGTTTTCAAAATATTCAGCATATTCAGAGGTAAAACCTCATGTAAGATGTTCTCTGCAGAAATTCAGCGGGCAGATAGATAACTGGATTCTATAATTAGCTGCATTGTAAAATTTCCAGGAAAGATAAGAGTATAATTACTGAGGGATGAGAGAGCCAGGAGTGATGAAACCATTACATGGTTAGGGTACTTCAATTAGCAGACATTTCCACCCACTTACTGACGATTATAAAAGGGGCTAGGCTGCTTTCTGCTTTGGGAAATCGTGCAAATTTTTCTTTAACGCTGTAATTATCAAGGTTTTCCCCCCTGTTTAAGACTATATGCTCGGCCCCAACGTGGTGCAGGGGTGTAACCCACTGGGTGTCAATCCAGACATTTGGAGGGGCTAACGAGAGCATTATGCACAACGCTAATGAAATGACACTTGGAGATCGAATCAACCGAAATGGTGCTCGCCCTGTGAGGATCCGCCAGGCAGGTGCAGCGCCGGGCTCCACACCTCGAAGGAGCCCACCCTCAGCTACTGTAGGTCCCATCAACTCGTCTTGTGGAGCCAGGGGACGAGGATGGAGAGCTACTGGCCAACCGAAAGAGAAGACCAAACCCAAAGAGAACCCCAGTATCAACATCATGCACTGGAATGCAGAAGGGGTTACCAACAAGAAATCAGAGCTCGAACAGTTCCTGTACGAAAACAACATTGATATCTGCTGTATCCAAGAGACACACCTGCAAGAAGGAAAACCATTTAAGATCAGAGGTTACCAGATTTTCCGGTGTGATCGAAGAGGAAGAAAGAAAGGCGGGGTGATCACCTTGGTCCCAAACAGCGTGAACACCAGCCAGATCAAAGCCTTTATGGTAGAGGCAGAATATATCAAGATCAAGGTAACAACCAGCAACTCTGTGATTGACATTGTCAATTATTACTGCCCTAATGACAAGAATCTCTCACTTGACACCATCCAGGTCCCGGACTGCCACTTCCTCATTGCGGGAGACTTTAATAGCCAGTCCCAGAGCTGGGGATACAGAACACTTGATAAACGAGGAGAAGACATTGAAGCATGGCAAGATGAAAAGCACCTTTTACTTGTCAACGATCCCACAGATCAGCCTACCTTCTACCCGCGCCGGTGGCACTCGACAACAATGCCAGACTTGGCATTTTGTACAGAAGACATTCACGGAAACCTCAGTAGAGTGGTCGGATCGCAGTTAGGAGGAAGCGACCACCACCCAGTCCTCCTCTCTCTTTCTGGAAGTATTTCGACAAGTTCACATCAACATCAAAGGCGGAACTACAAAAAGGCAAATTGGAGTCTGTTCGGCATTCGTTCCAATGAACTTACCCAAAATATAGAAGTAGAAGGGAGAAACATCAACAATGTGGTCAAGCAATTTAATTCAAGTATCCTCAAGGCTGCCAACGAAGCGATTCCTCGAGGGTTCAGGAAAAACTACCGCCCCTACTGGACAACAGAACTGCAAGCAGCACATGATAAACTAGACAAGGCCAGAGAAGATGCAGAGGCTAATTCCTGTCATGAAAACCACTTCACGCTACAACAAACTAAAGCCAGGTATCTAAAGACCAAGCTGGAGGCCAAAAGAAGAAGCTGGAGGGAAAAGATGGCAGGGTTTAATTTAGAGACACCACAAAGCTATGGAGACTGACTAAAGCACTGAATGATGAGGGTGTCGGGGGAGAGAAGACTACTCTTGAAGAAGATGGACAAACACTGACAGGAAAGATGGCTGCAGATGCCTTTGCGAAGGCACATGCAAAAGAAAGCAACATTTCTATACCACGAATGTGTCAAAAAGAGGTTAGAAAAGAGCAAAAGGAAAGAACAGACACCAACACTCACGATGCAATGAAAGTTGACATTGGTTTAGCAGAACTGAAGAAGGCTATCCGCCAATTGAAGAAATCTCCCGGGCCAGATGGCATTACGAATGAAATGATCCAACACCTTGGTAATGCATCTATTCACAAGTTGCTAGACATCTTTAATCTCAGTTGGACCAATGGAGAGGAAGCCAGAATGACTCCTGTTCTGAAAAAAGGGAAGAACAAGACGAAAGTGCTGAGCTACCGTCCTATCAGTCTTACAAGCTGCATATGCAAGACCATGGAGCGCATCATCAACCAGCGGTTGCAGTGGTACCTGGAGTCGGAGAACATTATAGTTTCAGAGCAGGCCGGCTTCAGAAGATACAAGAGTACAGAAGATCAAACGACACATCTTGCACAAGTCATAGAGGACACTTTTCAAGCCAAGAAGGTGATGCTAGCTGCCTCTATCGATCTGCAGAAGGCATTTGACAAGGTGTGAAAGGATGGCCTCCTCGTGAAGCTCCAGCGCACAGGCATCGGTGGCAACATGTTCCGATGGACCAAGTCATACCTACACAATCGCAGAGCCAGGGTGCTGGTGGATGGACAATCTGGAAAGAATGTATTGCTGAGATAAGGGGTGCCACAAGGCGGAGTATTATCACCAACTCTGTTCATACTCTTCATTAATGACATTGTAGCAGAGCTGCCCAATGGGATCCAAGCAGCCCTCTATGCAGATGACCTCGTACTCTGGTGCACCGAGGAGTACACAACGACTGCCACGTACAGAATGCAGCTCGCCTTGGACAGAATTACAGCTTGGGCCAGTCACTGGTGTATTACCATCAACAAAGAAAAATCATCAGCCATGCTATTCTCACTGTCCACCAAAACCAAGGTTGGCAATCTGACACCGGGCGGTACTCCACTCGAGTACGAGGACCAGCAGACATATCTGGGAGTCACCTATGACAGAAGATTAACATGGAGGGAGCACATCCAGAACGCAGAGGCAAAGGCCAGAAGAAAGCTAAATATCATGAGGAAGCTGGCAGGAACAAAGTGGGGGTGCCAATGAAAGGATCCTCAAGACCATCTACCTAGGTGCTGTATGACCACACCTTGAGTATGGATCCAGCTCATGGATGGCAGCAGCTAAATCTCATCAACAGAACCTCGACAGAGTACAAAACCAGGCACTGCGCATCATCACTGGTGGAATGAGATCAACACCAATAGAAAAAATGGAGCAGACAGCAGGCATCCCCCCACTTAGCAAAGGAAGGGAATGCAAAGCACTGATCCAAGCTGCAAAGTTCAAATCGTTCAACAACCACCCGATGAAGATCAGGCAAGCACAGCTGTCATCAGGAAGACTTAAAGGATCAAGTTTTGTGAAAGAGACAAAAGCACTTCAAAGGAAACACCAAGAAATGTTGCCAGCACAAATAGAAGACCCAAACCACACACTTGATCCTCCACCCTGGGAAAACAAACTAGAGAGCATAGCTATTCGCACCACAGTACCTCATCTCACAACCAAAGATGAACACAGTGATGTGAGCAAGAAGGACCTGACCCTAGCCATGTTGGAAGAAATGTACCCTCAGGAGACATGGATAAGGATCTACACAGATGGATCAGCCAAAGATGCAATTAGGAGCGGAGGTGCCGGACTGCACATACAGTATCCAAACGGACAACATGAGTCAGCTGCAACACTGACAGGCAAACACTGCACAAACTACAGAGCTGAAGTCGAAGCACTGGTTCATGCAGCAGATGACCATCAGCAGAACAGCAGACCCTATTGCACAGATTGTCTTTTTATCTGATGCCCGCTCCGTCCTTGAGGCAATCACCAAAGGTAAGCTGCCACAACTTGAAGAAGCACTACAAACCATCAAATGCTTTCGGGTAGCACTGCAGTGGATCCCCTCACACTGTGGAGTCCAAGGAAATGAGGAAGCAGACAAGATGGCAAAGGTGGGTGCAGAATAGAATCAGACAGAAAACATGGTTACCCATACAGAGATGAAGACTATCATCAAGTCACTCTATAGAACACCTCAATCAGAAGATGCCTACCATCATCTCTCGAGGCCAGAGCAAGTGACTATTTTTCGTCTCAGAACTGGACACAACAGACTAAACCAACACATGTACAGGTGGTTCCACCTTACGACATCGCCCGCTTGTCCTTATGGAGAAGCAGAACAGACCACAGAGCACATACTTCAATGTTGCAGTACTTATCAGCTGCTGAGAGAAGAGATCTGGCCTTTGTCAACCTCTTTTCTTGAAAAGCTGTATGGGCCTGTGGAAGAACTGCAGAAAACCACAGATTTCATCTTGAGAACGGCTCTTCAAGTGTGATACCAGCGATCGAAAAGAAGAAGATCAAGGTTTTTCAAGAAAAATGAAATTTTCGCTAAGTGAATATCCATCTGTAGAGTGCAAACTGAGCGAAATATATTTTTGAAAACACACCACTGCAATGGCTCTCGCTTATTCAGCCTATTTTATTGGTGCTTTCAGGTCAGGTAAGCTAATAATGTATACATAAGATCACACCCAATACTTGATGTAGGGCAGCATAATATTATGTCATGTTATATCATAGGGTTTTTAACCAGTTGGGAGATCCCAGATACAATACAATACCATAATACGCAAACAAAATATTTATACTGACCATAATAGAACAAAACAAATTAAATGTGTCTACGATGCGCAATAGATCCACACTCAATCCATATAAACATAGATATGTTACATAGAAAAACATGATCATGTGTTTATTGATTTATAAAAATCAAAGCTAATTGAGCAATGGGGATTTTTCTCCAGCACTTTGCGATCGATAATTTCTCTGTGGTTGAGCGATCATTTGTTCTCCTGTGTGCGGACAAAAAGCGATTGTATTCTCCTCCGTGGACATATTCCTGAGATAAGTGATCTATGCCTATCAAGGTTATCTAATGTCCGCAAATTTAACGGATACAACTAGGTTACATTATCCATAATTTATAGTCTTGGTATGTAAAAAACATCTACTAGACTAGCTGTTATCGTTTTGCAACAGAAAATGTATTCTGTTATTTAGATGGCCTTCTATAAAGAGGGATTTTATTAATAGTTGACACATTTCTAAATAGACAAGAGGACCTTTGGCTGGATCGCGTACCTGGAATATTGGCATTTCAAGTAGAAAGACCATGTTCAACGTGTCGAGCTAAAAATTCAACAGCTCTGACCATAAGCAGAGAAATTAAATTTTTTAACCCTTACCAAACTGATGTCAGATTTTTAAATTTTCAAATTAAATTAAAAGATGAACTGGTGTACATTTTTCAACAACTTTGGTGGAAGATGGTGCTGTCGAACCCAGCAACATCGTCCATCAAAATTGTTTAAAAACATACACCAGATTCTTTGCTATTGGCAAAGTAAAAGATAGAATATTGACATCGGAGTGCTAAAGGTCAACGTGATTACATAGAAATAGTCAGAACTAGTGACATCAATTTGGTTCCAGGTCATATGTCCACTCATGTGAATAATATTCAACGTATACACACATCGGGATTGCATAGAATTATGCTTAAAGGTGATTGCAGATGCACTCATATACATGTCACTATAATGGCTTACCACCAACCCATGACATGATCAGCTCCAGTGCAGCAGGTAGTTTTTCGATCAATTATTGACAGCGATTGACAAGATAATGATCGTAAGTGCACTTGTGTTTTGTCAATCAGCCACACAATTCCTCGTTCAGTGATTTCCAAGAATGCCAATCGGCAACAAATTGAGTCGAAACACAAAAATAACATATAAGCGAGAGTTAAGATACCCCAAGTAGAAGCTCGTGGTAAATATTCAACAGAATGTGAACTGTTTAGATGCACATACCATATACATGAAGTGGCTGATATGCCAGGTGAACTGGTACATGTATGTAGTCTACAGCTTTAGATTTAACACTTTAAAAATCAAATTTGTTTAAAGATTTTTAATTTTCTCATCGGAAATGTCCATTTGCAGACCAAGAGAAGACAATTTTTGAAAATTTACCACTGGGATGACTGGCTCGTTTATCGAGCAAGGCATTAGCGGTAAATTTTTAGAAAATTGATGAGTATTAAAGGGTTAACGATGATACCCATCAAAACCCGACTCAGCAGTGGTCTCGAGAGATTTCCATACCAAGAAAAGGCAAATCCAGATAGTCCTTGCAGGTAGTAAATTTTCAAAAATTGCACTGCAAATAGATATTCATTGAGTATAAGTTGCGATTTATCTTGACCAATCAAAGATTATTCAGTGATGCACTGTGCTTAAAGGTGACACCAGCTGCACTGGTGTGAGGCCTCAACATGTATGTAATCTGGCTTGATTCAATTCGTCCACTCAAACTCTGTCTGAAATATGTAAGACTGAATAAGCACAATGACTACTAGCATAAGTTTGTCTGTCTGTCTGTCAGTCTGTCAGTCATGAATCAGTCAATTATTTCACATTTCTGACAATGCTGCCAATGTCATGACAATAGCACACGTTTCACACTAGGTGGCCCTGATCAACTGACAATATAAGTTGTTGAGTTTAATCTAGTATTCATTTTATAAAATGCTGGCATTAGTCCTATCAATGTCTAAGACTATCAACAACGACAATAACAAGCACCCACATGTGATGTGAAATATTCATGCTTAAAGAGATGCTCTTAGAAATAATCTGATCTGATTGTCCTTTTTGAAACAGAATCTATATGGCTTCAAACTATGGTAAATATAACAAAAGAAACAGCTAAACATAGCATAATTCAAGGACATTTACACACCATAGCTCCAAAATAAATTCGCTTGGTTCCAAAATAAAATAAAAGCTCGCCTGCTCATTAAAGGGTTTATGGCCATGCTTCTGCAGTGGTTTAGAGAGATGTCCATTTGCGGACCAAGAAAAGAATGTTTTGAAATTTTATAAATGGCATGCACGGCTCGATAACTGAGCCAGTCATTGCAGCAAAGATGTTTCAGAGAAGTCTACTCTAGGTATGCTACGAGCCCGCTATAGGACAATCAATAATCAAACACCTTTCTTGATCAATCCTGACCGTTAAATGGCTTAAGCAGGTTAGAAATGGCGGAATCCAGTTTTAGCTACACCTCATCATCTTTAGCTAAGCTCCACCAACACTTCGCCTGTGTTCAGATCGATCGATCCCTTAACTCCCTGATCTGACTATCAATCTCCAGAAAATTATACAGGTAAGCTGTTGAATATTTTGAAACCAATTTGACTAAGCACCCAGTCAAATTAGTTTCAAAATATTCAACAGTATGTTTATTAAATAGTAAAGCCATACAATTCGCATAACAACTCTTAGTCAGTCATCAGTTAAGCGCTATGGAACTGTTTATGACGTCAGCCTATATGTCACATAGTTAATAATGACGTCATATGATTGATGGATAAACTGCAATTGTAGTTCGGATCGACCGGTCGGGTGCCGGCCGTACCAGCTAAGCTGGGTACGCGCCACCAGTCCTGGATTCATTCCCTGAACACCCCCCCACACACACCCCCCCCTGGGTAGAGCTATAAGCGTATATGGGCCTATGAGAGAGATCGCGTTGCAAAAAAACCCGACTAAGTTCGTTAAAACGCATAGCGCGCTTAATACTATTCTGACAGAGCGCATATTTCATGACCAAGATAGGATGGCGCTTTTAGTGTACCGAGGAGGTACATTGTAATCCTTTCACATTACTTGTTCCCACCGAATCTGGCATTAATCAAGACCAGAATTCGACGGGCTTTCCGAATCTGTAAACCATTTTCAAAATCGGTTAAAAAATGGCGGAAAACCCCTTTTGACTATCTTCAAAATATTGCCGTGACGTCGTAACCACGTGTATACAGAACTTCTAGAATGTTCTAGAACATTTGACTGTGTTATTATTAGCTACGCGCTGATTGGCTATTGCTCGACCGATGATTGGTTGAAGCCTGCGCCTGTTACGTCAAGAGTAGTATAAAAGGAGATGAAATCCAGAACTCGAGCGCATTCTCGGCCAGGGGGCCGAATATGTTGGATCTGTGTCAGCTACTATCATCAAGACGGGCATTAAATAGATCACTTCACTCTCCGTCGGTTTCTCTCCCGTATCCAGCAGCAATCCAACCCACCGCACTAAATCAATTTTGTATCTCCCGATTGTATGGGAGCATTTTTGGAACTTTTGAATATTGTTCACGAATATCTCAAGAACTAACTCGGAACACAAAACTTGCAGTAAGGTCATTCCCGGCCTGAATATGTGATTCCACAGATGTAGAGGCAGCGATGTTCTTTGGTGGATGACGCACCGGATCTGCCGGCCACGCCAAAAAGTGGTTATTCAACCGTCCCCACACTGATGTCATGCAGGTTTATTTAAAAACCTTTTGACTGCAGCAAGTAAACTTTGCCCGGTACGTCTTAAGAGCTAACTGACGTACCTCGCACCGTTAAGCTTAGTTATATATCTTCAACAACCCCTTTTATGAACGGGTTGTTATTAACTTCCAACCGTACCATCGGTGTACGGGAACTTTCGTCTTAGCAGTAATGTTATTGTATCTCTTGCTGACTACTCGTTAGACATTCTATATTGTGATTACAGTCCCGAGTTCGATCCGCTCCCGTCCTGGACTGCATGCGGAAATCCTGTTTGCGGGAACCGGCATACAGGAACTTTCCATCTTCCAGAGAACGCGTCAACTCACGTCAAACCAAGGATGAATTATCAATTTCAGTAACACGATAGCCCATGCTTAAGAATGGCTAACGATTATTCAAGTAACTATACTTAACATTTTAATAATGATACTTCGTCTGTATAAATGGTCCCGATGACTAAAAGGAACCGCAACGGACTTAGGACCGCTAGTTAAAATTTCTGTATCTGTTTATAGTTATTCTTATTTTCAGTGATGTGTTTTTTTACTAACCGCACCGTAGTCGGTTTCTCAACATGTACTTTATATATTATCCTAATCATTTCACATCGTATTACTTGTTCTGGTTAGTCAGCAACATTCATATATGCAGCACGTTCACCCGCCACCGACAATTTTTCACTGAGGTCGCTGTCCGTGCTATAACTCTGTTTAGCCCGGCATGCTACCGACTAAAAGCCATTCTATTCAGCTCGATAGGAAAGGTTTAATATGATTAGAGACAATTTCTTCGTTAGGAAACACAAGTGTACGCCTATTTTCGGGTAGTTGCGATAATTTAGCCCCGCACTCCGGCAACGTTGTGTAAGATTGGCCAACATACCTAATGTGCCTCATATTTCTAAGTTATTGTCTCTCTTCATGTTCCACTAAGCCTTATGGCTTCTTGATTGTTTGGATGTCCCTATCCGCACCATGGACTGATCCGACCCTGGGAAACTATTGGGTTTCCGAGCGGTGATGGCCAGGGTGTGGTGTCACACACATTTCCCGCGTATCTTTGGATACTTAGTAGTTAGTTACCCGTGCCAAGGTAGGAAGCACTGCTAAAACATATGTTAATTATTATTTTCTTTTATCTGCTGGACAATCCTCCTGCACCGCAGTGCATAACTGGGCAACTTGCATTTAAACCTAACATCAGGTTAAAAAGATAGCTCCGTAGGACCTGGTGATGGGCGAGATGCGCATCCCCACCGAATTCTGTAAGAATATCTGGGCATGATATTAAGATCTGCCACACCCTCACGGGAAGAACATTCATAGTGGGTATTCGTCCCTCTTACCCCCACCATAATGATCAATCAGTTGCCTAAACTTGCTTCTCTAAAGAGTAACCAATGTCCTGTGATGTTTTATGTGGTTATGGAGCAAGATGTCCGGATTCTTACCCAGTTCAGAGATCTTGCGAAGTAACATGTATGCACGCTGTCTTCAGTATTGATGTCCGTTTTCAATGACAGTTGTATCTAAAAGCTAGGTAGACGCCAGCCATGTGCGGCCTAAAATAGTTCTTGTCTCTAAAAACTAAATATGAGGTTAGGCATAGAAGAAGGCCCGCATAAACAAAAGCGGCAACTACTAATTCAGCATATTAAAAACTACATAAGATGGTGATGCGGGAATCCTTCGGGAATCGCGTGCTCCGTCTTCACGTAAAACAGCACGCAACCTTATAGTCATAATTTCACTAGGTATGGTCTTTTCTTTACAGCATTTTGGTTGAATAATAGAATAAGCCCTTTTCGGCCAATACTCTTCTCCCGCTTTAAGCAATGGTAACATTTTTCTGTGACGAAGGCCCGCGCGAGGCACTTGGCTCTCGCAAGGATTCAGTGGCGACGGCCCACGCGAGGATAACACTCCTCACCCAAACTAGCACTAGGAGTAGTGCCCGTGTGAGGCACATGGCTTTTCGACACTATAAAAGATAATTTTCTTTCCTTTCAGCTTAGAGGTATAATAGCTTATGTTAAGTTAATTAGTTATCTCATGCACGAGAGCCTCCCTTGCGGGGATACCTCTGCGGACCTACGAGTCTGTGTGGTACCTCCGGGAGCCCCACGTTTAAAAGTTCATCAGGCTGTCTTGATGTCTTGTATTTTCGTATGCTCATTATATTTATCTAGCATACTTGACGGTCTGTTTTAGGTAAAATCATTGTATAGACTTATCTTAATTAGGTCACCAATCAAATCTTGTAAGTCCATAGATCACGAAATTGCTATGGACAGGCATACTGGTGACACAAACTCTTGGGATGAGACTGTAGTGTTTAATGTTCACGACGATGGTCGCACGGCCCCACCGGAACGATTGACACAGGATCCGTAACCCCCCGAGACCGGAAGCTAACCAGCGTCATCACTCGTCGTGCACATGCAGAGCGGCGAGTCGACACCCGAACGGCCCGACACTACCCCGTGAGCTACACAATCCACCTTATGTCCAGTCACTGTTTACAGAAGCATTACATTCAAAATTAGTACAAGTTCCATCAGCTCCAGCCCAAACAAGTCTGTATTTGAGCAGACTTAACTCTTTAATGATCAAGATTAGTTAAGAAAATCAACATTTCTTCTTATTCATGGGGGGGCTAAGAAGAATATTTTTGAAAATTTTCTCAGGTGTAGACTGGCCCAGTTATTCCAGTGGTAAATGTTCCAAATTTGCCTTCGATTGGCCAGCAAATGGGCATTTCTCAAGATCATGGCAGAAGGCATTTTTTGTTGGTTTGGCAAGTAGAACGTTAAAAACATGAAACAAGTAAGCATAGGACATCCAGTGATAATGGCATGTCTGGTCTACAGAAATTGAGCGAAACCTCTCACATGAAAACTAATTAACAATGACATTATCACGGGCAGTGCTTTAAATTTACTTAAGATACCATCAGCACGCATGATGAAGACATACAAATGACATCGACAGCAAAAAATTAGTTTCAAAATATTCAACAGCTTGTTTATTAAACACTAAAGACATACAATTTGTACAACAACGCTTAGTCCTTCATCAATTAAGCGTTCGTGACCAACTTAGCTACGTCATTCATGACGTAATTGATTATGACATCATCCTACATGTCACGTAGTTGATTATAATGTCATATGATTGATTGATAAACTGGAATCCTCCATTCCAAATGAGAACGTAGTAAACTATTATTTCAAAAGTTTCACATCGATTCTTGTCATATTCCTTCGATTTTGCATAATTTATGCGTATCACTAATGCTTCGATCACTACTGTGTTGCAACTGACCGATATGCAACAAGACATAGTGACAAACATAACATTTTATTTTCAGAAGTAAAATAATTGTTTCTGATTGATCGATTGATATTTCTCCGAGTGTTTCATTGAAATTTTTTCGTCCTATATTTTATTTCATTATTTAACCCTTTAACTCTCGAATTTCAATTTTCTCATAGAAAATGTCCATTAGCAGACCAAGAGAAGACTATTTTTGAAAATTTACCACTGGAATGACTGGCTCGATAACCGAGTGGTAAATTTTCAAAAATAATATTCTCTTGGTCTGCAAATGGACATTTCCTGAGACTATTGCAGAAGCCGTTTTTGGCTGAGATGAGTGTTAAAGGGTTAACTAGTACATTTCACAACATTTTGTCAATAACAATTAAGTGAAAGTTACATACATCATCACTGCTAGCACCAGGCAATGTGGCTATAAGTAGGTCACCAGTTACAAATCACATAATACAATTCACCTTTCCAGAGTATCCATCCATCATCTGACCTCGTATGATGTCATAATCAGCTCAGCGCATGTATGATGCTCCATATAGAAGTCATCAAATCTCAGAGTCTGACACATTGTATAAATTGTATGTCTTTGTAATTCTTTGCTATTTAATAAACATGCTGTTGAATATTTTGAAACTAATTGGACTGGGCGCTGTTGCTGCCATAGGCAGCAACAGCACCCAGTTAAATTACTTTCAAAATATTCAACAGCTTACCTGTGTAGTTTTTTGGAAATTGATAGTCAGAAAGTTCAGAGATCGATCGATCCCAAAATGAGCGAGGTGTGGGTGGAGCTTAGCTAGAGATGGGCGGGGCATAGCTAAAACCGGAAAGGTCCATTGTTTTCAATTTACGCAGCTAGGCGTGAGATTATTATACTAGTGCGAGATGATACTTTTAGTTTAATTTTAAGTCATCCTTTTTGAAAAACCCCAGAAAATTTGGGGGAAAAAATCAGAAAAATCAAAAAACTTCTTACATGACGAAAACAGAATGGCAAGGGTCTGCAATCTCCGATTACTCTTGTTTTGTAATTGAATTTTTCTTAATCTATATTATTGAGCCCCTTTTTTTAAATCTCTATATTTCCGCAACATACAATAACGATTTCACAAGATCAATATTTTTAGACAGCCATAGAACTGTATATATTAAACAGTACCATATATTCCTGTCATTTATGAGCTTTAAAGCTGTCGTGTTCCATTAAATAGACACACTTTTGCACGAGATATAAGATGCCTGTACAATTTACCCAGAATTCAATGCTACCCATCGCGCAATGTTACCCTGCAAGCAATGGACTGACTCCATAATCGTTGTAACTATTACAGGCCATATTCGTTGGGTCTATTGTCTGCACAAGTCAGGATTTCTCAAACAAAACCAAACCTGCTTGCACGTGCAAATAGTCATTTGTCCTCCAACTCTGGAAACGTGAGCATGCACATAGGGTGTATTCACGGCAGTACATTCGACAGTCTGTATTTCAATACTGTTTAGAGAAAGTGTGTCACTGTCCTGGAGAAACTAGGAGAAAGCTTTTATATACATTGACAGTAATTTGCGTGAAAGTGTTGCTGCAACAGCATTTTCAGTCTATGTATTCTAAAATAATCATCATACATTTCAGTCAATACTTGCTACGGATTTGAAGAGCAATTTGACTGTAAGTTGTTGCTGACTAAGGCACCAACAACGTTATTAAATTGTTCTCCATACAATCACAGGGCGATCATTATTACTGTCTAAGTAGAGTGAGCCATATGGCCAAAATACGCTTTGCCTGCTTGAAGGAAATATTTCACCTAGCTACCCATGTGTACGTTGCTGTTCGATCAATGCATTTCAAACAAATGCACAAATCTGTCAACGAAACATACACAAAGTTTGCTAAGCATTTATTCTTGGCGAGAAAGCGTATATAGGCCTACGTTCACTTTACCTAAATAGTAATATATTGATTGCACGTGTGTGGATAATAATTCGACAATGTTGTTGGCGTCTTAGAAACCAACAACTTAGTCAAATTGTTATTCAAATCCATAGTCAGTCGACTAAAACTATGATGATTATTTGTTGTAGTAACAGTTTTCATACAAATTAGTATCAAATCTGCACCAGGTAGTAATCGCATTACACAATAATTATTTTGACAATAATTTTACTGAATGTTGTTGCTGTCATTGATAGTAATAACTTTCATGCAAATTATTGTCAAAATATATATAAAAGCTTTCTCTAATTTTCTTATGTAAATTGACAAACTTGCACTGAACCGTATCGAAATGCAGGCTGTTGAATGTACTGCCGTGAATATGTCCTACGTGCATGCTTACGCTTCCAGAGCTGGAGGACAAATGACCATTTGCATGTGCAGGCGGGTTTGAGAAATCCTGGCCTATACCGACAATAGACTAAACGAATATGGCGTCCAATAGTTACAACGATTATGGAGTCAGGAAATTGCATGCTGGATACAGTTGCATGCTGGGTAGCATAGCATGCTGGGTAAATTGAACAGAAATCAGCAGGCATCTCATATCACGTGCAAAAGAGTCTATAGTTAATGGAACATGAGAGCTTTAACATGCCTGGAGAAATAGCCACTAACATAAATACTTTCACCGACAAATCCCTGAAAAACTATATTCTTTACGATATTAAACGTATTCTGTTTAATGTTTGGAAATTAATTTGACAGGAAGTCTTCCAGTCAAATTAATTTCAAAATAATAATTCTTACCATTCTGATGTCAAACTTTTAAATTTTCAAATTAAATTAAAAGATGAACTGGTGATCATTTTTCAACAAATTTGGTGGAAGATGGTGCGGCAACATCTTCTACCAAAATTGTTGAAAAATGTACAGCAGATTCTTCGCCGTCGAACCAATAAAAAATTTAATTTTGACATCAGAGTAGTAAGGGTTAAACAGTTTTCCTGGTTGGTTGCCTAGACCAGTCAAATTAATTTCCAAAATTTTTTCCCAAAATTTTCAAGAGTTTTCCTGTTTTAGCCTTGAAAATCAGATTTGAGGAAATAGCCACTAACATTGACACTTTGATGGTCAAACCGGCCTGTATCAGCAGTGGTCTTGAGATGTCCATTTGCATGTCAAGTTCATTTTAAAAATATTTATGGCTGTAATGACAGGCTCGATAACCGAACCAGTCCTTCTCGTGGCAAACGACAAAAAATTGTCTTCCCTTGGTCTGCAAATAGACATTTGTTGCAAAAATTTCTTCCCCAATCTTGACCATTACAAGGTTACTCAATAATGTAAACAGGGATCAGCTGCTTTCTGAGCTCCGTGGATGAGTTAATAGATAGTGAAATTAGCATTTGTCTACGAAAATGAAAACCATCTTCACAAGAAATCAAATACGTGCATAACATGAAGATTTTATCAGAGCGCATCCATGCCTGTCTGAATTGAGAAGATTGAAAGCTTTCCAAATAGAGAAAGGGAAATGACAGCGGGTAATCTTAAGCAGATTAGGAATTCAGGAACTAGAGATAACAGCTTCCGATTTCCCTGTCAATCAATGCGGAGGATGCTAAGCATATACAAATTGCAATTGCTCAGCCCTTTAATAGTCATTCAAGCCAGTCAAAAATGCCCTCTGTAGTGATCTTGAGAAATGTTTATTTGTATGCTGTGAGAACATATATAATATTTGTGAAAATTTACCACTGGAATAAACGAGCCAGCAATTTCAGTGTTAAATTTTCTAAAATATTCTCTCACCCTGCTAATGAACATTAAATGAATGACCAAGTAATAATTTTGAATTTGTTAGCAATCTTGACAATTAAAGGTGCATATTCACACCAAAATGCTTGAAAATAAAAGTGTTAAAATTGTATACTTTTACAGCCTTAAACTGTGTGCCTCGATGGAATGAAACAAAATACATCTTAACGTATGATGATTTTATTCCAGGTAAATAAATTTCATATTTTGAGTTGTAAATTTGAAATAGAGGCACAAGTCCCTTAATTCAAATTCACAAGTTAAAAAATTTTATTAATTTATATGTAATGAAAACATATGTTAAAATTTATTTTGTTTCATTCCAACTAGACCCACACTTTAAAACCTCTAAAAGTAGACAATTCAAAACAATTTCATTTTCAGTCATTTTGCTGTGAATATGCACCTTTAAAAGGAGAGGCATCTAGACTAGCATTAGAGAGTAACACAATTTTATGTATTATATTAGTCGTGATAATACTAATTGAAGGCAAAACTAATTGTTCTTTTTAATTTGGGGGATAAAATACAGAGAATTCTCCTGAAAGAAGCAAGTAGTCGATAAGGTCATAATGACATGAATTAATTTAAAGTGTAGGATAGGGTCCTTAGAATTTGAAAAAATGCAAGATGGTGACCAATCAATTAACTAATCACTCACGATTCCATACACAATTTCAGAAGACTATAACCTGGCTGGCTTGATGGCATTTGACAGAATCAAGAGGTTTCTTCAGGTCATCAATGGTAACCTCATGCAAATATAGGTTCAGGAGAACTTTAAGTAACTAGGAATTTACCTTTCAGGTTTTAGCTATGCCCCGCCCATCTCTAGCTCAAGTTCCACCCACACCTCGCTCGTGTTGGGATCGATCGATCTCTGAACACCCTGACTATCAATTTCCAAAAAAAACAGGCAGCAACCGCGCCCAGCCAAATTAGTTTCAAAATATTCAACAGCATGTTTATTAAATAGCAAAGAATTACAAAGACATACAATTCATACAACGTGTCAGACTGTTTGAGATTTGATGACGGTCTATATGGAACCCCTTGTGACATGATGATTGTGACGTCATCATACACGCTCTAAGCTGATTATGGCATCATACGAGGTCAGATGATGGATGGACTCTGGAAAGATGAATTGAGTTTTGGTCAAAATTCCAGGCGAAAGGTTCGTGGACCATGTCAAACATTTCTAGGTAATAACATTCCTATGGCATGTAGATACACTTTTCGAATACACTAAAAGTATACCTATCAAAATAATCGTTGAATCACAATTATGGATAGTGTTCTGATTGTTTTTTTAGAGATTCCTGGAATCTATAATCCATATTTACAGGAACACAATCTCTTAATTGTGTCACTATGATGCCACAACCAACAGGGTTCATTGGACCCCTTAGGTCAACCAATGAATATTTTGCAATCGCAAGCATCAAGTTTTAAGAAGGATTTTGAAGCTGCCCCGCTATTACTTTGCACTGCGTAGCATTGTGCATCTTGATCTTCATGATCAGTGTCAGCCCAGGATTCTGCTCTTCCTCCACTTCTCACGCCGAAAAAGGTGGTACCATGACAATGACCATTAACCGGCAAAATCAATATGGTTCTTCACACCACTACCGGCAACACAATGGTAAAGTTGTGTAAAATCCCTTAAGTAGAGCTTAGCTGCATGGTCACTAAGTCCTGCTGTCTTAGTAGCTCATTCCAGGTAATTTAAATCACAGGATGGTGATTCTATCACATCCTGCATGACTTGAACTAAATCGCGCTGGCTTGAGACTAGTATACATGTGGCAGGGCAGGTACATTTAGTAAGAAATAAATAATTGATAGATTAATGGCTTAATAGATACTCTTCCTGGAGTCTGTATTGCCTGACGTATGTCCAAGCGGCTCCAAGTAACAATTTGTAGCTATAGTTAATAATGCCAATCGATGGACCTTACCATTTTATCCATCCATCACATGATGTCATAACCAAGTATGTGACATGTAGGATGACATCATAATCATGGTGCCATGAATGACTCGATTTACTCCTTCTCAAATGCTAAATAGTACAACATGTTGTACGAATTGTATGTCTTTGCTATTTAATAAACATGCTGTTGACTATTTTGAAACTAATTTGACTGGGTGCTGTTGCTGCCTATGGGAGCAACAGCAACCAGTCAAATTATTTTCAAAATAGTCAACAGCTTAGCTGTATAGTTTTCTGGAAAATTGATAGTCGGGGAGTTCAGAAATCGATCGCTCCCAACACGAGCAAGGTGTGGGCGGAGCTTCTCTAGAGATGGGCGGGGCATAGCTAAAACTGGAAAGGTGAATCTTGCCATATGTTACTTACTTTTTGATAGTCTGGAATGCAAAATGACTGTGTTGACTTGGAGATGCATTACGTGGACTATCCAAAGGACTGCCTGCAAATATACCAAAATAACGTAGAACATTAAGCTAAAACAAGATTAACAATTATAGCAAAATAATATTAACATGTTAACAAAGTTTGTATAAATTTTCCAAGGAAGAAAACACAGAGCACTAAGTATTGAGGAAACTAAACCTCTGCCTATTTGTCGAATTATGTTATATTCTGAATTTGGATTAAGTCTGACAGAATTAGCCATCATATGTAAACCATCAATCGATTCTTTTCCAATGTCACTTATTAGAGGGGACACTCAGTACTGCATAATGTGTTCCAAATGGGAAGCTTCTGTCCCACATTGACATTCTTCAGTGTCAACAACTCTAGATATGTCCTGGCACAGTCTATTGTGGTTTGTTCGCAGTCTGAAGATCGTAGTTTGTCCTTTGCGTCAGTGAGTTGACGGTACTATTGTAATGGAGGAGTCCAGTTTTAGCTATGCCCCGCCCATCTCTAGCTAAGCTCCACCCACACTTCACCCATGTTGGGATCGATCCCTGAACTCCCCGACTATCAATTTCCAGAAAACTATATTGTGTAAGTTGTTGAATAATTTGGAACTAATTTGACTGGGTGCTGTTGCTGCCCATTATGACATCATATGATTGATGGATAAACTGGAAAGGTCCATTTGACCCCTGAAAACATAACTGTTATAATTTGTTTCTTGAGCTTTGACCATATACACAACTAACAGTATGCAATGTTTGAGGAACATTATCATTCAGTAGAAAATAGGCCATTGTGCAAAAATGCACAAACACTACTTAATACGTCCAATGTATAATTAGAACGGGCGAGATGGCCAGTATGGTGTCATAAATATCAATAAGATAAAAAATGACAATGTTTTTTACAGTCAAATTGTTTTAAAAATATTCAGCATATCCATAATCAAATCCCATGGAAAATGTAGTCTGCAGAAATACAGCAGGAAGAGTTAACCATTTAACACTCATATCAGCCAAAAATTATTTCTGCAGTATTCTTAAGAAATGCCCATTTTCAGACAAAGCAGACTATTTTTTGAAAATTTACCACTGGAATGACTGGCTCAATAACCGAGCCAGTCATTCCAGTGGTAAATTTTCAAAAATAGTCTTCCCTTGGTCTGCAAATAGACATTTTCTATGAGAAAATTGAAATTTTCTTGAACAAATTCGAGGATTATAGGGTTAAAGTTTATTCAACAAAAATTAATTTTTAAAGCGAGTTAATGGTTGCTATGGGTGAGAATCGATTGTTCATGCGCAACCGTGTCTAAGTGGGTGTGACTAGAGATCACAGAGCTATGTACATCCATGAATGCGCATAGATCGAATCACAAATTGTTTTTTATCACCCAGCATTGGTCTGCTCGCAGCTACAGTCTGTCTGTCAATCCAGGATGATGATATCATAACAATTTGAGAATTGGATGATAAATAATCCTGTTCAAAGGCTCTCGTAATGGAATGGGAGACAGCGGCAAGGTGAAGGAGGACGGTTCGAGTAATTACTTTCATAATACGCGATTTCCCCTCACAGATATGATTATCATATTCAAAGCTGGAGTCCGGGAATGGTCCGCCACATCTGAAGGTTGTATTAACCTAATTGTTGCATTAGCCCAGGGACAAATGGCAGTGTCTGAAACATCAGACGCAGTAGAGGGAAATTACGCGACATAGATTACGCCATTATGGAAGCACTTAAGCAAGATTCTACTAACAGTTTTGTTTGACCTAATTCTTTCTTAACCTTTGATAATATTATGACACAGTTACATTCCCGCAGAGTTGTTTGAAAATAATTTGAGTTAACCATTTAATGGTCAAATTTGGTCAATAAAATTTTAATATCTGCCTATTGAATGCCCATTTACAGGACAAGAGAATACAATTTTGGAAATTTATCACTGGAATGACCGGCTCGATTATTGAGCCCGTCATTCCAGTGGTAAATTTACCACAATTGTATTATCTTGACCTGTAAATGGACATTCCACAAGACCATAACAGAGACAATACTCTCTTCCCCTTCGAGGATAAAAAACTCATTTGTTGCCAGAACTAAATGGCTTACTATGCAGAAGTCATGTAGCGTTCAGGCGTATATAACCATAATTTTATTATGCAAAGTACACATGATATGCTATTGTGGTTTGTTCACAAGCTGTAGATCCTAGTTTGTCCTTTGCGAGTGAGTTGAATTGGTACTAGTCTAATTCTTCTTTCCAGAGTATCCATCTATCATCTGACGTCATAATAACCTAAGTGGCATGACGTCATACTCATTACATCATAAATTATTCTATTTGGCCCGTCTTTAACTCTTAATAGTATGACACGTTGTATGAATTGCATGTCTCTCCTATTTAATAAATATGCTGTTGAATATTTTGAAACTAATTTGACTGGACAAATTAGTTACAAAATATTCAATAGCTCACCTGTACAGTTTTCTGGTAATTGATAGTCAGGAAGGTCAGAGATCAATCGATCCCAACACGAACGAGGCGTGGGTGCATGGAGCTTAGTTAGAGATGGGTGGGGAATAGCTAAAAATGGAAAGGTCCATTGGCTCCTGGAAACATAACTTTGAGATTTGTTGCTTGACCTTTGACATATTGGCCAAACAACTGATAGTTCTTCCGACGGACATAGGCAATCTCACAGTATACAATGTTTGCTGAACATATTCCTCAGCAGAAAATAGGCTATTGTGCAGAGATGCACAAACACGACTATACATTCACTGTATAATTAGATGGGTCGAGTTGGGCAGTGTCGTTTTTTGGTGGTGTCATAAATATCTATGATGAACAATGATAATGTTGAATTGTTATGTTTTTGTTATACATGCAGTTCCTTATAGATAGGAAGAATGCTGCCACACTCAACCTACTGAACATTAAATTAGCAAATAATACACCATTATAGTGACATATGTGCATAAGGCAGAATTTCAACGTGCGAATAGAGGAGTTGACTGGTATTAAGCTAGAAATTGGTGCTATATAGTCAGGAATGGACCCCCCTATTCGCCACAATTGAATAACGAAACACATCACCATTGTCTATTCTATCCAGACAAGGGGCTCATCATAGTAGTTTAGCTTAAATTACTGACAAGTCAAAAATCATTACACTTAATCTTATGGGAAACTTATTTAGAAAACAATTTTACTGACTAAAAGTTCCTGCTGCCAATGACAACAATAACTTTCATTCTGATCATTGAAAAATTATACAGTATCAGCATCAAATTTTGACATTATGAAACCTGATAGAAACCAGGATGAAAGCAATTAACGTTTTCAAATCAATAATGCAAACCTGAGGTCACCGGTGGTTCAAATTCCTTATAATTTCATAAATACCCTGATGAGGATAAAAAAATATGATTGAAAATTTTTTGTGCTGAAGGTAGCCTCAACATTTAAGCCGGTAAGTGTTTTCAAAATATTCACAACTTAATCCAGTATGACAATATCATGTACTTGAGACTCAACATTCAAGGTATACATTGGGAATTATATCCGGAAATTATATTCATTTGCCATTTACGGAACCACAGACCGCCAATTCAGTGCTCAGTGTTCCAATTACTTCACACAGTGATAAACATGAGATATAATGTTCAGAGAGCAAATGACATTGGCATTACCATGGCAACCTTCGGAAACATTTGATATAGGCATGCATTCATAGATTAATAAAAGTTTTACTACCAGCGGTAGATGATGATTACCAATCTGCGTGATTGATGCCTATTGGATCCATACAATGTAGTTGATGAATCCAGAATTTTTCGCGGTCCTTGCGGAAAGCAGTGGCTTCTGCGCTATCGGGATCGTGACGTAATACTTCAATGATTCTGTGGTTGACATCTGTGGGTCCGTGGTTGGGAAGATTAAAATGTTGTGCTACAGGTGTGTCTTTGTTGTTTTTAATATCCCTGATGTGTTCTTTGATGCGAACCTGGAATTCCCATTTAGTTTCACCTACATATTGTTTAAGGCATTTCTTGCAGGTGAGTAAGTAAATGACATTCATGGTGTGGCAGAATGTTTTTGTTTTGATGTAATATTTTAGCCCAGTGTGTGAGCTTTTGAAACAGTTTGTGCTGTTCATGTTTTTACAAAATATGCAGTTGTTTTTGGCGCATGGATGTATAGGGTTCGCTATGCTTTTCTCTTGTCCAAATTTCCTTGGGTCTGTGAATTTAGCAGTGACCATATGTGTCCTTAAAGGATGGATTGCGTCTGTGGCCAAAGATAGGTGTCTCTGTAAATGTGGCCCGACATTTTGGGCTTGACTGTAGTTGTGGCCAATGGCGTTGGATTATTTTTTGGGCTAGTTTGCTGTGTTGGTGGAAATCCGTGATACATGGTATCCGAGTGTTGATTTCCTTAGTTGGTTTAGGCAGGAGTAGGTCTTTACGGTTTTGTTGAATTGCTCTGTGTAGGCTGGTAATGAGGGTATCTGTTGGATATCCTCTTATTGCATAGTGGTGTACCATTTCATGTTCGTTTTTGAGAAAATCTGTTTCTCTACTGCAGATTCTTCGTAGTCTCAGAAATTGTCTGTATGGGCTCGCTTGTTTAGAAGATTTTGGATGGGCTGATGAGTAATGTAGATACCCGTGTGTATCTGTTGGTTTGGTGTAGAGGTCGAAGCCTAAGTGTCTATTTGGGAGAATAAACACTTTGGTGTCCAGAAAATTGATGGATTCTGTGTTTTTTTCTGCTGTCAATTTGATTGTCGGGTGTGCATTATTCATATGTGTTATGAAATTTTCCAGTGAGTCGGATCCTTTGGTCCAGATTATAAAAATATCATCGATGTAGCGGTAATATAGGGCTGGCTGTACTTCAGCTGTCCTAAGTAGTTTTTCTTCGAGTTGGGCCATGAAGATGATGGCGTAGCTCGGTGCTAGTTTCGTACCCATGGCTGTGCCGCCAATTTGGAGATAATGTTCATCATTAAACTCAAAGTTGTTGCAGGTGAGCACTATTTTAAGTAATGTGAGTAATCTCCGTGGTGTTAATGTGCCGGCGCAGCCATGTACTCGTAGATGTTGGGAAACAGCTCTGAGTCCTTCAGTGTGAGGGATGTTGGTGTATAGCGATGTAACATCCATAGTAACTAGAATGGCGTGTGGTGGTGGGATGGCACCAAAAGTTTCTAGTTTATTTATGAAATCAGTGGTGTCCTGAATATATGATTTAATTTTGTGGAGATGAATTTTGATATGTTCATCAACAAAGCTACTGATGTGTTCAGTAGGACTTCCATTGCCACTGATGATGGGTCTACCAGGGGTGAGCGGGCCGTTCAGTTTTTTGTGTATTTTGGGAAGTAAGTAGAACCTGGCCGTACGTGGGTGGTCTGTTCCGAGACCGTTAGCTGTGTCTCTCGTGATTTCACCACTGAGAATCATGTCCGTAATGGCGGTTTCTACTTTCTCTGCGTGGTACGTGGTGAGATCTATAGTGTGTTTAATGTAGTAGTGGGTGTCACTAAGTTGTCTGATTGCTTCCTGTTGGTATAACTCCGTATCTTGGATGACGGTGGCCTGACGTCAATGGTTTTGTCATTTTTTAGCTGAGTTATAATCTTTCTCTGTGTGTTGGAAAGATTCCCATTATTGTACCTGCGGTGGGCTTTCTTGTTGATGTCATGTTTGACGGATCTGATAAAAGCATCTAAAGTGGCGTCGTTACCTGGGTTTGGTGTCCAGGTACTGGTTGGTTTGAATTTACGTGACAGTTTGTCCATAAAATTATCAGTTAGATTAGTATTTGGTGTTACGGCTATGTCCGATGTGGATGTGTTGTCGTTTTCCCAGTAGCTTGGTGGGAACTGGAAGTGTAGTTTTAACCTTAGTCTTCTAAAGAATCTGTTTAGATCTTTATGAAGTTAGCCCAGGTTGGGCTCAATCACATCGGGGCTGAAGCCCAGTCCTAGATGTAGGACTTTTTCCATCTCCTTGGAGATGGGTTTGGATGATAGATTGACAACAAAGGGTTTTTGTTGACTGGAAAATTTATTTTTATAGTTAAGAAAAATATTAAAGTTACAGCAGTTGTAGGCTGTGCCTACGTAAATAATAGTGTTTACATTCATGAGAGTCTTTTGAGCAATTGGAAGACTTGAGCCAGTGTATCTTCTCTGTAAGGGCGCCTGTTCTGTTTGCCCTGTGTTTGTCTCCTGGGTGGTGGACGTTTCTGGCGTGGTTCGCGTATCTTGTTGCGAGTGCCTTGTTCTGATGGAGGTATACGCGTGTCCCTGTCTCTTGCCTGTACCCTCGTGGGTGTACTGGTCGAACGTTCCCGTGTTTTCAGGACTGTGGCCCTGACTGCTTTCTGGCCTTCTAGAAACACTGCTTCATTTTCTGTGGCTGCCCTGAAACCCGCTTTGTGTCGTCTGACCATTTCCGATAGGCGGTCTGCTCTATTTCTGAGTAATGCATGGAGATCTGACGCCAGTTGGAGACTGTGTTTGGTCAAAATATCTGTGTCATCAGATGGTGGAACATATCTGACCGATGCCGTAAGGTTTGCAGGCGGTTTGTTGAGTGATACTTGCTTCCAATTTGTCTAATTGTAGAAGTGTGCGTGCATGTTTGCATGCACTGTTGCGCCATTGGCGGTAGGCCTGTACATGTTCTTCTGGGATACAAGGTCTTTTCCGTGGGGTTTCATCTGGTCGGCGTTGCGTGTCTTAGACTGGTTCAGTCTCCATTCTCGAGCATTTGCGGCTTTGCAACGTCTTTCCCACATTGTCAATGACAGCGTTGTTCAGCAGATTCACCACGGTTTCTGTGGATCCGATTGAAGTAATGGAGGCGCTGCTTGTTGATTCCATACTAAAATTCATTCATAGATTGCCTGCATTTCTCCATTATTCTTTGCTTGTCGGAATCATTCAGTATATTAACCATTTAACCCTTCAATTTCAGTGTCTCAGTTTAAAGACAGCTTAGTGCCGGAAGTATTGAATATTTTTATACTAATTTGACTGGAAGTTGTTGCTGCCATTATAACACGCAACAGCTCCCAGTCACATTAGTTTCAAAATTATTCAATAGAATATTCATGTTACTTCAAAAATGAATTTGTCATTTCATGAAAGGGTTAATATATAAACCTTTATTATGGACCAATCCAGTTTTAGCTATGCCCCACCCATCTCTAGCTGAAGCTGCACCCACGCTTTGCCAGCATTGGGATCGATGGATCCCCTGTACTCCCTGAATCTCAATTTCCATAAAACTATACAGGTTAAGCTGTTGAATATTTTGAAACTAATTTGACAGTGCCCAGTCAAATTAGTTTCAAAATATTCAACAGAATGTTTATTAAATAGCAGACATACAATTCGTATAACATGGCACACTATTAAGCATTTATGGCAGACTAAGATATGCCATTTATGATGTAATTGATTATGACTCAGCCTACATGTGACGTAGTTGATTATGACATCATATGATTGACAGAGAGACTGGATCCCTCTATTCCCAGCCATTCATCCACTCATTGAAACCCTGCCTTAGATTAATTAGCTATTGAACAATATTGAAATTAGTTTGAATGAAAGTTTCTGCTGCCAAAGAGTTTGTTTCTATGTTTGAATGTGATAACTGATTGATTGTTTTCTACACTAATGAATTTATTACACCTTTAATGGTTAAATTTGGTCAAGAAAACTTAAATATCTGCTTACTGTATGCCTTTACAGGCCAAGATAATAGAATGTTGAAAATTTACCACTGGAATGACTGGCTCGGTTATCGAGCCAGTCATTCCAGTGTAAAGTTTTCAAAAAGTGTATTATCTTGGCTTGTAAATGGACATTCCATAAGACCATAGCAGAGGTCAGTTTTAGCCGGCATGGGCATTAAACGGTTAAATATTGATACTTATGATTTCTATGCAGTATTAATGCCATTACTGGAAATAAAGTCTAAATTTGTTTTCAATAAAAATATTTGCTTAGAACATCTTAAAATCAATTCCAACTCAGCTGTGGCAGAACATACAGAATCCACTGGCCACGTCATCCCCGCCAGCAGTGCCTCGGTCATCAACATTGAGACCAACTTATTCAAACGGAAGGTTAAAGAGGCCATAGAAATCTACAAGCATCAACCAACCATGAACAGAGACGAGGGCTACCGTATACCAGCAGTCTACCAGTCCATGCTGTCATGTGACTCCACAAGATCTGACCAGAGTGACGTTGCCAGCGACCGTCAGTTAGTGCTGAAGAAGTGACTGAGATGGTCACGAAAGCTACACTCAAACAATTTCTACATCCCGGAGAGGTAACTAATTTTTCCTTATTATCAATCATCCTGGGATCGGGACAGACTTTTTCTGAAATAACCCTATTGAAGTTGATAACATCAATGTAATT
Organism: Chaetoderma sp. LZ-2023a; assembly: GCA_034401795.1. Lineage (NCBI taxonomy): Eukaryota > Metazoa > Mollusca > Caudofoveata > Chaetodermatida > Chaetodermatidae > Chaetoderma > Chaetoderma sp. LZ-2023a. The sequence goes on along the minus strand of CM067369.1, from coordinate 185,674,052 downwards.
AGATTAAACATTGTTGGTACGTTATACACATCAACAGTTTTCATTCCAAGACATTAATTTACAGTAGTATATATATATATATATATATATATATATATATATATATATATATATATATATATATATATATAATCATTTGGTTACCTATATAATATAAGAGGTCCAAGGGCCTATAGCGCTCACCTAGACCATTAGCATTTGCACTTAAAGACCTGATGGATAATTTTCGGAAATCCTAGATGGCCACCTAAAAATTGACCAATCAAAATTCTGCAAACTAGATCTGAAGCCTGACGCCATAGGGTCCTTCCATTCAAGCACTAAATGGGTAGCGTTTTAAGCGATATCTGGTAAATTTGCATAAAAAAATTTACCAATCAAAATTCTGTATACAAGTTCTGAAACCTACACATATAGGATCCTTCCAGCCACACTAGGTTGAAATCCACTAAGCGGTTAATGAAGAGTAGCGTTTTGACAATTTCAGGTATTTTTTCTACAAAATCTAATATTTTCACCAAAAAAATTAATCAATCAAAATTCTGAATAGATATTCTAGAGCCTACCACCATAGATAGAATCCATCTAGTCAAATTTGGTTGAAATATATCAATGAGCTAAGGAGGAGTAGAATTTTGACCATTTCCGGTAGATTTTTGATCAAATCTAAGATTTTCACCAAAGAAATTGATCAATCAAAATTCTGAATAGAAGTTCTAGAGCCTACCACCAAAGACTGCATTTAGTCAAATTTGGTTGACATATGTCAAGCAGCTAAGGAAGAGTACCATTTTGACCATTTCCGGTAGATATTTTTAATAAAATCTAAGATTATCACCCAAAAATATAATGAATCAAAATTCTGAATATATGTTATTATTATTAGAATTCATCTAGTCAAATTTGGCTAAGGAATATATTTTTACCATTTCCGGTAGATTTTTCATAAAATCTAAGATTTTCACCCAAAAAATTGATCAATCAAAATTCTGTAAAGATGTTCCAGAGCCTACCACCATAGAATGTATCTAGTCAAATTTGGTTGAAATATGTCAAGCGGCTAAGGAGTAGCATTTTTACCATTTCCCGTAGTCGGTAGATTTTAAAAATTAAATGTCAGATTTTCACCCAAAAAGTTGATCAATCAAAATTCTGAAAAGAAATACTAGGACCTACCAGCATAGAACGCATCCAATCAAATTTGGTTGAAATATGTCAAGCAAATAAGAAAGAGTAGCATTTTGACCATTTCCGGTAGATTTTTGAATAAAATCACAGATTTTCACCAAAAAAATTGATCAATCAAAATTGTGAAAAGATATTCTAGAGCCTACCATCATAGAATGCATTTAGTCAAATTTGGTTGAAATATGTCAAGCAGCTAAGGAGGGGTAGCATTTTGACCATTTCCGGTAAATTTTTTCAAAAATCTGATTTTCACCCGAAAAATTGATCAATCAAAATTCTCGAAAAAAAACGTCTGGAGGGTAGCAGCTTAAGATTATTCCAGCCAAACTTGGTTGAAATCGCTCAAACCATTAAGGAGAAGACGCGATTTGACGGACGACGGACAGATGACCGCCATGGCATTATAAGCATTAAAGCTCACTTGGGCTTTCAGGCCAGACGAGCTAATAACCACTGGGCACTGACTATATTATATAAGGCAGATACCGCAAAGTAATTATATGATCAATACCAAGCTAACGAGTGAACAAGAGGCCCAAGGGGCCTGTATCGCTCAGCTGGACTTATTGGCCACTGACTGACATATCCGAACAAAATGGGATGACCACTGGAACTAGATGACATTTCATGAGTTTTGAATCAATTCCCCCCCCCCACCCCAAGGGGTTTCGGAGATTTTCAAAGACATTTTAAACTAGAGCCGACCTCCATAGGATCCTTCTAACCAAATTTGGTTGAAATCTATCAAGAAACCAAGAAGATGCGTTTTGACAGTTTTCGGTAAATTTTGCACAAAATCTAAGTTTTTTACACAAAAAATTAAAAAATCAAAAATCTGAATAGAAGTTCTAAAGCGTACCTCCATAGGATCCTTCTAGCCAAATATGGTTGAAATCTGTCAGTAAACTAAAGAAGAGATGCGTTTTGAGTTTTCAGTAAGATTTTCACGAAATATAAGTTTTTCACCCCAAAAAATTGAAATATCAAAAATCTGAATAGATTTTCTAGAGCCTACCTTGGTATGGCACTTCTAGCCAAATGTAGTTGAAATCTGTCAAGAAACTAAGGAGGAGATGCGTTTTGACATTTTTCAGCAAATTTTAAACAAAATCTAAGTTTTTTACCCCAAAATTTTAAATATAAAACATCTGAAAAGCAGTTAAATAGAGCCTACCTTCATATGATCGTTCTAGCCGGATTTGGTTGAAATTTGCCAAGAAACTAAGGATGAGTAGCGTTTTAAAGCAATTTGACAATTTCCGTCAAATTTTAAATAGAATCCAAGTTTTTTTTACACAAAACATTGAAATATAAAAAATCTGAATAGAGGTTCTAGAGCATAACTCCGTACATTCGTTCTAGCTAGATTTGACTGAAATCTGCAAAGAAACTAAGGAGAAGATGCATTTTGACACTTTCAGATAAATTTGCAACAAAATCTAAGTTTTTCACCCAAAAAATTGAAATATCAAAATTTGAATACAAGTTCTAGCGCCTATGTCGGTACAACCCTTCTAACCAAATTTGGTTGAAATCTGTTAAGAAACTAAGGAGGAGATGCGTTTTGACACCTTTCGGTAAATTTTAAACAAAATTTAAGTTTTTTACTCCAAAATTTGAAATATCAAAAACCTGAATACATGTTCTAGAGCCATAGGATCATTCTAGTAAAATTTGGTTGAAATCTGACAAGCCGTTAAGGAGGAGATACATTTTAAAGCAAAAGTTGACGGATGGACGGATGACGGACAGTCGGCATGGCATAAGCTCACTTGGCCTTTCTGGCCAGGTGAGCTAATAATTCCATGACAACTTTTCTGAAAGCCCTAAATCCTTAATTTATGAAAATATATGGTAGACATTTCGATGAAGGAGTTGAGATTAGGTTTCCATGGCAGCTGCCTTATTGTACGCATCTCAGACATGTATCAAATTATGTGGCCATTGTAATATTAATCTAAAATTAGTTTGTGATAAATAAAACTATCTGTTCAAACCTGGTAAATATAAGGTAAGATCATTTTTTTAAGTCAGTATAATTTCGTTGAAACATTTCCCCTTAAGTCCATATGCAGAAGACTATTTTTAAAATTTTACCACTGGAATGACATCATAACCAACTATAGTGGCGTGTATGTTGACGTCATAAAAGATTCTATTACGCCCGTTTTTAACTCTTAATAGTCTGACACGCTGTATATCTCTACTATTTAATAAACATGCTGTTGAATATTTTGAAACTAATTTGACTGGACGCTGTTGCTACCATAGGCAGCAACAGCTCCCAGTCAAATTAGTTCCAAAATATTAAATAGCTTACCTGTATAATTTTCTGGAAAATGATAGTCAGAGAATTCAGAGATCGATCAATCCCAACACGAGCGAGAGGTGGGTGGTGGGTGTAATTTAGTTAGAAATGTGATGGGCATAGCTAAAAATGGAAAGATCCATTAAGGGTTAATATAAGACATTAAATTTGATGTATGTTTGGGAACTTCTCCGAACTTGAATTTAGCATTTGTACAGGTTCTAGAATTTCCAGGCCTAATAGTTCTATATTCTTACATTCCACGACTTAACCTTTTAAAACTCAAACCAGCCAAAATGCAGTGGTCTTGGAAAATGTCCATTTGTAAACCTAGACTATTTTTGAAAATTTACTAACGGAATAATAATAATAATAATAATAATAATAATAATAATAATCTTTATTTAATGAGGGTAAACAACGTCAGTAAAATCTGATCTTCTCGGGACCCTCAGAAAGAATGCACACACATGCATACACACGCACGCGCACAGACAAACTGACAGAGAAAAACACTGCAAGTACACTTACACACAAATCATACTATGTACAAATATATACAACATATTACAAGTAGAAATAGTCAGTTATTAGTCAAAAGTTTACATACATGTATTATATCCTGTGTACAAATGATATACAATTATTAGAATGTTAGCTATTTATTTTTGAAAGCAGCGTGGGTGTCACTGCTAAACAAACTTAAAATCATGTCATCATTAACATACTTAGAATGATCGGCTCGGTAACCGAGTCAGTCATTGCAGTGGTAAATTTTCAAAAATAGTCTTCTCTTGGTCTGCACATGGACATTTTATATGAGAAAAATAAAATTTTGTTGAAAAAAGTAAAGGTTATAAAAGAATTAAATGATTGCAGCAGTTACATGACCAGTATGAGCCATGATGATCAGGCTCTGGCATCAATAATGACACAGTCAACAATTAACATTATCAAATATATGATTGCAGCAGTTACATGACCAGTATGAGCCATGATGATCAGGCTCTGGCGTCAATAATGACACAGTCAACAATTAACATTATCAAATATATGATTGCAGCAGTTACATGACCAGTATGAGCCATGATGATCAGGCTCTGGCGTCAATAATGACACAGTCAACAATTAACATTATCAAATATATGATTGCAGCAGTTACATGACCAGTATGAGCCATGATGATCAGGCTCTGGCGTCAATAATGACACAGTCAACAATTAACATTATCAAATATATGATTGCAGCAGTTACATGACCAGTATGAGCCATGATGATCAGGCTCTGGCGTCAATAATGACACAGTCAACAATTAACATTATCAAATATATGATTGCAGCAGTTACATGACCAGTATGAGCCATGATGATCAGGCTCTGGCGTCAATAATGACACAGTCAACAATTAACATTATCAAATATATGATTGCAGCAGTTACATGACCAGTATGAGCATTGATGATCAGGCTCTGGCGTCAATAATGACACAGTCAACAATTAACATTATCAAATATATGATTGCAGCAGTTGCATGACCAGTATGAGCCATGATGATCAGGCTCTGGCGTCAATAATGACACAGTCAACAATTAACATTATCAAATATATGATTGCAGCAGTTACATGACCAGTATGAGCCATGATGCTCAGGCTCTGGCGTCAATAATGACACAGTCAACAATTAACATTATCAAATATATGATTGCACCAGTTACATGACCAGTATGAGCCATGATGATCAGGCTCTGGCGTCAATAATGACACAGTCAACAATTAACATTATCAAATATATGATTGCAGCAGTTACATGACAAGTATGAGCCATGATGATCAGGCTCTGGCATCAATAATGACACAGTCAACAATTAACATTATCAAATATATGATTGCAGCAGTTACATGACCAGTATGAGCCATGATGATCAGGCTCTGGCGTCAATAATGACACAGTCAACAATTAACATTATCAAATATATGATTGCAGCAGTTACATGACCAGTATGAGCCATGATGATCAGGCTCTGGCATCAATAATGACACAGTCAACAATTAACATTATCAAATATATGATTGCAGCAGTTACATGACCAGTATGAGCCATGATGATCAGGCTCTGGCGTCAATAATGACACAGTCAACAATTAACATTATCAAATATATGATTGCAGCAGTTACATGACCAGTATGAGCCATGATGATCAGGCTCTGGCGTCAATAATGACAGTGTCAACAATTAACATTATCAAATATAGGCTATATATATATAGTTTTAGACTTGGTCCATTGTCAGGAGTTTCATAAGTTTCTTACTATTACTGGTGGGTCGTACAGCCTTTTTTGAGCTGTCGGGTCTTTGTTTGAATTAGTGGGTCATTGACCCAACAATTGTCATCATTTATTGGGCCCTAAATTATCGAGTCATAAATCAAAATCACCATATACTGCGCCTTTCGCTTTCGTTTTTATATATATATATATATATATATATATATATATATATAAATATATATATATATATAGCAAAGATTCTGCTGCAGAAACTTCTTTTCAATTACCAGTTGCTACTGCCATTGAAGAATGATTTTCTAAATCATATAAACAAAATTTTTCATCAATTTCCCATTAAAGAAAAACATTTTTCAAATATTCACATTTACATTGAATTCTAGGAATTAGGAAGATCAGCGAAATCGATTCTTTTGAAATGAAAGTACCGGTAACAATTTTTATCACATCTGGTTAAAGTTCTCATATAGTGATAAGAAATATATATATAGATCCTAACTAAATAGGACTACCGTGATTTCTCGACTAAAGGCCACCCTCGAATATAGAACGCTGGCCCAAATTTGACCAAAACCCACCCAAAAACTCTTGTATTCAAGTTTAAGACGCTGTTAAATTTAGAAAAATGTACCTTTAAAAAAATCAAAAATTAGTATAAAAAATTACTATCACTCAGAGCTATGTTTAATGTACGACTAAAAATTATCATGGTGGAAGAGAAATTATTAAATAGGACCGCCTAAATATCGTGTATCTTCAATAAAGATCGTTTATTACATCAAAATCAATCTACTTTTGGCATAAAATGTCTCCTTGAAAAGATAGAAATCATGTGACAGAAACAGAACGTAATGGCTCTTTTGCATTTGGAGGCGCTGTGTGATCTTATGCGCTAATGGGAGTCGGTTATCTGGCTATTTTGCGATTGGAGGCGCTGTGTAATCTTATGCCCTAACGGGAGTTGGTTATCAAACGGGTACGGGAACATTCAGTTTCTATTGTGCAATGATGATATATAGAATTTCGGAGTCCAGAATATTTATATCCGAGAACTCGCTCTAATTAGAATAAAGATCTTTTGCGATTGGAGGCGAATCACGTAATTTATACATGTATCTTTTCTCGACGCCATTATATGTCCAATTCTGGATTACTTTTGATGCAATAAGTGATATTTATTAAAGAATAAGCAATATTTAGGCGCCCCAATTTAATAATTTCAATTGTTTTTGGAGTATAAATTAAACATTGTCATCAGGCGGAGCAAATTGTCTAGGGTAGCATTTAGTTCAATTTCCGTGGTATAATCTGACTTTTTAAGAAAAATTTCGACCCAAAAATGTGCTCAAGGAATGTTCTCAATTATAGGATGCATCCCCCTTCCTAGAACCTGTAATTTGACCAAAAAACTGCGTCCTTTAGTCAAATTTTTATGGTATTTGTTACTTTATGGACACTACCTATCTAGGACTCTAGCTGTCATTTTAGACAGATACGTATTTGCTAGCACCGCGTCTATTGTCTTCGCGCCGGTGCACAATTGTTGGTATAAAACAATTTTCGTAATGCTAATACTAGTCATTGTTCTGCTGGATTTCATGATGAGCACGTTGTAATTGCATAGCTTAGTTCAATACTAGTTAAATATCTCCTATGGTGCAAGTGAAAACAAATATATTTATATTAAGTTTGACTGAAAACTGTTGCTACCTAGCAACAATAAGCGAGCCAGTAATTCCGGTGGAACATTTTCAAAAATAGTCTACTCTTTGCCAGCAAATGCACATTTTCTATGAGAAAAATTAAAATTTCCTTGAGAAAATGTGTTAAAATGTTAATGAAATAGATTTTATCATCTTTTGCTCAAGCTGTGTAATGGAAGCGGACTCATCTTCTTGAGTCATCAAGGAGGCTCATCAATTGTTATATCTAGTTCAAGTAAATGTTATTTTTGTCACACATTTCTGTGACACTAATGTACCTCATTATTCATTTATGAGACACTGCACACAAACATGTGTATATACACATCCATCCCTATCCTCAATCAAAGAGCCACTATCAGTTCTGCTGAATCAATACACTCCTTACAGATGTGTCAATTAACCCTTTCACTGATGAGTTCCCCACATCTCACTTTAAGGGATCCATACTGGAAAACTGTTGAATATTTTGAAACTAATTTGACTGGAAGCTATTGCTACTTTGACAGCAACGGAGGTCAAATTAATTTTTAAATATTCAACAAAACAAGCTTTATAGCGTAAAGAATATACTTTTTCAGGGATTTGTCGGTGAAAGGTTTAAACTGAAAGATGCTAAACCCCTTTATTGATCAAGCCTGCCAAAAACTGTACATTCCAGCGCTCTTGAGATTTGTCTAATGCAGGCTAAGAGAAGACAATTTTCAAAGTTTTATGACTGGAATGACTGCAGACTCCAGCACAATTTCAATAGTAAATTTCATTCCCGAGGGAAGGGGGGGGGGGGGGGACAAAATTTTAAAACAGTCATCTTTAGGCCTGCAAATACTGACAATTTACTCAAGACCACTGAAGAGGCTGGTTCTGTTCCGGAACTTGCTAATTAAATGGTTATCCCTTTCACCAGCAAACTCCGGGAAAAGTATATTCATTATGATATAAAACTTATTATGCCTATGGCAGCAATGGATTCCAGTAACATTATTTTCAAAATATTCGACAGTTTTCCTGTATGGTTGCCTTAAAAGAATGAAATATGTGGAATTCACTGGTGAAAGGGTTAAGACTGGGTGCTTTATATCTTATACAATACAGTCCCTCAATCATCATTTACGGAATCACAGGCTTATACCTCTATGGGTTCTGGAGGTGCAGACTCCTCAAGATACACACAAAATACAAAATGGCATCCAATCCACTCAATTGATGCGACTCTGGTCTCAAGTCATATTACAACATGGAAACAATAAAAAATTCTTCGCAATAACTGCACCTGCTAAATGGAACTTTGAGAAAATTAAGAAATATCTTCATCAAATATCGATTTTCAAAGGTCATAACAGTGTCAGTTACCAGCAAGTATTAACTGTCTCGCCGCTCGAAGCCACCAGACAATAATTTCAATGGGCAATAACTCGGAACCTGCTGAATATTTTGAAAACAATTTGACTGAGTCGTTAGTGCCTAAGGCACCAACGACTCAGTCAAATTGTTTTCAAAATATTCAGCAGGTCTAGTGATTTAACCCTTGGAATATGTTGTCTGCAAAAACTCAGCAGTCAGATAGTTAATGCATGGACTTTTAATTTAACCCTTTAACCCTAAAGCTGGCTAAAAATGCCTTCTGCAGTGGTCTTGAGATGTTCATCTGCAGACAAACACAAGACTATTTTTGAAAATTTATCACTGGAATGACTGGCGTGTGAGAGCCAGCCATTCCTGTGATACATTTAAGACCAGAAATGTGGTTGTAATGCAACCATGAAGCTCGATGTTACGATTTTGCAATGAACTATGAAGCTTGACTTAAAACATAAAATAAATATAGAAGACGTAATTATTAATACCCTTATCAACAAGAGGCCCAAGAGCCTGTAATGCTCACCTGGGCCTTTAACATTGGAACCATTTCCATTTAAATACCGGTAGACATGACAGGTAATTTTCCAAAAATTAAAGAACGCCACCAAAGAATCAAAATTCTTTGATATATTGAAGCCTACCGTGATACCATCATTGTACTCAAGGTTCGTTGAAATCGGGCCACTAATTAAGCAATGTTTTCAATGGTTCTGGAAAATCCAAATGGCTACCAGTAGTAGTTCTAGGGCCTACCACTATAGAATCCTTCCAGCCAAATTTGGATAAAATCCATCAAGCAGTTATGGAGATGCATTTTGACAATTTCCGGGATAAAATTTGATATTAACATAAAAAATTGACATGTTAAATTTCTGAACAGATGTACTGGAGCCTACCGCAACTAGGGTTTAAATCTGTCACGCGATTAATGACGAGTAGTGTTTCACCAAAAAACGTTGAAAAAACTAAATTATGTATACATGTTCGTCTATCCCCATAGGATCCTTCCAGCCATAGTAAGTTGAAATCTGCCAAGAAGTTAATGAAGAGTAGCGTTTTGACAATTTCCGATAATCTTTCATAAAATCTCAAGTTTTCACCAATAAACTTGACCAATCAAAATTCTGTGTTCTGAAGGCTAGCCTCATAGGATCCTTCCAGCTAAAGTAAGTTGAAATCTGTCAAGCAGTGAATGAGTAAGTAGCGTTTTGACAATTTCTGGTAAATCTTTTATAAAATCTAAGGTTTTCACCCCAAAAGTTGACCAATCAAAATTCTGAATAGAATTTCTGGAGCCGAATTTGGTTGAAATTAGTCAAAGCATAAAGGAAATGCGATTTGACAGATGGACAGACGGATGGAAGACAAACGGATGACAGACGGGCGGATGACTGCCTTGGCATAAGCTCATTTGAGCCAGGGGAGCTAAAAATCCCCCAACAGAGCCACCTTGTGGGATGGTCTGTAGTTTTATTAATCACTATAAACATACTTACCATTCAATCACTACTTGCTAAATCAAACTACATGTATCTGCATTTAGCACCAGAAAAAGATTTTTATGCTTGCTTTCATGCCCCCCCCACCCCCCTCATGCCTATACCAACTCATAGTACCCTCAACCAGGCTTCTGGTAGAGTACATTCTCACCATACAGCCTGCACTAGACTGGCACCAGTCTATACTCACTCCTCTAACAACTAGGCCAATGCGCAGCGGAGACTAAGAGTAACATAGAATCACTTTCCAAATTTAGATGCAGAGATTCTCAAATCATTCCCACGCGCGGTGGCTGAGGCTGGGTCGTAGTGATTGAACGGTAAGTATGTTTACAGTGGTTAATAAAACTACATACCATACCACAAGGGGGGGGGGGGTCTGTTATTACACCACGAAACATCTATACCATTCAATCACTATTTGCTAAACCCGTAGAATTGGTCAGTGCCCCACTTAATAACCCTTGGTGGGTGGAGATTTGAGAATCATAAACCAAAGGATAAAAATTAAACAAATCATATCCAAATGTTAATAAAATAACATAATAGTGCATCAAAGTCAATCACACAGTGATTATCAAACAAGGAAAATGAAAATCAAAGAAACTAAACAAGACACAAATAAAGATTCTCATGGTGAGATGTGCTTTAGTTTGCTTAATTAAAAGCTCTGATCTTTAAGATAGAGGTAAATGTCGACTCGGACTTCCAGCCAGCCACTTGGATAACATAATCTAAGGATGAGCCGGCAAATAAGGTGAACGAGGTAGCCATTCAACGGACGTCATGATTTTTAATATGAGCTAATTGGATTTCCCCAGATGAAGCTATCTCGTAGCAAATTCGAATAGTTTCACAGATCCATCTGGCAATAGTAGCTTTAGAAATACCGGTAGGTCTGGCTACCTCCTCCACATACGGAACCCATAAATGGGATTTATGATTTATCGGATCTTTTAAAATCAGTACGAAATTTATAAGTCTTTATTCCTCTAACCGGACACCAGAATTTATATGAGGGCGAAAAAGACGTTAAAGATTTCAGGATAATCGGCTTAGCAGGGTGACGGTTAGAGTGAGTTTGAGATAAAAATTCCCTTCTGGGATAAAGAACCAAACCATCTCCCGTCTCGATAAATCTATCCTATTCCGCGGAAAGAGCATGGATCTCAGATCTTCTCCTGGCCAAAGCGGATGCGACTAGAAAATCGGCTTTAAGAGTTAAGAGTTTAAGGCTAATTGATCCAATTGGTTCAAAATGGCTCCCTGCCAAGACGTGAAGGACCAATGCCAAATTCCAAGAGGGTAATGGCTTAGCCACTGGAGGATGAGTGTTACCCAAACCTCTGATAAAACCATTTAAAATCTTAGTGTCTTTGACATCGGCATTTAAAAGACACGGAGAGAAGAAAACAAAGAAAATCTATATCCCATAACAGTATTAGCTGATAAACTCAAAGACTCAAACAGGTAAGGCAAAAAATCTAACACTTGGGATATAGAAACAGAATCGGGCAGGAAACCATTACTGGAACCCCAATCTACGAAAATTTTAAGTCTAGCCTTGTAAACACATCTGGTTGAGTCTCTCCTGTCTGAATCGAGAATTTCTTGAGATCTTGAAGAAAATGAGATCGGAGGGACCGTACGCTCAAAATCTTCCAGACATACAGATTGAAGATTACGCTCAAAATCCTCCAGACATACAGATTGAAGATTATCAGATTGGGATGAAGGCACTTACCCGTGACTTGAGACAGGTCTGGGGATTCTGGAAGAAGACAAGGAAAGTCCACCAGAAGATCGCGGTCTACGAACCAGATCCTTTTTGGCCAAAATAGAGCTACCAGGAGAATTTCACAGATCTGGTCCCTGACCTTCTTCAACACCAACGGGATCAGAATTGTTGGAGGGAACACGCAAGCAAACATCCCTGTCCAGGACTGAGACAAGGCATCCACCGCTAGGGCCTGACTGTTTGGAAAAGGAGACATTAAACAGGAGATCTGGGCATTGAGAGAGGTCGCAAATAGATCTACATGGGGACGATCCAGGAGGAAAATCGCTTTGGCAACCGACTTCTTTAGCTGCTACTCCGTGTGAGCAAATCTGCTTGGCCTTGACAACTGGGCCGCAAGAAAATTCAACCTGCCTGGGACATGGCTTGCAACAAGAAAGATCTGATTCTTGTGGCACCACAGAAGAAGGTTCCAAACTTCTATGCAAAGAAGGGACGACCTTGTTCCCCCTGCCTGTTGATGTAGGAGATCACCGTGGAATTGTCTGAGTAAATCGAGATTTTGAGGCCCCTGACTCGATTCGCCCACAAAAGGAGTCTTCTTGACCATAAGTCTAAGACATTGATATGGGCTGCTGACTCCTCCAGGGACCAAAGGCCTGAAACAGGGAATCCCAGACTGCTCCCCACTCCTGGGAGTCATCTGTGAACATAATCACCTCTGGGGTGGACTTCACCAGGGGGACACCTCTTAGGAGCAGAGCACGATCCCTCCAAAAATCCAAATGAGGAATCAGATGCTCTCTTATGGGAATCTGACAGTAAATGAAATGAACTGACTGCTTCCAGAAGGACATCAGATACATTTGAAAAGGTCTTCTCATCAGCGCCGCCCAGGGAATAACATTCTCGACACTGACCATCAAGCCCAAAACCCTGAGGAAGAATCTTGTTTTGACAACAGGGGAGGATGCCAGGACTTCCATTGCAAACAAGATTGCTTCTACTGGAGCCTCTGAGGGAAAGATTAGACCTTGAATCAGATCGAATGAGACTCCTAAATGGGTGAAAACTTGGGAAGGAGCAAGGCTTGATTTTTTTACGATTTACGACCCACCCTAGTCTGCAGCCAGACTGCAAACCTCTGGAATAATGCCTGAAAGAATTGAGGAACTTTGCTTTTATTAACCAGACATCTATATAAACATGAAGATGAATGGATCGATGGTGCAGGACTCCTGCCACAGCTGATACCAGACGGGTAAAAAGAAAAGGAGCTGTCATCAGGCCGAAAGGCATGGCTTGAAATTGCCATACCCTCCCCTTGTAAGCAAATCTCATGAACTTCCGAAAGGAGGGGTGGATAAGAATATGGAAATAGGCATCTTTGAGAGTAAGAGTAAGTGAATGTTGAGCTGGAAACTGACTAGGATCATTGGGACCCGGAAGGTCAGAAGAACCGGAAGTCAAGGAAAGACCGGAAATACGCGAATCGAAAACGGAAACCGGAAGCTGACCTGGATCATGCCGACCCAAATGGTCAGACACACCATAATCTAGAGACCCAGAAACCGGAAACTGACCAGGATCATGCAGACCCTGCTGATCAGTAAAACCGGAAGTCACACGGGAAACGGAAGCGCAAAAACCGGAAGCTGACCAGGCTCATGTAGAGCCAATTGATCCACAAGACCAGGGAAACGGAAGCGCAAAAAACGGAAGCTGACCAGGCTCATGCAGACCCGATTGATCCGCAAGACCAGAAGTCAAGCGGAAAAAGGAAGAACGTGAACCGGAAGCTGAAACCGGAAATTGACCAGGATCATGCAGACCTGAGTAATCAACAAAACCGGAAGTCAAGCAGGAAGAGGAAGAATGAGAACCGGAAGCCAACACCAGAAGCCGACCAGGATCATTAAGGCCCGATTGATCAGCAAAACCGGAAGCGGAATTATGAAAACTGGAAGCTCACCAGGATCATGCAGACCCAGATAAGCAGCAAAACCGGAAGTCGGATATGAAACGTAAGTGCGCGAACCAGAGATGGAAAGCGGCAGTTGACTAAGGTTCTGCAGACATGGGGCAACTGAACTACCGGAAATAGCAGAACCAGAAATGCATGAACAAGAGGAAACGGTCAAATTATTCGCAATAATATCAAGATTTGAATCAGGTGACCTAAGAACGTTGCACATAACCAGAATCATGGAAACTTTGACGTTGGCAATGGAGGAACCAGACACATCCGGCACCACTACTTGTGGGTCTTGCCCAGCCCCAAGCATTACGTGGGTTTGAGAAATAGGTTACCTACTCGAGACCACTTTTCTCTTCTTGTCATCCTTCTTCTTGGCCTTTGGTGAACTCGTCACCTGTCTCATAGTCCCACTTACGGACGTGGCCTTTTTGGTTCTGATTAGCCGCGGATACTTCCGAATCGCTATCCACGTTCGCTGCCCGAATGGCCAATGAAATGCGCTCATCCAACGATTTTGTCAATACTGAAACAAACGACTCGAAACGAGCGAATAAAGCCATTACTGCCTCGCTATTCTGATTACTAGAGGAAGGGCCGCCTTCCACTGCTGCTGAAGCTAATTTAGAAGGGCTAGAAACTGAATTCCCCTTTACAGCAGTAGGAGGGGAGCAATCAGAGGCCACCAGCGCTTTGGGAACATAATCTTTAAAATAAAGCTTTTGTAAAGCTGGCGCCCACCCCTTGCATATTCCACACATGACGAGAAGTGTACATGAAGTACACTTAAAGCACACGTGCCCTGCAAATTTGGAGTGGTGATGGCGATCACACTTTGTTGACGTACATGTCACCTTCTCTGCCGATTTAACATAATGCCTATAAATGAAAAAATAGGAGAAAATGAAGCATACAGCTTCTGATAATAAAGAGCCATCACTAACAATCGCCTAACAAAGGCAGAGAAAGCACATCCTAGAAAAGGCGGGAAAACAAAGATTAAAAAAATTCAGACTTGTTTTAAGTAAAAAAACACAGATATTATCTTGGTACTATTCAGAATATAAAGTAAGAGAACCTTAGCGGTAGAACTCCTACTTAGCAGCATATAATGAGTGTATAAATGGTTAAGCATACGTAGTTGACCACTACGAAAACTGGTAACAAAGTTACAATAGTACAAGTAAAACATATAAAACAATAAAGATACTCCACCACGTAACTTAGATAATAGGGACTTCATATTAGGCATGTTTTATAAGAAGTAATCCTCTCAAGATAGCTATAACACAGTAGACAAGCACTAAAAGCTTAGTCCGGCACAAACAAAACCTTTCTGCTTGCAGAAAAATTTGAAAGTGATTCTATGTTACTCTTAGTCTCCTCTGCGCATTCGCATTGACCTAGGTCTTAGAGGAGTGAGTATAGACTGGTGCCAGTCTAGTGCAGGCTGTATGATGAGAGTGTACTCTACCAGAAGCCTGGTTGAGGGTACAATGAGTTAGTATAGGCATGTTGGGGGGGGGGCATGAAAGCAAGCATAAAAATCTTTTTCTGGTGCTAAATGTAGATAGTTTGATTTAGCAAGTAGTGATTGAACGGTATATATGTTTTGTGGTGTAATAACAACTACACTTCCTTGACCAATTATGGTCAAGTTTGACTTTTGAAGCCTAGTTAACTATATAGTTAACTAGATCCCAGTCAAACTTAATACGGTTAACTAGCTAGTCAACTATATAGTCGACCAGCCATCCAAGCCTCATTGCAAATGGTTAGTATGAAATTTGCTTAATATTCAAAATGGAGCACACACTCCTCACTTACCACAAATAAATGCACATAAAAGTTTAAATATTTCATTAAATAACAGGTGTGTTGAAATTATACTTTCCTATTGTATGTTATTGTTCCCAGACTCCATTACCTTCAAACGTTATCTCATTAATGGACGCTTTTTGACGTTAAATACAGACAAAAATAACCCATTTTTGTAGGCCATCAAAACAGATTTCTGCAATAGTAATTCAATGAGGAATCGGATACCAACAAACTATAGTTAACTATTCAGCGCTCAGCTGGGCATAGCAAATTACGCATCACCAGTAAATCAGCCATGTGACTATGGTTAGCCAGTCGAACGTGTCCCATTACCATCATTATTTAAGAACCCAAAACGAACATGATTCTTCCCGCCGAGGCGCAGGAAAGTCATTTATATATATTAATTATTATCGACATTGCTTTCAGAAAACTTGGTCACTTTTAAGCCTTAACATATACTGGGTAATATAGTTCTTCCTCGATCCTAAGCGAACCAACATACCAAGGCTAAATCAACATGGTTCTAGTAGAACTTTAAAAGCTATGATAAAGTGGAAATAATCTGTAGTGTTCCAGACATATAGACACATTTCAGTCAGACAGGAAAACCTAATTACTTTGTCATTTTCTAAGTGATAGAGAGCAGTATTAATACATAGTCTCTTCTAAAACTCATGTTAATTCTAAAGATAATGTTGTTTGAACATTATACTAAGCATATTGCCAGATCTGTCTGGACCAGCTGTTGAGTAGATTAGCTTTTACCAAGGGCACTCACTGATAAAGGCTGGATGATTCTGACAATGTTCAACAAGCATTAGCAGGTTCTAGATATTCAAGATATTTGTGTGAACATCCGCTCAATGGACTTTTCCAGTTTTAGCTATGCCCCACCCATCTCTAGCTAAGCTCCATCCACACCTCGCTCATGCTGGGATCGATCGATCTCTGAACTCCCTGACTATCAATTTCCAGAAAACTATACAGGTAAGCTGTTGAATATTTTGAACTGATTTTACTGGGTGTTGCTTCTGCCTATGGCAGCAACACAGCCCAGTTAAATTAGTTTCAAAATATTCAACAGCATGCTTATTAAATAGCAGACATACAATTTGTACAACATTTATTAAGCGTCTAAGACAGACTAAATCAAGTCATTCATGACGTGATGATTATGATGTCATCCTACACATCAGTCACATAGTTGATTATGTCACATCATGACATATGGTAGATGGATAAAATGTAAAGATCAATTGATTATGCATCAACACTTTTTTTTAAACAGCTTTCCACTGTGGGAATGTCATAATTATGGTGTTACTATTAATACAAGAGGCCCAATGGGCCTGTATCGCTCACCTGGAACATTGGCATATCAAACTAATCTTACTTAAGTTTTACATCTATCGGTGTCACTTCCAATGACTTTCAGTCAAATGATTTAGTTTTCGAGATATTGACAACAATCTCTGGACTGGTTTTTTTTTGCATTAGTGATTTTGAACAATATTTAAGTGAAAATAGATATCAGTGCTAACAACAGCTGGTTTCTTAACTGTCTTCACTGCTGCAAGCCAGTGCAGCCAATAACTTCAATTTTCAAAAGCTCTTGACTTTTTGAATATTTTGAAAACAATTTGACTGAAAGTTGTTGGTGGCTTAGCCAAAGGCAGCAACAAATTTCAATCAAATACATTTCAAATATTTTTAAGAGCATAGATGTCAGAGCACATAATACATATCTTAAATATTTCTGCAGTATTGGAAAGGTTAATCTGTTAATTGGAATTTAATATCTAGTTTGGCAATAAAATCTGACATGGTGATAAGACGGTGGGAACAAACCATTTGCCCTATGAAAGTGAGACTGCAAATATTTAAGGAGTGATAACTCTGGCATTTGACGTCCTATCAGTTTCATTTTCACAACACAGATATTAGATGCCGTCATTAACATTGTGACCAAGAAATAACAAAATGAGCCGTCATTGTTGGTGATGGACAAACAGATGGATGGACGGACATACAGAAGATGGATTGGGTTATCGCTATACAATAGCTGACTAACAAGTAAGCGGAGTTAAGAAAACCAGTTTCGGCTTCACAATCCATCAAATAAAAAAATTGAATATGGCAGCCAAACACGCTAAAATTTGATTGGTCCACGGCGGCCATGTTTTTTACCTATCAACTTCCCATGAACAAACTTTAATGGCCCTTAGTCCATAATCATATCCCCAAAATTTCAGCCCGATCCGTTCAGCGGGTCTGCAGAATAAGTCGTTTTTACGAAAACTAAGTCATCCAAGATGGCCGCCGAACCATTTGGCCAATCAAGTTCCTTCGAACAAACTTGGTTCAGCTCTTGCCCTATATGATATTTCGTGAGTTTTGAATCAATCCACCAAGCGGTTTCGGAGAAGATTTTTAAAGCCATTTCCTAAAATCCGCCAAAATCCAAGATGGTCACCGGCCAAATCGGCTGATTGGCTTTGTTTGAACAGACTTGGATCCCTATGCTCTAAGGATACTTCCTGCCAAATATAATTGAAATCGGCCCCGTGGTTATTGAGAAGAAGTCAATTAAAGGAAAAAGTTGACGGACGGACCGACGGATGGACAGACGCCGGACGGTCGCCATGGCATAAGCTCACTTAGCCATTCTGGCCAGGTGAGCTAATAATATTGATTTATAAGTCAAAGAATATGGGGTGGGTGGGTGGGCGGGCACCTGGGTGTCAAATATCAATGAGAAAACTTGGAAAGATTTTTTTCAATGCACTACACTATAATTAACCTTTTAATGGTCAAACCGGTCGAAACCAGACTCTGCAATGGTCATCAGGAATATGCATTTGGCATGTTTGGAGGCCAACAAGACTATTTTTGTAAATGTACTACTGGAATGCCTGGCTCGGAGTAACACAGCCCATAATTTCAGTGGTAAATTTTTAAAAACAGTCTTTTCCTGGATAGCAAATGGACATTCAATACGGGCGAGTAAAATTTTTTAATTTTCCCAACAAATCCTGACCATTAAATGGTTGAGATGGCCGCTGACTGGATAGTATAAAGAATTGACCATAAAAACACGGCTTTCTGCACATTTAATATTTCTGGACATGAACACACGATACATTCAACGAAAAACTTTCATTGGTTATGTAACATGTAAGAAATTTTTTCATTGGTTAGATAACGTACATGTACAATAATCACACATGCCATGACGACCAAGTTTAATGTAAAGATGACGGATACATTGTTGCTAATTTAAATTTTGTAATATACATGTATATACTATCTAGTTATGAAATACGCTTGCAAATTTGTGTGCTAGGCATTGAAATTTTAAAAGTTGGATTAACAGTAAATTCCAGTCCGAAATAACAATATTTTGTTTGTCATTCCATTTTATGGCCCATTGGCCAGAACCTTTAGCGAGCGATGTGTTAGTGAGGAAAACAAACAAAATGGTGAGGTTAAGTGCAGAATTCAGGGATCGACTTTATAGGAAAATTGGTCAAAATATCTGTTTATATGCTAAATATAATCTCAAATTCGGTCCCACTTCATATTACTATTATTAGCCTCGTCGAAAATTATCACATTACAGTCGCAATGTTATAATTTTCCACTCGATTGATAATAGTGATATGAGATGGGACCTCGTTTCAGATCCTCTATATATCACATGTACAGCAATTGACTCTTTCACGGATAAATTCCCTGTATATCAATCTTAGAGCAAACAAACAGGAAAGCTGTTGAATATTTTGAAATTAATAAGGCAGAAATGGCTTCCAGTAATATTAATTTCAAAATATTCAACAGAATATGCTATACATAGTTAAAGAATTTACTTTTTCAGGGATTTGTTGTTGAAAGGGTTAATAATAGAACTTAAGAAAATCAATAATAAATTGCAATCCCGTACAAATTTTGCATAGCAGATATACCTTTGCATGTTGTGGAATGTATAGCAACTGCAAAAATCTGTGTAGCAAATTGAGATGCGATACCAGATAAATTATGCCCTGGGATAATTAATCATTTACCACTTTAAACCTTGAAGTTGGCCAAGAAAATTTAAATTTTCTCATAGAAAATGTCCATTTGCAACCCAGGTGAAAACCGTTTCAGAAAATTTACTTCTGGATCAAATCTGTGAAAAGTGACTGGCTCTCTAATATCGGTCATCTCTTGGCCTACAAATGGACATCACTCTCAAGACCACTACAAAAGCAGCTTTTGGCCAGCTTTTCATGATGTTAAAGAAAGTCAAGATTGCTGGTTAGGAAATTTTAGACTATGCTTAGTTAATGTCCATATGCAGGCTAAGATAAGACTACTTTTGAAAATTTGCATGGATGATTGGCTCAAAGAAAATGTTTTGTTGACTTTGTATAAAGTGGTTAAAATTTTTTGTGGGGTTTGTCTAAAAATGGGTTAAACAATTGCTTCAAAATCGCTTTTTAAAAAGGATTACACCATGTGGTTAATATTTGTAATCAGTTACTATTCTTTATGAATTTTGTTGTAACTTCGATTAATGAAATAGCGATCCAGCCAGATCAGGTTGTGTTATAAAAGTGAATCGCCACTGATCCGCATGTGAAAAAGGCCTACGAATCCTGGTATTAGTGATCAATTTCTAGTCCTGAGACTGAAGAATAGAACAAGCATTCTGTAAGTATTGCTTTGCAATACTTGTCCCCTACCTGGTGATATAAATCTTTAGAGATTGACACTCTTAGAAAATTTGTAAATTGGGTTTTTTGGAAATTAATTGTTTTTTGTAATTAAGTTATTATACATTATTAGCAACAGAACTGAAATTAATTGGGTGATTGACTATTTCGGTACTCATGATGTTAAAAATTAATTGGGTGATTGGCCATTTTTATTGGGTGAAAACGCAAAAAACCTGCTTATCTAGAGCTCTGGGTGAAGGAAGTCTTGAAAGCTGATATGTTTGTATTTCATAAGTCGAAAGGGGACATAACTCCATCAAAAAATGATGCACACACCTGAAACTCGAACTTGGTCTGTAATTTCTCATAATAAAGTAATGTACCAATTCTCAGTATAATATCTTGAAAGACTGCGAAAAAAAGTGCAGAAAACTAATATTTTTTATATTTGATAGGTCGAAAGGGGGCAGAACTCCATCAAAGATTTACGCATACGCCCGAAACTTAACTTGGTCTGTAACTTCTCATAACAAAGCAATGTAGCAATTCTCAGTATAATATCTTGAAAGACTGCGAAAAAAAGTGCGGAAAACTAATATTTTACGTATTGCATAAATAAGTCGAAAGGGGGCATGAAAAATTGACGAAAATGTCAAACTCGAACTTGCTCAGTAAGTCCTTATACTAAAGTGATGAACCAATTTTCGCTTAAATATCTTGAAGGAGTGCGAAAAAAAGTTCGGAAAGCTGATATTTTTCATATTTCCTAACTCGGGGGCATAACTCCATCAAAAATTTACGCATACGCCTGAAACTCAAACTTGGTCTGTTAGTTCTCATAACAAAGCAATAACCCAATTCTCAGTTGAATACCTTGAAGGACTGCGAAAAAGTGTGGAAAACCAACTGCGACAGACGAACGGACAGACAGACAGACAGACAGACAGAGTGCAAACCTATAGTCCCCCCCACAGACCCCCCTTGCGGGTTGGTCTGTTGTTTTATTAACCACTATAAAAACATACTTACCGTTCAATCACTACTTGCTAAATCAATTATCTGCATTTTGCTATCAGAATAAGATTTTTATGCCTGCATACACACCTCCCCATGCCTAATCCTATTCCTATGGACCCTCAACCAGGCTACTCCAGCCTACCATCAGGTATAGACTGGCACCAGTCTATACTCACCTCATAGTGACGCTTGTCGCTAAGCGCGCTCGCGCATGCGCATTAGAGCCCGAATAGGAAACAGATTCACTTTTCTAAATTTAAGTGCAAAATATTTAGTCTGATTCTCAAATCTTACCACGCGGGGTGGCTGAGGCCGGGTCGTAGTGATTGAACGGTAAGTATGTTTTTATAGTGGTTAATAAAACAACAGACCAACCCGCAAGGGGGTCTGTGGGAGGTTGTTATTACACCACAAAAACATCCATTACCGTTCAATCACTACTTGCTAAACCCGTAGATTTGGTCAGTGCCCCATGTCAACATAAGGTGGGAGGAGATTAGAGAATCAATAAACCAGGATAAAAATCAAACCAATCTTATCCCAATGTTAATAACATAACCTAATAGTGCATTTAGCTCAATCACACCATGATTAGCAAATAAGAACAACTTGAACTTAAAGAAATAAATAAAAACCAACAGAAGACTCTCACCATTTCTCACAGACGCAGAGTCCTAACGAAAATGGTGGGAAGTGCTTGGTAAATAGTCTTCGGCTTTTTTAGTTAAAAGTGGAAATGTTACGAAAGAAGGAAGCTGCTGCACTCTGGTCTTTGAGATAAAAGGATGTAAAGGTGTATTCACATTTCCATCTTGCCACCTGCATGACCTCATCTAAAGACGAACCCTCAAAAAGAGCGAAAGAAGTAGCCGAAGAGATTAATTTGATCCGGTGAGGCTATCTCATAACAAAGCTTAATTATTCTCTCAAAAATCCATCCGACAATCGAAGAATTTGAGACCGGCTTAGATAACTCTTCCTCGTAGGAAAAACATAAATGAGATGGATCGACTCTTATAACATCTGATCGCTGATTGAAGGTTCCTAATGCCCTAATAGGACACCAAAATTTTTCGGATGGCGACAGACGAAAAAGATTTTAAAATGATCGGACTAGCAGGATAGCGGTTAGTTTGAGTTTTAGATAAAAAATTCCTTCTGAGATATAAAACCAAGCCGTCTCCTGAAACTATAAATCTCTCCTTTTCAGCAGAGAGCATGAATCTCTTGAACGCCTTCTAGCAGAGGCTGTAGCAACAAGAAAAAACAGCTTTGACAATTAAAAACAAAACAAAGCTTAATACTGGTAGAAGAAATAGGTTCAAAATGGCGACCTGCCAAAACTTGAAGAACCAAAGCCAAACTCCAGGAAGGTAAAGGCGTAGCAATCGGAGGACGAATATTACTTAGACCTCTAACAAAGCTATTAAAAGTCTTAGTATCCTTGACATCAGCATACAGAAGACAAGGAATGGATGACACTAGAGAAAATCTATACTCCCTGAACGTAATAACTGACAAATGAAAATAACCAAACAGGTAAGATAAAAAATCTAATAATTTGGGTACAGAAACAGAATCGGGCACGAAACCTTGGTCTGAACATCATTCACCAAAAATTTTAAGTCGACCCTTGTAAACTCGACGGGTCGAATCCCTTCTGGCAGAGTCAATAATTTCCTGAGATCAGAAGAAACCTTATTCTCGAGGACTTCAGACTCGAGATTCTCCAGACACAGACTAAAATTTATTGGATTTGGATGCACACAAAGACCTCTTACTTGAGATAGATAGAACCTGGGATACTGGAAGAAGAGGGAAATCTACCAGAAAATCTAGGTCTAAAAAACAAATCCTCTTTGGCCAAAAGGGAGCTATCAGAAGAATTTCGCAAACCTGATCCTTGACCTTCTTCAAAACTAACTGAATCAAAATCGTTCGAGAGAAGACATAGGCGAACATTCCTGTCCACTACTGAGACACAGCATCCACAACCAGGGCTTGACTGTCCGGAAAAGGAGACATGTAAGAGAAGGTCTGAGCATTCAGAGGCCGCGAACAGATCTACTAGAGGATGATCCATAAGACTAAACCTCATTCCTCCTTCTAAAAATGAAAGAAAAACCCCATGGCAATGACTGAACGAATCGAGATTTAGAAGCCTAACAGACAATCCAACCAATGAACAGAAGCCTGGATCTACTTTCCAATGAATAGCCTCTTCTATAGACTCCTTGACAATCATAGAAAACAACAACCCCTCTAAAGCTAATAGCTTCTAATAAGAAGGAACAGAAGACCATTTTGGATGAAGAGACTACATAGAAGGATTCTAGATCCAAGAATATCTAGCCCTTTTAATAAGGGCCGCCCTTAAAGAAGTGGCAAACTTACTATATGCCAAAGAGGACTGCTCATAGAAAACACATAGATTACATATGCCATGATGCTCCAACCAAAAATCCTGGGCTATATCATAATGCTTAGACCTCACTAAATAGGTAACTCACGTTTATTATGGATATTTTAATAATACCGCTTACTCTGAATGGAGACAAAAAAGGGTCATATCAGTATAGCCTAACTTATTAATAATGCTAAAGACTTACTCTATTTACAGAGATTTAACCAGAGATTGTGGCAAACCAAAAACCCATAGTAAGTCTATGGGAGTGCTTAGAGTCAAGATATAGCCAAATCATGTGCCTGAGATCTACATGAACTACGGGAAAGTTACTAGTGATGACCGTCATCACAATTCTATGAATAGAATACCTGACAAGGTCCTGATAAGAGAACTATGGCAAACATTAGACTATCTAATTTAAAAATCATATAATAATGGAGATTTAATAAAAAATTGTATTGAATACATCAATGGTTGCCTAGCCGCTCGGGCTTGCTGATAAATTAGATATCCTAAACAATTCGATATTTCTGCCAAGAGGCAGAAAACTTCAAAGATTTTAATAAATTTATTGATTCTTATATTTATAGTCTTAGCATCAATAATTTCATCTTTGTAATATCAAATGACATTGTGTTAGAAATCCCAATAAAAGGAAAGATTGAACACTGATACTAGATATTAACTGTTTGAATACTGAATTTTGAAGACGACATATTACAACTGTAATATCTCTGGACTTGCAAAGATTTTGAAAACATTTTGACTGAAAATAGTTGGAGGATGCTTAAATCCAAAGATTCTCGGCCGCTCTTCCCCCTCCAGCACAACCCCCACCCCACTCCAACCTATTCCTCCTTCCTGCCCCTTAACCGATTGATTATCTTTTCTAAGCGAATATTGTACTTGTAAACATTAATCCTGTACTCATAATGATCCCACTGAATCTAATTCTTTTCAGCGACTGACAAAATTATACTACGCTTTACGTAAGAATCCGGGTTATCCCATCCACAAATAAACTCCCTTTGGTTAAATAAATATGTCAACCTGCCGACATAAGAGGTAAAAGGAGCACGCAAAAAGGCTGAATGGCCCGAAGACAATTGGCTATCTTAAGTTGGATGAAAGCAAAAATCATATCTCGAAATAATGCGTAGAATACAAACTGACGTATCGGCTGATGAAATGCGCATATAAAATAATCTGCAACAAAATCCCATACGGTAACCAGTCAGGAGAGTCTTTAATTACGTTGAAAATTGTCACTGATAAACGAATAAATGTCTGAATAGACTACAATTCCAAGAGAGACTACAAGACTGGCAATGACTTGGTATGAATATTTTCAGCCATTAAACATTCACAATATTAAACAAATACGGAAATAAGACTAATTCTTAGGCAAGAAGATGACTAGATTCTAGGAAAGCGGATGTGGAAAAAAGGAAACGGAAATGCATAAACCGGAAGTATACTACCGGAAACTGATCAAAATCCTACAACCCGGATGTACAGAATTACCGGAAGAGGAAGCTGAAAAACCGGAAATGGATGAACAATGTAATGCCGGGTAAAACCGGAAATGACCCTATCCACGGCTGTACGAAATCCGGATGTGGAAAAAAAGGAAACGGAAGTGGATAAAACCGGAAGTAGACTACCGGAAACTGATCAAGATCCTACAACCCGGATGTACAGAATAACCGGAAGAGGAAGCTGAAAAAACCAGAACCGGAAATTGATGAACAATGCAATGCCGGGTCCAACAGACCCGGATATGCATTCTTCCGGAAGCGCTCATGAAACCGGAAACGGAAATTGGAAGTCTATCCAGGTCTGGATGACCCGGAAGTACACCGCTAAGACTGGAAGCGAAAGTGTACTGACTAGCGTCCAAACCGGAAACGGAAACGCCTCTTCCGGAATTCGAAAAATAAAAGGAATCTGCAGACTCCGGATATCGGTAATGGCCGGAAGCGCTAATAGAACCGGAAACGGAAGTAGGTACCAGATCTCTAGGACCCGGATGTCCTACATAAACGGAAGACAGACCGGAAGTGGCCGGAACGGAAGTGGTAACCGGATCTTGCCGACATGGATTACGCACTAAACCGGATGTCCTACCGGAAACGGAAGCCACCGAAGAAGGAACCGGATCTTGAAGACCCGGATGTCTTGCTAGACCGGAAGTTCGGCCGGAAAAAGACAGATGCGGAAAACAGAAGTAAACCCCGAGTCCAAAGGACCAGAGTCCACCACAACGGAACCGGAACTAGCAAGACTAGGGATTGAACTCTTAGAAACGGGCGATCTAGACACAACCTTAACGACCGGAACCACCGTAAAACTGGCATTAGCATAAGGTCTGGCCTTATGGACGTCGGCTTCAGCCGACGCCACCACTGCTTGAGGGCTATGCCCGTCACCCTCAAGTCTTATGTGGATTTTATCCGGTGCACTGCTCGAGCACACCTTCAAGAGCTTGGATGCTCTTGACTTCTGCTTTGGTGACACTAACCTGCCTAGAGGTTTATAGGGACCGGCTTCCCCCATTTGCGGGAACGCCCGCTAGCCTTCGGGCTATCCTCCGAACTTGAAGAACTTTCTTGCTTTTTGGCCTCCTTAATAGCAGAAGATATTCGCTCATCGAGAGATTTAGTCAGCACTGAGGCAAAAGATTCGAACCTCGCAAAAAGCGCCATCACGGCGTCAGAATTTCCCGACGAGTTTCCCCCCTCCGTTGCTACAGATAAATGAACAGAAGATTTAGCAAAGGAAACCGCCTTTGCCTTGCTAGCAACGGAGGAAGGGGAAGGACGACCAGAGGGCAGAGATTGTTTGACAGACAAATCTTTAAAAATGCTTTCGCTACCGAAACCGGCCACCCTTTACAAATTCCACACATAGAATTGGGTGTACAGGATGTACACTTCGCACAGATGTGCCCGGCGAACTCGATAGAGTGACGACGATCACATTTTGACGATGAACATTTTGCCTTATCTGACAATTCATTACAGGCTCTAGAAATGGACTGGACATTATTAATGATGATGGTGAAGTAAGGATAGGCATAATAATCAAGATACCACGAAGCAAAACGATCTTCGCGAAAACCGGTAATAGATAAAATTCGTCTATAAGATACCATATAAACACAATTATACTTCCTAGACGTAACTTAGGGAGGATTGACTTCATATTGGGCATATTTTTCCGAGATATAAAGTCAAAAGGTTTCACTGACACAGCGCAAAACACAAAAACTTATACAAATATTTTTAGACAACTATTCTGCATGCAGAATAATTGAAAAGTGAATCTGTTTTCTATTCGGGCTCTAATGCGCATGCGCGAGCGCGCTTAGCGACAAGCGTCACTATGAGGTGAGTATAGACTGGTGCCAGTCTATACCTGATGGTAGGCTGGAGATGGGACTCAACCAGTAGCCTGGTTGAGGGTCCATAGGAATAGGATTAGGCATGGGAAGGTGTATATGCAGGCATAAAAATCTTATTCTGATAGCAAAATGCAGATAATTGATTTAGCAAGTAGTGATTGAACGGTAATGGATGTTTTTGTGGTGTAATAACCACCCCAGGTTTTACCGGTAGGGGACTAATAAGCTAAGTAGAATTTATGATATAATCTGGATATGTAATTTAATACAACCCATGACCAATGATCTCTCACCTTCTCCCACCACCCCCACCACCCCATCCCACCCACCACCCCATCCCACCCACAACACATACAAATCATTATCACTGCTGCAACTGCTGCAATTAACTAAAGCAGGCAAGGGTTAGTGAAGATCCCTTCAGTTGAATTTGAAGTAGCATACTATATCCGGCAGAATTTTCCTAATTGGATTACTGCAATCCTGACCCTTGGCGCTTTGACTAACAACTCATTATGCATATCTAGAAAGTCAGGAACTATTTAAAGTTCTCATAAATTGTTGAAAGATGTGTATCCTAAATAATTTTAGGACTAATTCTTACTTTATGGATACTTTAACTAACTAGGAGTGTAGCCAGCCACCCTTTTACTTAGATATTTGCTGGTGCCATTATTTTAGATCCTATTTTCTTCGCCGGTATGCAACTGTTGGTGATCCAAGCTTTTTTTGGCCTGGGATAAGACCATTCTTGTAATGCTAATGCTAGTCATTCTTCTGCTGGCTTACTGAGTGCATAGTAAGTGCATAACACAGTTAAACACCAGTTGTATGTTTGCTATGGTGCAAGTGAAAAACAAATATATTTATAACAACTTTACTGAAACAGCAGCAACAGCTTTCCATCAAATTGTTGTCAAAATAATCCAGCTGATAATACAGCTGTCACTAGGTAAAGATTTGATACCGATTTGGGTGAAAATCATTGATGCATTATAACCCAGGCGAAACAACCACCATGGTATACTACTGTAGTCTGGTATTTGATGGAAATCCATGAATTAACATGGTCAGTTCTTAAATACCATGAAGTACCGTGGTGTATCACCATAGTAGTCCATGGTAACTATGGTATCTCAGCGATGACCATGATAACCATCACGTATTATGGTATTGACCAGGGTAGTCCATGGTTACCATGGACTACCATAGTCATAGCAATGGTAGACCATGGTTACCATGACCTACCATGGTCTTAGCAAAGGTAGACCATGGACTACCATGGTCTTAGCCAAGGTAGACCATGGACACTATCAACTACCATGACAGACAATGGTAGACCATGGTAAGATGTAACAAATACCATGGTAGTACACTGGTAATACTATGGTTCCAACCGACCACCTGCAAAAAGTTGACCATGGCTTCATATTCAAACATGGATGGCTATGGTCAATCTTGAAGTGTGCGTGCGTGCGTGCGTGCGTGCGTGCGTGTGACTATGGTAAATATTGACCATTGTCAAATCTTCTAACTGTTTTGACCATGGAAAAATGATTTGACCATGGTCAACCATGATCTACCATGGTTGACATAATATAATAAGGGAGGTAACGCTTTAATTGCAAATTTGTCATTTTGTAATTAAAGATAGTTGTCATTATACTAATACACGTAAATTATGTAATCACCATTAAATGACATTGAACAGTAAATGCCATATACATAGAAACATAAGTATAAACACTGAACAAATTTGAAGGTTAAAGGGTTAATGGACCTTTCTAGTTTATCCATTCATCATATGATGTCATAATCAACTACGAGACATGTAGGATGATGTCATAATCAATTACGGCATGAATGACTCAGTTTAGTCCATCCTAAACGCTTAATGATCCGACACATTGTACTAATTGTATGTAGATCTTTACTATTTAATAAATATTCGGTCAAATATTTTGAAACTAATTTGACTGGGTGCTGTTGCTGCCATAGGCAGCAACAGCACCTGGCCAAATTTGTTTCAAAATATTCAACAGCTTACCTGTATAGCCCTCTGGAGATTGATAGTCAGGGGTGTGGGTGCAGGTTAATTAGAAATGGGCGAGGCATAGCTAAAACTGGAAAGGTCCATTATGTATTCACATAAACACATGATGAGGGGAAATTGTGGCATATAACTATGACAAAACATGACTTACTATAAGGCAAGAGAAAACAACACTTTATTACACACCTACGAGCGTGATGCTTTTGCTGCTACGCCTTCTTGCAGGTGAACGTCCTCGGCACTGCAAAACAGGTCTCCTTTGCTCGTTCTCGCCCTCACAATTCTGAACAATTATCAAACAATCTGCCGATTTCGAGCCCCAGTAACTCTGGGGTGTTTTTTTCACAGTTAAAACATCTCCATCTTGAGCACTCTTGCGTCGAAGCTGTTCAGATAAGTACGCTGCCGATTTCACACTTAACATCTCCATATCTTGAGCACTTCTACGTCGAATCAAGTCATTATATATTGTCAAGTTTTTAGCTGACACAGTGGTATCAGAATCATGAGAGTGGGAACTTTTGCGACGTAGCTGACTGTTATATCCCGCTAAACGCACTAGCGATACATCGTTATCATGAGCACTTTTACGACGAAATATGTCGAAGGCAGCCATTTTCGAAAAAACGTTTGTTTATAAAAATAATTTCTCAAAATAAATCTATATTGCGGTTAAAAGTCTAGCCTAAATCACAATTTGTGTAACAATATAGTCTGAGCAACATCATCATATACTCTTCTATTGATATGTTCAAGGCACAAAATGGTTAATTAAGACCACAACCTGAAAATACAGTGCTAATGGGCTTCAACACTCGCTCCACAAGCTCATGGAACAGGTCTTTATATTTACACCATCAAAATGGGCAACACTGCCATGAATGGTCAATCTAGCCAAAATATCTTCTCAGAAGTGGTCTGTGGTCCATTTATACTGGCTAAGAGTATACTATTTTGGAAATGTATCACTAGAATGTCTGGCCCAATCGTCTTCTCTTCGTCTGCAAATTGACACTGAAGGAAGAATTTAAAATTATCTCGACTAATCTTGACCATTAACCCTTTCATGGCGAAATTTGGTCAAGAAAATAAAAATATTTTCTTATGGAATGTCCATTTGCAGGCCAAGAGAAGACTATCTTTGAAAATTTACCATTGGAATGTCTGGCTCTGTTACCAAGCCAGGCATTCCAGTGGTAAATTTTCAAAAACAGTCTTCTCTTAGCCTGTAAATGAATGTTCCTCAAAACCACAACAAAGAGATTTTTCACAACCACTACAGACTTGCTGTTTTTTCCTGAAAAGAGCGTAGAAGGGCTAAGACCCATGTGTATTATATTAAAACTTGAACTCACCAGTGTGTAATACTGAAAAATCATCAGTGATTAATTTGCTTACCCACATTCATGGACAATTTAACCCTTTAACCCTTGAATTTCTTCCAAGAAAATTTCTCATAGAAAATGTCATTTGCAGACCAAGAGGACTATTTTTGAAAATTTACCACTGGAATGATGGGCTCGGTTATCGAGCCAGTCATTCCAGTGGTAGATTTTCAAAAATAGTCTTCCCTTGGTCTGTAAATGAACATTTCTCAAGACCAGTACAGAAGCCATTTTTGGCTGATATGAGCGTTAAAGGGTTAATAAAGTTGTATTACTATATCAGGGTTTTAATTTGTTGCACACACTAGTTAAGTGAATTAAAATTGAAGTAGGCGTGAATTCAGAATAAACTCACTATTACACAAGTTTTCATATAAATAAATCTTGGCAGGCATAACCACTACCGAGACCAACAAACCCGCTCATTAAAACCACACTTCCTCTCCAGACGATCACATTTCAAGCGTTCATTTAATATTAACTATTTAGGGCGTCAATGACCAACAAGGAAAATAATTCTGGGTCTAGCACAAAAAATAAATGACTCAATGTTAAAGGGCCATATTACTCACCTGGCTGATGAGGAACTGTAAACATACTTTACATTAATTATTGCACAACACAGCCCATTGGTAAATCCAGCCCAAACTTGCATCTGTATCGGTCTTGAGGAATGCTCATTTGAAAGCCAATATAAGACTATTTTTGAAACTTTACCACTGGAATGACTAGTGCAATCACCAAGCCAGTCATTCCAGTGCTAAATTAAAAAAAATAGTCTTCTCTTGGTCTGTCAATGCAGATTCCCAAAGCAAAAATCTTCATGACAAATCTTGACCACTAAAGGACCAATGGCATGGCCACTTCATATTGATAGCTCAAATAGATATTGCCTAAAGGAACATATCTGCCAAATTTGGATCTAATCCATCAACAATTGACGAAGTGTGCCACAAACATATTTTCCCCATAGGTTTCAATACTTTGAAAATATAGCAAATGTCATAACTCTGCTATCTGAATGTGTGGCCACTTCATCTTCATAGCCAAAATAGATACTGCAGTCTAAAGGAACAGATCATCGATATTTGGTTTTAATCCATCAACAAATGGTGAAATGTGTCACAGTTAAAAGACAGACAGACAGACAGCCACAGACCTTGATTTTATAAGTTCACCTGGGTGAGCTAAAAAATAGCATCTGCAACAGCTTTAAAAAACTTAACATTGTCTGCTTTGGTCAAATCAGCAAATTTGGCATGCACAATCATATTGTGGAACGGTAAACTAAAGAGAGTTGAAATTTCCAAGTCTGCTGATCGGCTAAAAGCAACCATATGGCCATTGTTTATAGCAATGATGGCGTCATTCTATTTTCCTACTTGTTAATTAACATGTTCAGATCCCAATATAAGAATCATAAATACAAGGCAACTCTATATCTAGGTAGGATAGTGGCAGATCCAGAGGGGTTAAATATGGGAGAGATTGTGCACCATCCGTCTTATGAGGAAACTGACAAAAATTGATTTTTTTGGGCATTAAAAAGCCCATTTTCACACAAAATCTTGGACCTATAAAGGTGAATTCATCAAAAGGCATATCTGCGGATCATAACCGAGGCATACACCAACTTTCATTAGAATATCTGAAGAGGTTCTGTATGATATGCTGTTTACGAGGAAATTGACAAGAATCGTCCGTTTTTTGTGAGTTTGTGCATTAAAAAGCCAATTTCCACCAAAAATATTGAAGCAATAAAGAGGAATCCTTCAAAAGGTACATCCAATCATCATAAAGATGACACCTGGCGAGTTTCACTAAATTATATTCAGCGATTCTGTATGATATGGTGTTTACCAGGAAATTAACAAAAATTTAGTTTTTGCATTAAAAAGCCCATTTTCACGCAAAATCTTGTACCTATAAAGGTGAATCCTCTCAAAAGGTACATCTGCGGATCATAACTGAGGCATACACCAAGTTTCATTAAAATATCTGAAGCGGTTCTGTATGATATGCTGTTTACAAGATATTGTGAATGAACAGACAGACATTGTGATTACTATAGGGCTTCCACAACAGTGCTGGGTGAGGCGCCCTAATTAGTACTCTGCTCTCTGAATGACAATACTAGATGACTACAGCGCAGTACTTATTATCAGATCTCTCTGAGAACTACCTAATCAAGTGAGATCATGATGAATGCGGAGTGAACAATCACACGGAAATCAGTGATTGTCAGATGCTATAGCCGTACATGGTAAAAATTAACACCATATAAATGAAATTAGTGGTCGTGTGCTGATCAATATCACACGACGAACGCATATTCTACAGTATGTACAGAACAATTAGATATTCAATTACAATGCTCTACAAAACTGTTAACGATTTAATGGTAAAGTTTAGTCAAGAAAATTGAAATTTTTGCTCAGTGAATAGTCATTTTGCAGGTCAAGATAAGACTATTTTTGAAAATTTACTACTGAAATGACTGGCTCGGTAACTGAGCCAGTCATTTCAGTAGTAAATTTTCAAAAATAGTTTTCTCATAACCTGCAAATAAACATTCCTCAAGAAGCCGCTTTAATGTTGTTTCAGGCCACTGGATCATTGAAAGGTTAGTACCCAGATATCATTAGAGAATCTAATACCAGCATTAAGTTTTTAAAAATACCTGTTCTCTTCACTTAATATGTTCAGCAAAAATATTGATTTTCATTTCGATGCTTACTGGGATAAACCAGTAGACTACACAGTACATGCAGCTCATAAATAATTAGTTAACATGTTTCCAAAACAAAAACAGAACCACGTTAGTTAAGTACAATTTTGAACATGATGTAGGAAATGTTCTGTTGAATATTTTGGACCTAATTTGATTGAAATAAGTACTATTTTGTACTGGAAATATGTTTAAAGGTTATTTCAGAGCTGTAGTGTGCTTAAATTTTATATTCCTAAATTATATTCCTTATATAAATAAATACATTTATACCACTTTGGAAACAATTCTGCTAAATTACTTGCTGTAAACAACAGCTTTCAGCAAAACCATTTCGAAAAATTATCTACTGACCAAGAATAATACAATTTTGACATCAGTGTGGTACGGCTGGTTAATAAGTTTTGGGTGCGACAGTTAAGCTGTCCAATTCAATGCTTTAACCCTTTAACACTCAAATCAGCCAAAAACGGCTTCTGCAATGGTCTTAAAAAATGTCAATTTGCAGACCAAGAAGAATATTTTTGAA
Source organism: Chaetoderma sp. LZ-2023a (assembly GCA_034401795.1). Classification (NCBI taxonomy): domain Eukaryota; kingdom Metazoa; phylum Mollusca; class Caudofoveata; order Chaetodermatida; family Chaetodermatidae; genus Chaetoderma; species Chaetoderma sp. LZ-2023a. The sequence continues at coordinate 185,639,951 of CM067369.1, read as the reverse complement.
AATGTACCACTGGAATGACTGGCTCAATAACCGATAACCGAGCCAGTCATTCCAGTGCTAAACTTTCAAAAATAATCTTCTCTTGGTCTGCAAATTGACATTTTCTATGAGAAAATTTAAGGGTTAAAGGGTTAAGTTGTCCAATTCAAAGCTTTAAAGAATGCCATTCCTGTGTCCTCACTGTGGAAGGAAATGGAAAATTAATTAGTAAAATTAGAATTATAGAGAATTATAGAGAAGTCAATGCTCAGAACTTTGCTCATGAAAGGTTCATAAAACACAGTTCTAAGGCTGCATCGTGGAAACCAATTAAGCCTTACCAGAGCCGCATATCTCTTTATCTCTTTACTATGTCACAAAAACAGACTCTCAATATTATCATTAACCCTTGCAGAACAGAAACAACAAATTCATTATGATTCTTAGACCATTTTGTTGAATATTTTGAGAATAATTTGACTGGGAACTGTTCATGCCTATGGCAGCAACACCTGGTTCCAGTCAAATTTGTGTCACGATGGTCAACAGCTTTCTTAATTACAGAAATAACTTAAAACATTTCCACAATAATATAAAACAGTACTTTTGAACATAATTGGATTGGAAGACATTGCTGCCTAATCCCTGCCATAATTGTGCGCATATGTAGTTCATAAGCCTGTGCATAAGCGTGAAAGATTGAAGTCATTGGAGACCAATAGGATCACATCCAGTGTCCATATGCGCGTGCGTATGCATGTACGTATCCGTCAACAATGATACACTCCAGTAGGGATTTTTGAGTCATACACACATGGAATCGGACATAGATGGACGTCACATGATGGTAATTGACAAAGCTTAGAGTAAGAATGGGCTGAGCTCTGCATAATACGGATAGTTTGTCAATTATCGATGCATGCGCACATGGATGTATTAAAAAACACTTCACGCATACGCATACAGATACTAACTACATATTAGGCTTTAAGCAGCAATGTCTTCCAATCCAATTATGTTCAAAATATTCAACAGAACATTTCTTACATCATGTTCAAAATTGTACCTTAACCAACTAACTTGTTTCTGATTTTGTTTTGGAAACCATTAGCTTATTTATGAGCTGTACTATACATGTCTTGAGAGGTTTTTGGATGGCTTATCATAGTAACCCTTTAATAGTCAAGACTCTGCTATGGTTTTGTATAATATTCATATACAGGCCAAGACAATACAATTTTTGAAAATTTACCACTGAAATGACTGGCTCGATAACCGAGCCAGTCATTCCAGTGACAAATTTTCAAAAATAGTATTCTCTTGCCTGCAAATGGACATCCAATAAGCACATATTTTGATATCTTGACCAAATTTTGTAATTAAATTCTTAGGTGGTTGTTAAAGGGTTAAATTAACATCTTTTTATTAGATTAAATCATCATCATAAATTTTGTTCATGAAGCAACCTCAGTATTTGCCAAGAATATTCGAACCCCACATATTAGCGAAGCTATATGGAGAACAAGATACCATTTAATATTCCAAACAACGCACAACGTGAGCGCAATACCATTGAAAAACATCACATTTTCTGAATAGGAATTTCCTCTATCTAAGTCAAATCTAGCGTCTTCCAGAATGAACATTTGTACGATGTGCAGCGAGGCATAATTCAAAGAAAATATCAGACAGTAAGGCTTCAGAAAAATTTGCGGGAATTTAGCGAAACTGATTGGTTTTATTTACAAAGCTTGAATGCTTCATTACCATCGGGAAATCTGAATCTCAAAACAAAGAACGCATTTCCACATGAAAAATCATTGAATATGTAAAACAACAACAATGACTTCACGCTAAAATTGTGATGACATATGGATAGCTTGAAAGAGGTTCGCGTTAGTAGAGATTTGGACACTAGCTGATAGATCTATAAATTTTATATACAGAATTACATGCATACTAGACACTACTCGTGAGTTAATACTTGCATTTGAACATCAATTCTTATATATGCGGGCACTTTATATAAGGCAAGATGCAAATTATTAATTCTGCAAACTAACAAACATATTAAATTGCATAAATAAATTTCACCACATAATTCGCTAGTCTCATGCAGAGAAACACTATCAGAAATTGATCAAGAGTGTTGGCTTAGACCACTGGAATGACTAACCGGCCTACTGGCTTGTTTATCGAGCCAGTCATTCCAGTGATAAATTTTTCAACTGTGTCTTCTCTTGTTCTGTCAACGAACATGTATGAAGACATGCAGTTGCATGCAGAAGTCGTTTTTGTTAAACTATAAACATGATAAATGAATCGACCCGTGAAGAATATCACTTGAGAAGAGTGCTAATGCGTGCGTGCGTGCGTGCGTGCGTGCGTGCGTGCGTGCGTGCATGTGTATTATCAAAAATATCTTGATATGGAAAGTAAGAGCTAATATTAACCATTTAACACTCATATCAGCCAAGAACTGCTTCTGCAGTCATCTTGAGAAATGTCCATTGGCAGATGAAGACTATTTTTGAAAATTTACCACCGAAATGACTGGCTTGATAACTGAGCCAGTCATTCCATTGATAAATTGTCAAAAATAGTCTTCTCTTGGTCTGTCAATGAACAATTTCTATGAGAAAAATTAATTTTCTTGAACAAATTCGAGGGTTAAAGGGTTACAGATATGAATACAACATATTATATCATAACTTGATGGCTTTAAAGATGTCATGAGAACAGATGTAAATTCATGTAGAAATGAGGCAGAATGCAATGATAATTGGTTTGTATGGTTATTCTGCTAAAATGAGTTTAATGTAATCTGAACAAATTGTTAAACAAGAAAGGTATCTTTCTGTGACAGATTCAAAATCTGTTCCATGTGGAGTAGTTCAATGTGAGTAGTCGCATTAATAAGTGAAATTATGGAAGTAGATATAAATAACAGTTATGGTTTGTGTCAGATTTTGTATATTAGACGATTATTGGATTTGGCTATATAAATATCTAATACGTGTTTATTATTTGACTGACTTTATATATTTCACGATGATGATGCAAATGACAGGATGAAGATCTAATACTGATGTACTAGACTTGCTAGTACATTGTATGTCAGTGATTAAATTAACTCTTCAGATTTTTACATTAAAACGAGATGCTACATTTTCATCAGTGATATTGCCTACAGTTAATAATCAAATAATTGGATAATTATATAGTGATGACAATATTTGGTACTCTTTTCTTTTGTTTTTTTCTTAGGAGAAACGGGGGATAATATGGTACAGGGAAATAGTCAAATGGATGGTGGGCATAGTGACATATCACACATGGATGCTCGAATGATGGACACGCCCAGTGATACCTGACACCATAAAACGGGTGCCAAATTAAAGCTCAATGAGGCTATAAGACGTAATGGATTTCAGTTTATCCATTAAGCATGACATCAAAATCAGCTCGTGACGTGACAACTGTAGGATGACGTCATACATCCGACAGCCGCAATAAATCCTTCTTCGCTTTTGCCTACTGTGTCTTGTCCTCAGCCATTATCCTTAGCTTCCTCAGGTCCATTCTTGACTTGAGTGTACCGAGTCCTGCTTTCTTGAGGTCATCTCGTAGCACACTTAGGACATTTATGCAATGACATCCTCTCTTGTCTTTGTATTTGCTGGCTACGAGTAGGGCAAGTTCCAAGGATCTCTCTGCTGGTGTACATGTCTTCTGGCATCCTTAGCACATGGCCAAACATGGACATCTTTGCTTGCATAGTGCATCATTGGAAATTATGCTGTCTGGCCATCAGTGTCCAGTGATGGTGCATAGGTGTTTGCGGTGGCAGGCATCGAGTTTGTCTAGAGCTGCCTTTGGAGATGCATAGCTTCCAGAAGGACCGAAAGCTATGTTCCCCATGATGCAGTGTGCAGAAATGTCAGCAGTTCTGCAAAGCAATGACCACAGGATTTTACTTTCCCTACGGGGCTCACCGCCATGAAGTGGATCGTCATTTCTTTTTAGCTTCATGCCTTGTAGATAGGTATATGTGGGTGAACTCTGTTTTGGATTCATTCATAGAGATTCTCAATTTGTAGTTTGCTTGCAGCTATTGGCAGAAATTTGTCAAGGGGTTTCTTTTCCTCATCTATGAAGTCCACATCATCGGCATATTCCATCTCTAGTGGCATACCCAGTATTGACACTGGGGGGGGGTTTGGTCTTGCAGAACTTTCCTGCACGAATTTCAATGCAGCAGCAAGGTAACAGGTGAACAGCACAGAAGATAGGCCACCTCCCTGTGGGGAGCCGATTGATGTCTCAAACTCTACAGACTTCACTGACTTGAATCGTACTCTCAGCTTGGTGTCTGCAAGCAGTAGTCTCACTAGTCGCAGCTCATCTTCATTGCAAATGGCCTGGCATAGCACATCTAGGATCTTTGAGAATTTAATTGTGACGAAGGCTCATGACATGTCAATGCCCATTTTGTGGAAATCCCAGTGTTTGGACATGACTACTGACACAAGCATGCATTGAGCCCATACAATGTCTACGCAGCTGTGTCCATGTTTGAAGCCTCTTTGACATGATCCCGTGAAGTCATCGATCTTGTCTCGATTGACTCGATTTATTTCATCTTAAATGCTTAATAGTCTGTCAGGTTGTACAAATTGTATGTCTTTACTATTTAATAAGCATTTCTAAATATTCAATCGGTTACCTGATTGTAGTGTTCTGGAAATTGATATTCAGAAAGTGCAAGGATCGATCGACCCGAACACGGTAAAAGCATGGGTGGAGCTTAGCAAGAGATGGCCGCGGCATAGCTAAAACTGGATTCCTTAATTTATCCTGTTTAAATTCACAACAAGAGTAGTATCAATAATACAATGTGGTGTACAACCTTACATGTATGTGTAAAAACTGAAAACTATATGAGCATGCATGCATGCTGTCACAGACAATGGTCACATCTTTTCAATGTAAATACACCTATTTTCTCAACAAATATTCTACAACGAAAGAACATTGGTTGCCCACATGGAAACAAGGTTGACTTGCAACTATCAACTCACTTGACAAATTGAACCAATTTTCATACCAATGGTAAAATCTGATGTTCATATAATGCATATATAGAAAAGGCGTATTCTGTCAACAACAGACTGAATTTTCAATATTGGGCATGACCTTGGGCAGAGCCAAGTAAATACGTTCAGTCACCTGGCAGACATTGCATCAAAACAAACCATGCATGTCATGGCGGCCAACAATCCGTTAATAGTGAAATTTGGTCAAGAAAAATATTTGTTTATTGAATGTCCATTTGCAGGGCAAGAGGACAATTTTTGAAGATTTAAAACTAGAATGACTGGCTCGGGTATCGCGCCAGGCATTCCAGTGATACATTTTGAAAAACACTCTTCTCTTGACATGCAAATGTAAATTCCTCAAGACCGCTGCAGAGGCCAGCCTTGGCTGACACGACCAGTAAAGGGTTAAAGCAAATATCACTGTGAAGACTGTCTCCTGTACAATAGTGTTACGATGAGTAGTGAATCGAAATGCTATATATAACACCATAGTCTATATGCCATTGCCACAAGGCTGTATCCATGTTTACTGATACACCATACCAAACCATAGTACTTCTTTTTACCTTTTGGGCAGTCTTGACAGTATATAATTCAGTATATAATTCAATCTGAACCCGAACAACCACCAATTTACCATGATTTCAAAATTTATTGAAACATGGCTGTCTGAAATTATAGAATGAACATCAAATAATAATGAGGCCTAAGATCATTGACATACCATGTGAGCCAAAGAGACTTGAAATTCGCTGTATGCGGTGGTAACATCTACAAGATTGCAGAAGATGCAACACATTACACATACCTACTAAATGTGCTACATATCCATCTAAAAGAAGTCTAGAACTTGAGGACCATGAAGAACCTAAATACCTTAAAGGACTCTGGCTGAGGACAAAAAACAGTGTCAGTGGCAAAAGGAGAGACTAATCATCATCATCATCGTCATCATCATCATCATCATCATCATCATCATCATCACATCGTGGTATTGATTTTTGATCATGTAATAAATGAAATTTTGCTGCAACCAAATACAATGGTCTGATTGAGGAATGCACATTTCTAAGCCAATAGAAGACTATTTTAGAAAATTTAACAATGGAATGCCTGGCTCGATAATCGAGTCAGTCATTCCAATGCTAAATTTTCTAAAATAGTCTTCTCTTGGCCTCGAAATGGACATTCAGTAAGGAAATAGTGTCTCTCCTGACTGATCTGGACCACTAAATGACACAAGGGATGATTATTTCTAAGATCTGTTATTGCTTGACACCTTTAGCACCACGCAGACTTTTGCTAATCATGATAATCACGGGTTCAGCTACTGACCAAACAATATTACAGCATGGTGCTGTGGCCATGATAAATCTGAATACATAGTGCCTTGGCACCAATATCCTGTAGCCCAATTTATCAAGCTTAAATTCACCTCAGAAAATCCCACACAACATAATAGCTATTGATTGCCTGGGGAAGTGATTTAATACTGGATGCGCAGTCAGGAATTAACCGTTTTCAGCCTGACATTTTGCTAAAGCATTGGTCTCAAAGGAAACTTAACCACAATGCATGCTGAAGATTATGAAGAAGTGTTTGACTGGAAGTCATTTGCTTTCTAAGTATTAGTATAATTTTGGCTACAACTGTACTATAAATGTAGCATATAGTCAGTTACTAATATCAATAAGACTGACACAAGCTATAATGAAACTGGCACTGCAACTCTTTCATGGGCATGATTGGTCAAGAAAATTACAATTTTTGCATGTCTGTCAATTTACAGACCAGAAGACAAATTTTGAACATTTACCACTACAATCACTGACACGCTTAAAGAACCATTCTAGTTAGAAATTTTCAGAAATCATCTTTTCATGGCCTATAATGCTACAGATAGACATGCACATTCCTCAAGACCACTGCAGAAGCAGAATTTGGCCAGCCTGATCATGAAAGTGTTAATACCAGTGAACAAACTCAATAGTGGACAAGACAATGCCATTATTAAAACCTGGAAGAAATTGATGTTTATAATAGTCAGGCATTTCCATTGTTATTGCTTCTCTTATAGATTTTTTTAGTAGCCAACTAAGATGTCTGGTGAGAAAAACTCTTCCAAGGATTATGATCGACTTATGTATGAAGTTTAAATTACTAACATAAGTAGAAATTTTGATCAAAGAAATATAAATATATGTACATGAATCGGTTCCCAGATGAAGAGACAGAAAATGTCTATAACAGCCTGAGGTTACTGTGCCGATATATCATGTCACTATCCTGACTTTGCGAATCTAAATGCTAAATGCTGTATAGAAGGCAATGGAGAGATTTGATCTGCAACTTAAGTATCTGACAAGATAATCAAAATGTCATTGGCAGCAAACAGCCGCCAGTTAAATTAGTTTCAAAATATTCAACAGCTTACCTGCATAGTTACTTTGAAACTCTAGTAATTTAAACCATCAATTCGAGTATGCATAAAAAGTGAGCGCAGAAGCTAGAAATGGGCGGGGCATTCTAGAAATGGATCTCTCTATTGTAAATATATAAGCAAGCCAACAGAATACTGGGATACTATATACTGATATATATATATATATATATATATATATATATATATATATATATATATATATATATATATATATATATATATATACTGATATATATATATATATATATATATATATGCAACTATAAACATTTAAACCACTTCATGGTTAAGAAGTTACATCTTTTCTTAACTTGGAAGCCAAGAGAAGAGATTGACTATCACAAGTAGGCCTCAGCATCGGCTATCATGCCAGTTTTTTCTGGGCCTACAAATGGATATTCCTAAAGACCACTGCAGAAGTTGTTTTGGCAGTAATAGTACAAATGACAAGTAATAGGTTAATACACATAGGTAGTCACCATTATCAAGCCACTTGTCCATGTCTAATCGCATAGCGGAATTTCAAACGTGAGCTAAAGCGACCATATTTGAATTATCCTTATCGAATAATCTCCAGCGGCTGTCGGGTAATTGTGTTTTGATTGATTTTTTCTTTCTTTCTTGAGATATTCCGTCCAGCTGAATATTTTCGTCCCCCATACGAATGTCCGTCTCATGCCATGCATGAATAATTAGTCAGGAAGTTCAAAACAATGAGCATTCACGTACTGATGTAGTCATAACACAGGAGACCAATTCCGATACATGGTTGTCATGACACTGACCTCGATTTCAATCAAATAACGGATATATTCTGTTAGATACATGGATTCAACATATCTGCTACAAATCTCACGAGGTCCTAAAATACATGCCATTAATACAGGTTTGACTATTCTACATTCTAGCTGTCACAGATCTAGAAATTGATGCTATATCGATCTCACTATCAAAAACTGAATAGACACGACTTGCAGTACTGTCCTATAAGAAATACGCTGTTTATACAGTCATGCATATATTTCTTTAATTTGAAAACTGTATGTCACCTAATTGGCTAAAACACATTATCATATTGAAATATGTAGCATCTAATTATGCTAATTAACTTTGTAATGTTCAAGCCAGCCAAAACCCGCCTCTATGTTGGTTCTCAATTGCGGGTAAAATTTTTTCTTTTTTTTACCGCTGGAATGACAGGCTTGATAGCCGGAAAATTTTAAAAACAAGGATAAATGTGTCCAATCATTGATATATTTTTCAATTGCGCCGTCGTGAGGTAAAGTGTTTATTTTGTGAATGATGTTGCTAAAAGCTGTTGCGTTTTAGCTTGTGACCCTAAATTGGCACCCGTCTTTGCGACTCTATAGACAAATATTCACTCACGTTTCCAGCTCACTCCAGTAGAACCAGAATTATTGAAAAAATATGTCACGTGTTCAACTTGAAAACAATGTTGCTGAAACCTGTTGCATCTTAGCTTTTGAGTTGGGACATCTTTGTGACCCCTTGAGCAAGCTTCCACCAAAGATTATAGAACATCTCTCCAGTAGAACCACTTATAGAAAAATGTCTTACCCCTTTAACACTCATATCAGCCAAAAACAGCCTCTGCAGTGGTCTTGAGAAATGTCCATTTACAAACCTAGAAGACTATTTTTGAAAATTTACCACTGGAATGACTGCCTCGATAAACGAGCCAATCATTCCAGTGGTAAATTTTCAAAAATAGTCTTCATTTGATCTACAAATTGGCATTTTCTTCACAAAAATTGTAATTTTCTTGAACAACTTCGAGGGTTAAAAGATTAAGAACAAGAAGTATAACAACAAGAAGAAGCACTCCATGCTCACATCTAAACCTGTTTGTTACCCTTGCCTCTAGCGACATAGGTAAAAATAGTCTCCTGCGGATCTGTAAACGAAATAGTGACCATTAAAGTTCTAAGAAATATAATTACATGTATATCATGATTGGCTATATGTGCTAATGCTCAGCATCATGTCAAACTAAAGACAGGTTTTGGTTTTTTAAGTTCCTGGTAATTAACCTCCAGGGGAACCAACTATAAGTGTTCTTAATCTCTTATCCCTGAAAATCATTCCATCATAATCTTAGTACTCCTTGCTTTTTTGCACAACTTGCATATTTACCTGCTAATAGAAACTGCTCCAATGGCAATGTAATGTACCCTTTTATTTAGTTTTGTCAATTTGTCAAGAAAATTTAGATTTTCGCTTCATGAATGATCATTTGAAGGCCAAGACAATTTTGGAAGTGGTACTACTAGAATGACTGAGGGGTGTGTGGGGAGGGGACAAAAGGTCCAAATATCCTGCGGAAATTGATTGTAACGCATCTCCTCTGAAACCTTTCGACAGAATTCAACCAAATTTGCTATGTGAGTTGCCCATATCAATGTGGAGTGCATGAGCACATTTAGATTTGCCCCACCCTAAGGGGTTGGTGCAGGTGTGGTCTAAGTGTCAAGAAATTGATTGCAATGCAACTCTGAAAAAATTGGATGGAATTCAACCAAATTTAGTACGTGAGTTACACATATGGATGTGGAGTGGATAAGCACACTGACATTTGGCCCCGTCCTAAGGGAGTGGGGGATGAGGTCAAAAGGTCATAAAATTGATTGTAATGCAACTCCTCTGAGAGTTGGATGAAATTCAACCAAATTTGGTATCCGGGTTACCCATATGATTGTGGAGTGCAAAAGGACATTTACATTTGGTTCCGCCCATGGGAGTGGGTTGTGAGTGAGGGGGGTGGGGGGGTGGGGGGGGTGGGGGGGGGGGGGGGGGGGGGGGGGGGGGGGTGGGTGTGTGTCACAAGTTAAAAGCGGTGAACGTGGGATTTGTGATGATGTGCAAATCAACATGACATAGATCCATCACCAAAGTGGCCCTTGATGCCCTCGGTGGGTGGGTGGGTGGGGGAACATGTAATGTACATCGTCTAGTTGTTGTATATACCTGTATCATACTCTTGCATAGATAGTTTATATATCTGATTGTAAATATATTCAAACTGTAAATAGTTGAGGCCTCGGGGAAGAACACTTATTTGTACTGATCGAGTTTACTGTACCCTCTATAAATAAAGATAATATTATTATTATTATTATTATTATTATTATTATTATGTCATCGACCGATCAGTCTCGTCTATTTATTTACATCCTTTATTCTCTTGCTTGTATTGGTGGGTATTTTCAAGATGACCACCTTTGAGAATAGGGGCGTCCATTTCTAACTATGCCCCAACCAATTTCTACCTAACCTCTGCCCACTTTATATGCACATTTAAATCGATTTTAAAACTCTGAACCCTGAATTCCTATCTTCCAAATTTCAAGGTAACCATACGGGTAAGCCGTAAAATATTTTGACACCAATTTGACTGGGGACTGTTGTTGGGCAGCAGTAGTTGCCAGTCAAATTACTTTCAAATATGTAACAGAATGTTTATTAAATTACAAAGATATATAGTTCAGAGACATTCGTGATGGACCAAGGGCCACTTTGGTGATGGATCTATGTCATGTTGATTGCTTAAAATGAGAATATTGACCAATGATCTATACTTAATTTATAAACTAGATACAAATCGGTTTGTTTGAAATATTAAAGAGGATTTTATACTCCGCATAACTTCGCTAATGCCAAAACTAATCGCAACTACATAAGATCGTTGCATGTGCACTAAAAATAGAGATCAATGAACGCTAAGCCATCCGTTATTAATGATTCTTTGTAACAATTATTAACATCAGTTCCTGATCGTTCAAAGTAATAAATAAGAGACTGCTGTGACGTACTCCATTTATTAACCCTTTAATGGTCAAGATTGGTCAACAAAAGCAAAAATGTTGCTGAGGCACTGCCCATTTTGCACACGAAGAGAAAACTATTTTCGACAATTTAACACTGGAATGGCTGGCTTGGTTACCAAGTGGTAAATTGTCAAAAATAGTCTTCTCTTGACCTGCAAATGGGCCTTGCTTAAGACCACTGAAGTGGCTAGTTTGGCTGGCTTGACCATTAAAGGGTTAAGAATGAGAAATGCTGGAAAAGAAAGAATTTGCGCATTATTTTTCCTGATCAATATACAACAGATAATAGCTATATGATTAACCTGTCCTTAGAACTCAATTACTGTACTTATTCTTATCCTTACCAGTCTAGCTACATTTAGCCCAAGGTTATTTATAAAGTGGAAATCCACGACTCTGGATTTGTATACTTGGCACTTGTCCTGAAGGTTCAGGACGAAAGTCAGATGCCTCCGACACTGCAAAAAGAGATAAGCCGACTGGATACACCTACTCCACATAATGGAGTTTACTGGCATCAACCATATTAGATAGTCTCATAATAAACACCCATCCCTCTCATTCCCCCTCCCGACGTTTTAAGAACATTTGTACAACCAACCATGCTTATCCTTGATGCTGCATAACTGTAACAGCTCAGGGCACCTCCTAAGGCTGCTCTAGAGAAACTTCATGCCTGCCACTGCAAACATGTCTGGACAGCATAATTTCCAAAGATGCATTATACAAGATGTGTAATAAATCGCCGCTGTCTGTAAAACTCGCCCAGCAAAGATGGTCGAAGTTTGGCCATGTGCTAAGGATGCCAGAAGACACACCCATGCAGAGCCTTGGAATTTGCCATACTGGGAGACAGTAAATGCAAAGCCAGGAGAGGGCGTCATTGCATAAATATTGTACGTGCTCCGAAGTGAGCTCAAGAATGCAGGACTCGGTACAGTCAAATCAAGAATGGACACCTGAGGAAGTTTAAGATTTCGGCTGAAGACCGATTACAGCTGTAGGATGTTTCTACTATACAGCCGCAGAACACAGTACACACATGTATGCACGCACGCATGCACGCACACACACACAATATTAAATAAACCCAGATTCACACATTTCAACCTAGCGTTTTTGTAAGCTGTTGCCATCTTCAAACAAAAACCGCTTTCAGCAACACTGTTTCCAAAATGTGCCTCAGATTTTATTCTTACTATGCACTCTAGAGAGTGTATTATATAGCAGGCCTGTGCTGTTATGGTAACCTGTTGAAAACGTTCTCCACGGGTTGCCTTAATTTATTTCAGGTGACTTAAAACGGGTTACCTTAATCTGTTATGTTAACCCTATTATGGGTTACCATTGAAAATATTACAGCACAGGCCTGTATAGGCATGTAAAAGATAACAGCATTCTCTCAAGCTCTTATCCAAAGTTCTGGTGAATGATATCTATGACAATGAGGAAAAGGTTGTGAAATTAACCCTTAATGGTCACGATTGGTCAAGAAAATTGAATTACTGCTTCAGTGACTGTCCATTTGCAAGCCAAGAGCACACGCTTTATGAAACTTTGTCACTGGAATGAATGACTGGCTCAATCATTCCAGTGATCCATAAAGTTTAAAAGTTACTTTTCTCCTGGATTACAAATGGACATTTCTCATGGTCACTCATGACAATGGCCTGTTTTGCCATTAACCCGTACCACTCTGATGTCAGTATTCTATCTTTTACTGTGTCAGTAGCAAAGAAACTAGTGTACATTTTTCAACAATTTTGGTGGACAATCTTGCTGTCTACGACAGCCCCCTCTTCCAACAAATTTTTTGAAAAATAAACACCAGTTCATCTTTTAATTTAATTTTAAAATAGATTGATATTTTTTCCTAATCTTTAATGCTTCAGACGTGAAAGCCTGGAATTCTAACCTTAGCTATAAGTGCATAATTAATGAGCAGATCCGGCGCAACATTTATGTGCATCTAAAGCTTGATACACATGGTACAACAAGGTGTAAAAAACATGTTGTAAGTGTGTAAATATGGTACAACAAGGTGTAGAAAACATGTTGTAAGTGTGTAAACATGGTACAACAAGGTGTAGAGAACATGTTGTAAGTGTGTACACGTTGGTCAACAAGTTATAGAGAACATGTTGTAAGTGTGTACACATTGGTCAACAAGTTATAGAGAACATGTTGTAAGTGTGTATACATTGGTCAACAAGTTATAGAGAACATGTTGTAAGTGTGTATACATTAGTCAACAAGTTATAGAGAACATGTTGTAAGTGTGTACACATTGGTCAACAAGTTATAGAGAACATGTTGTAAGTGTGTATACATTGGTCAACAAGGTGTAGAGAACATGTTGTAAGTGTGTACACATTGGTCAACAAGTTATAGAGAACATGTTGTAAGTGTGTACACATTGGTCAACAAGTTATAGAGAACATGTTGTAAGTGTGTACACATTGGTCAACAAGGTGTAGAGAACATGTTGTAAGTGTGTATACATTAGTCAACAAGGTGTAAACAACATGTTGTAAGTGTGTACATGTTGGTCAACAAGTTATAGAGAACATGTTGTAAGTGTGTATACATTGGTCAACAAGGTGTAGAGAACATGTTGTAAGTGTGTACACATTGGTCAACAAGGTGTAGAGAACATGTTGTAAGTGTGTACACATTGGTCAACAAGGTGTAGAGAACATGTTGTAAGTGTGTACACATTGGTCAACAAGTTGTGTACATGTTGTTTTACAGGCTCAATGAAATGAAACGAAACACATTTTTACATATGATTTAATTCTGTATTTATAAATTAATATAATTTTTTTAGTTACAAAGTGTCATGATGTTGTGTGTATGCAACTTGTTACCGTGTGTATTGAGCTTAAAGAATGACATCCCACAAAAACATACAATGTGTGTGCACTGGGCAGGTTTTCCGAACATTCAGATTATTTAAACTTACTCACTGATGCCGGAATTAACCAGCCTTTCGAGTCTCAGAGTTAAATGAAAAGCTAACAATTCAAATTTTGTTATTTCTTTGCTATAAATTTAACTCATGGTGGCCATAATATAACCTCAGCCTTCATTTCAAGGTCTAAGCAACCATAAAACTGAATAGCATTTTGTACAGTAATTGTTTAGATGGAGTAATCTGATTAACTCTGTAACAGTAAAAACTGGAGTCAAAAATGGTCTTTATGCATATCTTTTTTCAGGGTAAGAAAAGACTATTTTGGATCATTTAGCACTGGAATGACTGGCTCTGGTAACCGAGCCAGTCATTCCAGTGCCAAATTTTCAAAAAGAGTCCCTAATCTTGGCCTGCAGCTTGATTTTCTTGATCCAGTTTAGCCAGTAAAGGATTAAACACAACGTTTAAAAAATTCCATATGTTACACTAAGGTGGTGTTCAGTACTGTTCACACTAGAGAGCTAATCCGAAGTAAGTCCAATCAATCTCAAAAATTAGTTTTACTTGATTAAGCATTCACACTGACAAGTATTGACAAGTACGCTTCAATGGACCGTTCCGGTTTTAGTTATGCCCCGCCCATCACTAGCTAAGCTCTACCCACACCTCGCCATGTTGGGATTGATCGATCCCCAAAAGCTCAAGCTATTAATTTCCTGAAAACTATACAGGGAAGCTGTTGAATATTTTGTAACCAATTTGACTGGGTGCTGTTGCTGCCTATGGCAGCAACAGCGCCCAGTCAAATCAGTTTCAAAATATTCAACAGAATATTTATTAAATAGTAAAAGCAAACAATTTGTACAACAACGCATAGACCGTCTTCAAATATGCGTTCGTGACGTACTTATTGACGTCATTCATTATGATGTCATCGTACACATCATGCAGTTCATTACGGCGTCATATGATGGGTGGGTACTTTGAAAAGGTGAATTAGTCCTCTAGTGTGAATTAAAACTCCTGGTCATTCCACAAATCACTGTCCACTACAGTTCATGCCACTTTTCCTACAATAATCTAGATCCCACTGAAATTTATACACATGGGAAAAGAAACAAAATTTAAATATTACCAAATTAGAACTTTTAGTAATATCGGTACATAGGCAGTTCCCAGACTTACAAATTGTGTCCTTATTGAGTATCTGCTAATAGTTTCTTCATTTCCTTAAATGTGAACAAACGACAATACAAAACTGATAGCATTAATTTACAGCTAGGCTCATTCCTAGAATGGCATGTAACCATGCAAGCGTAACCCTTAACACTCTGATGTCAATATTCAATCTTTTTCTGTGTCAATAGCAAACAAACTGGTGTACATTTTTCGACAATTTTGGTGGACCATGTTGCTGCCTACGACAGCACCATCGTAAGACAGCACCATCTTCCACCAAATATGTACAAAAATTAACACCCGTTCATCTTTTTATTTATTTTGAAAATTTCAAATTTTGATATCAGAGTGGTCAGGGTTAAGTCACTAGAGAAACCTATGTCTTCTCTGATGGTGAGTGTCGATGTAAATCCATTATCCTTCATCTGTTCGCATTTCAAGAAATGATTCAAACTTTCACTGATCAGAACATCAAAACACTGTGAGACACGCACCATTTTTTATGCTTCTGAACATAGCCGGCTGAAACCGGTCTCTCCAGTTGTCTTGAAGAAGATTGGCCATTTACAGGTTAAGAGAAAACAATTTTTGAAAATTTACCAATAGAATGACTGGTTCTATAAGTGAGCCAGTCATGCCAGTGGTAAATTTCAAAAATTGCATTTTCTTGGCACGCAAATGGACATTAACCCTTTAAACCTCAAATTTATTCAAGACGATTTCAAGTTTCTCAAGTTTTTGAAAATTTACCACTGGAATGACTGGCTCGATAACCGAACCAGCCATTCCAGAGAAATGCCCATTTGCAGACCAAAAGAACTCATTTTGAAAATTTACAACTGGAATGGCGGTTATCGAGCCAGTCATTCCAGTGGTAAATTTTCAAAAATACTTATTTTGGTCTGCAAATGGGCATTTCTCTGGAATGGCTGGCTCGGTTAGCGAGCCAGTCATTCCAGTGGTAAATTTTCAAAAATACTTATTTTGGTCTGCAAATGGGCATTTCTCCAGACCACAGCAGAAGGCATTTTTGGCTGATATGAGTGTTAGAGCGTTAAGGAAGTGATTATGTTTTAGTTTACAAATCTAATTCACTAAGTTGCTGGGAATTATGTATAGCTAGAATTTGTAAAAATTATAACTTTTTTTAATTCTCACGTGACTAAATCTTAGCTCAATAAAATAATGATGGATAAAGACTTATGGAACAGGCAGTAAATACAAACTCATAAATTGCAAATTTTAATTTATCACCAGACTGCTACTATTTTGATTTGGATGTAGGCGCTAATAACATAATTTTTTACTTCGTGACTTCCAATGGACCTTTTGATCTTTAGATATGCCCCGCCCTTCTCTAGTTATGCTCCACCCATACGTCGCTCGTGTTGGGCCCGGTCGATCTCTGAAGTTCCTGACTATCAATTTCCAGAAAACTATACAGGTAAGCTGTTGAATATTTTGAAACTAATTTGACTGGGTGTTGTTCAAAATATTCAACAGCATGTTTATTAAATAGTAGAGACATACAATTAGTTCAAGGTGTTGGACTAGTAAGAGTTAAAGACAGGCCATATAGAATCATTTATGACGTAATGATTATGACATCATCCTACACGCAGCTTAGCTGATTATGATGTCATATGATGTCAGATTGATAGATGGATACTCTGGAAAGGTGAATCAGTATATTATGTCAGTCTGTTGGTGTCTGTCAAATGTTTTACATTTCTGATAACGGTGCCTTAAGTTACAAGTTACGGTATGATGCCACAATATGATCATCTAGTTAACCCTTTAAGACGCAAGTTCACAGGAAAAACAGTTTCTACAATGATCTTGACAAATGTTCATTTACAGACCAAAAAGATATTTTTGAAAATTTACCGCTGGAATGATTTAGTGGCTCGATAACTGAGTCAGACAGTCCCAGTGATAAATTTTCAAAAATAATCTTCTATTGGACTGAAACCAGACATTTTCCACAGGAAAATTGAAATTGTCATGAAGAAATCGGTGTTAAAAGGTCTAATGCCAATGGCTCCGCAGTCAGAATGGGAATTCCCCAGAAATAACAGATGGTAATGATCATGTGTGAAATCTATTTGACCTTCATTTGCAGCACTGATGATTGAAGACAGCTTACAAATAACTTAACATGTTTCCATAAAGGAAGTAAAACATCAACACGTGGAATATTTTGAACATAATTGGAGTGGAATATATAGGCAGCAATGTCTTCCAATCAAATTATGTTCAAAATAATATTTAACATAGCATTTCTTATTAGTGTTCAAAATGGACCTTTCCAATATTAGCTATGCCACGCCCATCTCTAGCTAAGCTCCACCAACACCTCATTCATGTTGGGATCGATCGATCTCTGAACTGCCTTACTATCAATTTCCAAAAAACTACAGGTACACAAAATTTAAGAACCCAGTCAAATTAGTTTCAAAATAGTCAACAGTATGTATATTAAATAGTAGAGACACACAATCTGTATGTGTCTGACTATTAAGAGTTAAAGACAGGCCTAATGGAATCATTTATGACATAATGATTATGACGTCATCCTACATGGTGCTTACCTGATTAAGGCGTCATGTGTCATTACTCTGGAAAGGTCCATTGTACTAACTAACGTGTTTCTGTTTTTGTTATGGAAACATGCTACCTTATTTATGACCTGTATCGCAATACAAATTTTAAACAAAACACACATAAACCCTTTCAATGATTAAATTTGTTTAAAAAATTCAATTAAAAAAAATAAAAATTGTCCATTTGCAGAGCATAAGATGATTATCAAACAAGTCATTGCAGCTGTAAATTTTCAAAAAATAGTGTGAGTGTTAAAGAGCCACAGATAGAAATTCACTTGAAATGTCAGTACACCGATTGAGTTTCTTGGAGCAATAGAGAAATCCATTTTTAGCTATGCCACACCCATCTTCAGCTAAGCTCTACCCAAGCTTCACCCGTGTTGGGATCGATCGATCCCCAAAATCCTTGACTATCAATTTCCAGAAAACTATACAAGTAAGCTGTTGAATATTTTGAAACTAATTTGACTGGGTGAGTCAATTTAGTTTCAAAATATTCAACAGCATGTTTATTAAATATACTAAAGACATACAATTCGTACAACAGGGTTTAGTCCATCATCAATTAAGCATTAGTGATGACCTTATCTAAGCCATAAATGATGTACTTGATTTTGACGTCATACTACATGTCACGTGACGTCGTATGATTGATGGATATCATCCATTGGTATCGCAAAAACATATTGTATGCATAGGAGGAACGGGCCTGATGAACAGCCTGCCCAATCGGTAATCGTATAAACGAAGAACTATAATTAATATCATACATACGAACATTTACTCAAAATAGACTGAGATTTGCAGTAGATTTATCATCCAAGGATGATTTAAATTACAAAAAATACACCGTTTATGATGGATAAAGGTAATGGAATAATTACATTTTAAACTTTGCTATGTAGCATTTGAATAATTTAAGAAATTTAAATAAAATATCCTATATATTATACATTTTAGTATTAGTACCTTAATATACAAACTTTGCAAAAATTGTTTCCGCAGTAGTCTCGAGGAATGGCCAGTTGTAGGCTTAGATCATTTAAAACATATTTATCACTGGAATGCATGGCTCAGTCATTCCAGGTATAAGTTTTCAAAAAGTCTTATCCTGGCCTTCGAATGGACATGCACTAAGTACAAATTTTGATTGTCCCTCTTAACCCTTTCACCGACAAATCTCTGAAAAAAGAATATTCTTTATGATATAAAACGTATTCTGTTGAATATTGTGAAATTAATTTGACTGGAAGCAGTTGCTGCCTACGGCAGCAACGGCTTCCAGTTAAATTAATTTCAAAATATTTAACAGATTTCCTGTAGGGGTGCTTTGAAAAATGAGATACGGGGAATTAATCGATGAAAGGGTTAATCTTGACCAGTAAATATTTACAAAGATACGAAATGACTGAGTACGATCTGAAGACAATTAATTGTCACCTAATTTGCTACAGACTTTGTTCCTGCACAGAGCACACAAATATACGGTCTACACACACAAACTGATAATTTCTTGACGTGAGATTGTGAATGTCATAAGCATAAGATATATCCATTGTGTACAATAAATACAGGCAAATGATGAATGCCTGGGTAATAATGATTTTTCACATCAGTTATAGATCCAGCAAGTTCGAGCCTGGTGGAAAACTGTATCAGCAAAGGTAGTCTTTGAAACACACTCACCGATGTCCTCCGTGCGCAGCTCAACCTACATGAGGCAAGTATTCCATTCAACGACGACCAATACTCTCACTGAATACCGCATCATGGTGGCATATAAATGGACAAGCCTCCAGGCATCAATAATTCCGCACTAAGCAGGTGCCATGAATGGGGTCCAATTATTTCCGTTAATCTTAAAGGCACACGATTTGGCCCAATCATGTTTCCCCGGATGTCTTAGACAAATGCGAGACAAGCGCTGTACCTGATGAGAGCTCAATTTTTCAGTTTACACAAGATTAGTCGCGACAAACATGCCTCAAATCGTAGTAAATATGGTATGGATGAATGGCAAATAGACCTCCATTAGATTAAAATGAGCCGTTAATTGGATTCGATCATTCTGTCTAACAGGAGAATGATGAAGAACAAATGAAGAAAACAATTCTGTCTGCCAGAGATAAAAAAAACACTATACAAACAGACAGACAGGCAGGCAGGCAGGCAGCAGGTAAACTGCTGAATACTTTTAAACTAATTTGACTGGGAGCAAGGGTTAAGTTGGGCAAAACACAACAGTGGTGATTTTACACGACAGGATCCGTTTAGATTAAGCCATCAACGCTCATATCAGCCAAAAACAGCTTCTGCAGTTGTCTTGAGAAATGTCCATTTGCAGACCAAGAGAAGAATTTTTTTTTAATTTGCAACGATTTATTAGTGGTAAATTTTCAAAAATAGTTTTCTCTTCATCTGCAAATGGACATTTTCTATGAGAAAATGAAAATTTCCCTGACCAAATTCGAAGGTTAAAGTGTTAATTGTGAGAAAGTTGTTCTAAGTTACTTGCCAGTGACCATCGATCAAACATGTATGATCATACATTTTATGTCATACACATGCATTATACACATTCATACAGCATAAGAGGATCTCCTGACTAATCCTATCTATGATTCTCTTATTGAGAATTCCTGCTTTTTTCATATGGCGCACGAAAAAATCCCCCCCACAGACCCCCCTTGCGGGTTGGTCTGTTGTTATATTAACCACTATAAAACATACTTACCGTTCAATCACTACTTGCTAAATCAACTAATCTGCATTTAGCTACCAGAATAAGATTTTTATGCTTGCTTACATTCGTCCCCATGCCTATTCTTATTAATATATACCCTCGACCAGGCTACTGGTCGAGTACACCTCCAATATATAACCTGATATAGACTGGCACTAGTCTGTACTCACTCCCTGGTGACGCCTGTCACTAAGCATGCCTGCGCATGCGCATTGGAGCCCAAATAGGAAACAGATTCACTTTTCTAAATTTAAGTGCTAAATATTACAGACAGATTCTCAAATCATTCCCACGCGGGGTGGTTGAGGCCGGGTCGTAGTGATTGAACGGTAAGTATGTTTTATAGTGGTTAATAAAACAACAGACCAACCCGCAAGGGGGGGGGGGTTGTTATTACACCACAAAAGCATCCATTACCGTTCAATCATTACTTGCTAAACCCGTAGATCTGATCAGTGCCCCACTTAAATCAATGGTGGGTGGAGATGAGAATCTATAAACAAGGATAAAAATTAAACAAATCATATCCAAATGTTAATAACATAACATAACAGTGCACTTTAATCAATCACACTGTGATTATCAAACAAGGAAAACTTTAAACTTAAAGAAATAAATAAAAGCCAAAGAAAACTCTCACCATTTCACGCAGACACACAGTCTTAACGAAAATGACGGGATGTGCTTGGTAAACAGTCTTCGGCTTTTTTTAGTTAAAATCGTAATATTCCTAAAAAAAGGAGGCCGGTGCACTCTGATCCTTTAAATAAAATGAAGTAAAAGTAGACTCAGATTTCCAGCCTGCGACCTGCATGACTTCATTTAAAGAAGAGCCAGCGAACAGAGCAAAGGCGGTAGCCATTCCTCTAACATCATGAGCTTTAATATGAGAAAGATTAACTTGTTCAGGAGAAGCAATCTCGTAACAAAGTTTGATGGTCTCACAAATCCATCTGGCAATCGTAGCCTTAGAGACTGGTCTGGCTACCTCCTCCGCATACGGAACCCATAAATGGGACAGATCAGATCTTTTAAAATCGGTTCATTGCTTATAAACTTTCAATGCCCTGACAGGACACCAGTATTTGTCAGAAGGCGAAAAAGAAGATATCAATTTTAAAATGATCGGTTTAGCAGGGAATCAGTTAGGCTGTGTCTTCGATAAAAAATCCCTTCTGGGATATAAGACTAAACCGTCCCCAGATACGATAAATCTGTCCTTTTCAGCTGAAAGAACATCATCTTCTAGCAGAAGCAGAAGCAACAAGAAAAACAGCCTTAAGAGTTAAAAGTTTAATACTAATAGAATCAAGAGGTTCAAAGTGGCGACCTGCCACCACCTGAAGAACCAAGGTCAAATTCCAGGAAGGCAAAGGCATAGCTACTGGAGGATGAATATTGCCCATTCCGCTGATAAAACCATTAAGAATCTTCCTGTCCTTAACGTCAGCATTCAAAAGACAAGGAAGAGAAGATGCCAAAGAAAATCTATAAACCCTAACTGTGTTAGCAGATAAATGTAAAAAATCAGAGATAAGATAAAAGATCTAACACCCGGGGAATAGAAACAGAATCAGGCACGAGATCATGAACTGCACAATATTCTCCAAAAATTTTAAGTTGACCCTTGTAAACTCGTCAGGTTGACTCCCTCCTGGCAGAATCAATAATCTCCTGAGATCTTGAAGAAACTTTGACCTCAGCGACTTGATGCTTGAAATCCTCCAAACACACACGCTGAAGATTTCTGGATTTGGATGAAGACACGTTCCCCTTATTTGAGAAAGAAGATCTGGTGAGACTGGAAAAAGACGAGGGAAGTCTACCAGTAGATCGAGAAGATCCACAAACCAGATCCTTTTTGGCCAAAAGGGCGCTATCAGAAGAATTTTGCAGAACTGGTCCTTGACCTTCTTCAAAACCAAAGGAATCAGGATCGTTGGCGGGAACGCATAAGCGAACATTCCTGTCCAGGACTGAGACAGGGCATCCACCGCCAATGCCTGACTGTCCGGAAAAGGAGACATGAAAGAGGAGATCTGGGCATTTAGACAAGTTGCAAACAGATCTACGTGGGGACGATCCATGAGATTGAAAATCGCTCTGACAACCGACCTCTTTAACCGCCACTCTGTGTGGGCGAATTTGCTGGGACGAGACAGCTGGTCCGCAAGAAAATTCAGACTGCCTGGGACATGAGAGGATACTAGAAAAATCTGATTCTTGCGACACCACAAGAGGAGGTTCCAAACCTCCATGCAAAGGAGAGAGGATCACATTTCCCCCCTGTCTGTTGATGTAAGAAACTACCGTCGAGTTGTCCGATCGGATCGAGATTTTAAAGCCCTTTAATCGATCCGACCATGCTAGTAGAGCCTTCTTGACAGCCCACAACTCCAAGATGTTGATGTGAGCTGTCGACTCCTCCAGAGACCAAAACCCTGAGACTGACATGGAATCCCGGACCGCTCCCCATCCCTCCTGGGAAGCGTCTGTAAAGATAATCACCTGAGGGGAGGATTTTACCAGAGGGACACCCCTCAGAAGCAGAGAACGATCCTTCCAAAATTTTAGATGAGGAATTAAATGATCTCTTATGGGAATTTGAAGATAAATGGAGTGGATTGACTGCTTCCATAGGGACATCAAGTACATCTGAAAGGGTTTTCTCATCAGCGCCACCCAAGGAATGACATTCTCGATGCTGACCATCAAGCCTATCACTCTCAGGAAGACTCTTGCTCTGACTGAGGGAACAGCTGACAGAATGTCCATTGCCACTAAAATTGCCTCTACCCTTGGATCCGATGGAAAGACTAAACCCTGAGCCAGATCGAAAGAAACACCTATGTACGTGAAGACTTGAGAGGTACTAGACTGGATTTCTTTAGATTTAAAATCCAACCTAGGCTGCATGCCAGACTTGCATACCTCTGGAATGACTTTTGAAAGAATTGAGGAAGAATTTTCTTTTATTAACCAATCGTCTATATAAACATGAAGATGGATAGAATGACGGTGCAGGATTCCTGCCACGGCTGAAACTAGACAAGTGAAGAGGAAGGGGGCCGGGGTCTTTCGGAAAGACGGGTGAATAAGGACTTGGAAGTAGGCATCCTTGAGATCTATGGAGGAAGTCCACATGCCTGGATCTAGACTGGCGATGATCTGGGAGATGGTCTCCATTTTGAACTTTGGGGTTAAAATAAGGGGGTTCAACCTTTTTAGATTGATGATAGGACGCCAACCTCCTGTTCTCTTGGGGACTAAGAAAATGGTCGAGTAGTATCCCGGGTCTACACTCCAAAGAGGAACCCCTTCTATGGCCTTCTTGCCAACCATGCACTCCAACTGGAGTCCACTTGGGGATTGGAGAGAGAGGAGGAGGATGAAACATCCAAGAAGGTGCATAACCCCAGCAAATCTGATTTACTAGCCAGGAGTCCTAAACGAGGGAATGCCAAGTCTCCCAGAACAGAACCAGGCGCCCTCCAACTGGCAAGCTTGGCAGAAGGCACTGAACCGACGGATCCGAAGGCACAAGAAGAGGAAGGGAAGAGATTGAAAGGGGAGAAAGAGCTGGACCTACCCAGGCGGTGGCCACACCCTCACTCTTTTAGATTGAAAACCTCTGAAAGAAGACCTACCTCTAGACCTTGAACTAGGTCTGTAAAAATAAGCTTGCCTATAGAAAACTCGTCCTAAAGAGAAAGGGAAAGAGTAGAAACAATCCACCTATGAGCCAGGAAACAGTCATCCGAAGAGGTTCCTGACCAGACAAAACCTCTGCAGATCCCTGGCCCTAACCGACATGGGAATAGAAGAAATAGATGAAGGATTAGCAGAGGAAAAAGAAAGATGATGAGAAGTCACCAGAGGCCATAGAATCAACAGTTCCAGAAGAAAGAGGAGAGCAAGGCCTCCTAGACACTTGAAGAGAAGAAACAGGCAAAGAATCAGAAAAAGAAGAAAATTGATCAGAAGGAATGGGATCAATGACATTATCCTGACCAGAGGACATGGGAAAATGAATCAGGCCACTAGCGGAAAACCTCGAAAGAATTGAGAAACGAGCCAACATGAAAGCACGATCAAGGGAAGGATCCCTAACCACAGAAAACAAGAAAAAATCCAAACCCGAATCCACAATTTGGAACTCTCGTTCCGAGGAGAGAACGACAGAAACAATTGGATCAAGGGAAGAAGAGGATGAAGGAGGAAGAGAAGAATTAAGATGAACGGAAGAAGAGGAATGAGCAGGATCTGAAGATCCATGGAGAGAATTGATAGATGGAAGACGAGAAAACCGCGGAGGAGGCGGGATAGAGGATGACTAAAAATGAAAGGAGGAAGGAGAAACATGCTAGAAGAAAAATCCTTCGTTGAGAGAGGAAGCAGAAGGAAAAGTCCTATGACCTTGAACCTGCGAGGAACGAGGAGGAAGCCTCACTCCAGAAGACCTCAAGACCGCATCACGAAAAGAGGGAGCAAAAGAAACAGAAGCCGCTTCAATATTAACAAATTGAGAAGGGGATTGAGAAGATCCAAAATCCTAAACTAAATGATCACTAGGAAAATAAGAATCATAAACTTCAATAGGACAAGAAGGAGACAAGCCCGAGCTAATAAAGTGCCTATCAACATCCACCTGACTCATATCCACCAAAAGCGAGTCCGAAAAATTTAAGCGACAAGACGAGGAACTTGCAAGACCAGGAAGCTCTTGACCAGAAGCGCAAACTCCAATCTTAGATGGAGAACTGGAAAACGGAAGCGGAATTTGACGCTGGGATAAGACTCTAGCCGAATCTGGCAGACCCTGGCTATTGACTACACCGGAAGCGGAAACCGGATGCTCAGCCGCATCTTTACGACCCGGAAGTGTACCCCTCAAACCGGAAGCGGAAGAGTAAAGACCGGAATCCGAAACGGAAAAGGAAGTGCGCCTACCGGAAGTCGGAAAATTACTTGGGTCCTGAGGACCCGGATGTCCGGTAGAACCGGAAGAACATATACTGGAAGAGGAAACAGAATTGGATAACATCCTACCAGAAGTTGAAACAGGGACAGGGTCCTGAGGACCCGGACGTCCTGAAAAACTGGAAGTCAAACCAGAAGCGGAAGAAACAGAACCGGAAGTGGAAACCGGAAGCAGACCCGGGTCCTGGAGACCCGAATCTACTAAGCATAAACCGGAAATGCTTGCTAAGCCGGAAGTTACCGAACTTCCTGTCTGCAATAAGCTAGACACCGGCGATCTTTGCATGTTCCTGGCTACTGGAATCACCGAAAACTTGACGTTGGCATATGTGTTGTGGTCGGGGGATTCAGTCGCTGCCACCACTGCTTGAGGGTAATGCGCTTCCTCAAGACTCATGTGGATTTTCCCGATGACCTACTCAAGTTCACCTTCTAGAGCCTCTTCTTAGAGTCTCTAATCTTCTGTTTTGGTGACCGAATCTCCTGTCTGGACGTGAGGGAAGTGGTCTTCCCCCATTTGCGGACACATCCGTTAACTGTCTGGACATCGTCCGATTGGGAAGAAAAATCCTTAGCCGCACGAATGGGAGACGATATTCGCTCAACTAATGATTTCGTCAAAATGTTCGCAAAAGACTCGAACCTAGCGAAAAGAGCTAACACGGCGTTAGAATTAGACGAAGAGGCCCCCCCACCCCAACCCCCCCAGTTGGAGGTTTAGATACAGATGATTTATGATTTAGCAAAAGACACAGCTTTAGTCTTTGAAGCAACGGGGGGGGGGGGGGGGCATACCCCGCACATCGTTGTGGGAGTATACGTAGTGCGCTTAAGACAGACATGGCCTCCAAACTATGCAGAGTGAACTCGATCGCACTTGGAGGACGTGCACTTTACTTTTTTGACTGATTTTACAGACTCTAGAAAATAAAAATAAAAGAAGAAAATGAAGCATACAGCTTCGAAAGAACTTAAAAGAACTTCATTAAAATAGTCTGATATAAAGCAAAAATGCATGCTAAAGGAAAGGCGGGAAACTTCAAATTCAAATATAAAAAATCCCTAGACACGAATAAACTTTCTAAGGGATTTAAAACAAATTCCTACTTATGCACTAAACTGTAATAAGTGACTTAAAGGCTCCTGGAGTAGAAGAGGGATTTGAAATGATGATGATGACTTAGGCATATTAAAGGTACCCACGAAAACGAGATACATCACGAAAACCGGTAACATTTTTATACAGAGTATAAAACCCAATAAAAAGCACGAAATACTCCATTAACATAACTTAGGGAGGATAGACTTCATATTAGGCAAAAAAAAAAAATGGAATATTTAGCAGTTGTTCTGCTTGCAGAATAATTGAAAAGTGAATCTGTTTCCTATTTGGGCTCCAATGCGCATGCGCAGACATGCTTAATGACAGGCGTCCAGTAGCCTGGTTGAGGGTATATATTAATAGGAATAGGCATGGGGAGGAATGTAAGCAAGCAAAAAAATCCTATTCTGGTAGCTAAATGCAGATTAGTTGATTTAGCAAGTAGTGATTGAATGGTAATGGTTGTTTTTGTGGTGTAATAACAACAACAATTCTCAACAACAGAATCGTAGATACGATTAGTCAGAATGTTCGCATCAGACATTGTTGTACGAGGTTACTAATCAGTGATACTAACAATATGAAGTGATACAAATTTTGGCATATGATCGATCGGCTATTTCATCAAACAGGTTTTACGGTGTCGGATGAAAGTTGAGCATTGTCTGACTTATTTGTGTCTATGATTCGACTTGCGGAAGGTATGATACACAATCAAACATAGTCCAACTTTGTACAATAATAAATGTTGGATCCGAGGTCTATCATAGGCTTAGACTGTTATTAATTCAAAGTATTTGTGCAGGTGACTCAATTAAATTATTATATTTAATAATCTATTAATCGCTCCTACTACAGTAGCACAGGGCAAGGCAAAACCAGCGGCCCAAGGGGCCTGTATCTCTCATCTGCAACATCAGTTGTTGAACCAGAACACGATAGTACACAAGTTTTGACTGAAAATGTCAAACTATCTGCACGAAACAAGAAAATATGTTCTAAACGTGACAATTTCATCAAGAAACATAAGCATTTATGCAACAAATGAAGGAATTTATGTAAAAGGAATGCGCAAATTTGAGGGCCAAACAACACTAAACTCCTTCATGCCTTGTGATTCATAGAAAATGTCCATTTAAAAAGAGATTATTTTTTAAGTTACCACTGGAATGACTGGCTTGATTATAGTCACTTATCGAGCTTGTATTTATGCCTCAGTTATCAAGCCAGCCATTACAGTGATAAATTGGTCTATGCATGTGCATTTCTCCAGAACACTGCAGTTTTGGCCAGCTTATAAGCGATAAAGAACACTGCAGAGGCAGTCCTCACTCGTGCATCCACCCCTTCTTAAAAGGCAAAGTCTGGTGAAGATCGCACATATTATTTGTAAAAGAAACACAATTTCAGTAATTAGGTCGCCATAATCTTGATCATTTACCATAACAACAAAAATCAATGGGTTTCATCTAACCCGGACATGGGTAACATCCCACCAAACGCCTGGTGAAAATTCCTTCAATAGTTAGGAAATGCAATGCCCTAAATTGGGTCATATTGAATCAATAAATTTGGTTTCTTTAACAATCAAATTTCTTCAAGAAAATTTCAAATTTCTCATAATAATGTCCATTTGCAGACCAAGACAACTGTTTTTTTAAATTTACTACTAGAATGACTGGCTCACTTATCGAGCCAGTCATTCAAGTGGTAAATTAAAAAAAATCAGGGTTCATACAGCCATCAGGTTTTCACTCAAGGACTTTTCAATGATTTTCATGGGCGCAATTTAAAAATTTCAATGACATCATACCAGGCTGGACAATGGACATGGGTTGGGAAATGAACAAAGGCTGGGATGGGGAATTTCCTGACAATACAACTTATAAAGGCCTCTGAGATCAGTCTGCTAATGTAAACACGTTAATATTAGATGCTCTGAGAAGGCAATTCCTTCATTTTGACTGATGATTCACATGACAAGACTTCTATACTCAATGAAAATAATTTGAGCTGAAATGTTAAACTCAAGGACTTTTCCAATGCATTAAAGCAATTTTCAAGTACTTTTCACTGGAATTCTCAAATTCAAGGCTTTTCAAGATGCATGTCAAAATTCAAGTACTTTTCAAGCTTGTATGAACCCTGAAAATAGTCTTCTCTTGTTCTGCAAATAGACATTTCTCAAGACCACTGCAGAAGCCGTTTTTGGCTGATATGAGGGTTAAATGGTTAACTTATATTTTTGACATTTTACGACTGAAATGAATGGCGTGATAACAGAGCCAGCCATTTCAGTGCTAAAATTTAAAAAATAGTCATCTCTAGGCATACAAATGGACATTGCACAAGTTGGTATCATACGGCTTGACCATTAATGCCTGGCTAATGATGTATATCATTTATTTCAAGTAATTTGATAAAGCAGAATAATATGAGCCTGGACATTGATTGAAGTAAACTGGAGCGAATACGGAAATAACGCGCAGAAGCGCATCAACAAACTATTGAGATTATGAACAGTATTGGGAAAATAGAAGAGAGATATTCTGAAAGATGGCATTTAGCGCAAACCCATATGCCTATTGTATTGATAAATCATTTAATCCTTTCACACTGAATTGCCAGAAAACTGGTTTAATGAGAAATAGCTGGAAAGTGCGCTATATATTCTGAAATATGTTTATTTACAAACAATGCCATTCAGTAATATGATTAGCAAAATAATCCTCAGAATATTATCCATAAAGTATGCAGAAAATGATGTTTAACCCTTTCACCAAAATTAATTTCAAAATGCTAGAATAATCACCAGTTTATCTGTACGCTTGCCATGAAAATGAGAAATTGGGGATTCATACGTTACCCCTTTAATGGTCAAATTTGTTCAAGGAAATCAAAATATTTGCTCAACGAATGTCCATTTGCAGGCCAAGCGGACTATTTTTGAAAATTTACCACTGGAATGACTGGCTCAGTTATCAAACCAGGCATTACAGTGGTAAATCTTCTAAAATAGTCCTCTTGGCCTACAAATGGACATTCCTCAAGACCACTGCAGAGGCCAGTATTGGGTGGTGTGACCATTAAAGGGTTGAAGTGACTAGATTGAAATGAATTAACCATTTTCAATCTCCAGAGCAAATACAACATCTTAGATTCTTGGCATTTGTCAGTCGCACCAATAGTGCGTTTGTAGGTGGTTATTTGCTGCTGAGACATAGAATGGTGTATTATTACTACACAAATTCTGGTCCCGTCACAAATATTTGTTCGTTGTTATTTTTCTGGGAACTGGTATGAGCGTAAGAGTTTCTCGATTTAGGGGAGCGTTATATTTACAAAACACTCCAATTGGAACAAGAGGCCCAAGGGCCTGTCGCGCTTACCTGGACCATTGGCGGCATTTAAACTATTTGCATTTAAATAGACATGGATGAGTTTCGGAAAATCCAAGATGGCCACCAAAAAATTGACCAATCAAGACTCTCATTTAATATGATGAAGCCTACCATTATAGGATCATTCCACCCAAGTTTTGTTGAAATCGGGTTATTGATTGAAGGAGTACCCTTTTTAAATGGTTCCGGAAAACTTTCAGAAAATCAGAGATTGCTGCCAACACACTGACCTATCGAAATTCTGAATAGAATTTCTAGAGGCTACGACAACAGGATCCTTCCTGTCAAAATTGGTTGAAATTGTCCAAGCGATTAATGAGGAGTAGCATCTTACATGAATTCCCATTTAGCGGAAAACCCAAGTTGCCAACATAAAAAACAAGCTGTCAAAATTCTGTTTACAAGTTCTGAAGCATACGGGCCTAGGGTTCTAGGAGTAGCCTCATTAACTGATTTCCGATAATTGGGCCTATGGTTCTTCCAGGTGAGTTTGGTTGAAATCGGCCAAGCGGTTAATGAGGAGTAGCCTTTTAACTAATTTCCCAAAATATTCAGAAAATCCAAAATGGCCACCAGATAAATTTACCAATCAAAATTCTATATGCAACTCCTAAAGCCTACCCATCCTAGCCAGTTGAAATAGCCCAAGTAGTTAATGAGATGATTTTCAGCCATTTTTCGGAAAATTCAAGATGGCCACCGAATAAATTGACCAATCAAAATTCTACATAAAAGCTCTGAAGGATAGCACTTTAGCGTCCTTCCAGCTGAGCTTGCTAGAACTCGTTAAAGCGGTTAATTAGGAGTAGCCTTTTAACTGATTTCCCAAAATTTCCAGAAAATCCAAGATGGCCGGCGGAAAAATGGACCAATCAAAATTCTGTATACAAGTTCTGAAATCTTCCAGCCTAGTATCCTTCTAGTCTCGTTGAAATTGCTCAAGTAGTTAATAAGGAGTAGCATTTTAAACAATTTCCCGCCATTTTTCAGAAAATCCAAGATCGTTGCCGGACAAATCGGCCAATCAAAATTCTGTATATATGTTCTGAAGCATACTAGGCTAGGGTTCTGTCGTCCAGGTTTCATTGAAATTGGCCCAGTGGTTATCGAGAAGTAGGCTCTTAAGTGATTTCCAGAAATTTTCAGAAAATCCTAGATGGCTGCGGGAAAAATTGACCAATCAAAATTCTGTATACAAGTTCTGAAACATACCAGTGTACTATCCTCTCAACTAAGCCTGGTTGAAATTGTCCAAGCAGTTAATGAGGAGTAGCGTTTTAAACATTTCCCGCAATTTTTCAGAAAATTCAAGATGGCCACCGAAAATATTGACCAATTAAAATTCTGTAGACGAGTTCTGAAGCCTACTCCTATAGGGACCTGCCAGCCAAATTAGGTTGAAATCTGCCAAGCGATTAATGCGGAGTAGCGTTTTTAAGCAACGGTTGATAGACAGACGGACGCCGGACAGACGGACGGTCACCATGCTATAAGCTCACTTGGCCATTCTGGACAGATGACCTAAAAATTCAAAAACGTCTAGACAGTTGCAACAGACAAAATACTAGTTTAATGACGATTGGCTCTCGAAAACGTCAAAAAGGCACATGCCAGGCCGGAAACCACAAAAGGCTATACCACGACATCAAACAAATTAGCCGTGTAATATTTTTTGTTTATATACATGACTAGCGATGAATCACAAGTGAACACTAAGTAGCATATATTCTGGTTTCTCTGCAAAAGGTGATAATTTGGACAGTCTGATTTCAGCGATTTGTGGTTTCATTTTTTATATTTGTGGAATTTATGATTTGCATCTTCTTGGATTTTGAGTAGCCATATATATAAGAATTGATGATAAATGACAGTCTTGACCAACTGGAAGCGTTTTATGAACATGGTTCCGTATATTAAATTTCTAGACCTAACATCGATAGCCTATTTAATTGATTGGAAGGCATGTGTTAACTTACAATGTATTTCTTAAGCCAGTGATAGACTATCCAACATGTTAGGCTTGAACAATTATTCGATTATTGAATTAATCGCGATTATTTTTTAAAACATGATCGCAGACGATCACAAAACCAAATAATCAAAGATTTTCAATCTCCAATATAGTTATTTTTCGTATGAAAACCTGGCTTACATTTTCCAGTGATATTAACCCGAGTGATTGTGAAAAATGGTTGTAAATACTGCATTACATCTATATTACTTATTTTGTGATTTGTTTTGATGAAAGAATACATTAAAATGTTTAAATCTGCCATTATTGTTTTTTCAAACACATTTTCAACCCAGTGCCATTTCTCCCAGGAAAAGAATAATTTGGCCAGACTATCAATGCTTTTTAAAATAAACACTTTCACTAATCATAAAATATCACACAATGCAGATGTTATAATTTTCATTCATAATATATATGTTTGACCGAAATGTGGGCAAGCCAGTTAGAGATATATGTAGCCAGAAAACCACTCCGCCACACTTATAGAAATCACTGAGCCACAGTAAAACCACTGCGCCACACCCAGCTGAATTTTAATTTTTCTTGGGCCGTTTTGGTCTTGCCATATTGTATTGATATTGTTCAGAAATTGCACTCTACTGTTTGTAATAGCATATTAATTAATTAAACTATTACTATCTGGCAATTAGACTGGAGTCATTTTAGTGAGCTGATCAGCGATTGGAATTTTCGTTTTTTCAAACATTGTGTTAGCAATTCCCATTTGAATTAAAGTTTTTAGCTTTTTTCAGATATTTCCAATACTAGCGGTTTTGATAGCTTTATGCTTCCCCAACCCACCATCACGAGTACAGCTGCGATTAATCGACTAATCGTGATTATTTATCTAAAAGGATCATGATTAAAACTACTGCATAATCATGCAAGCCTACAAGATGTATGATTATACATAAATGTATGATCATACATTTGTATGTCATACATAGAGGATCTGAAACGAGGTCCCATTTAATATCACTATTATTAACCGAGTGGAAAATGATCACATTGCATGAGCTTTTAGCGAGTGCAATTTGATAATTTTCGACGAGGTTGATAATATTGATATCAAATGGGACCGATTTTTGAGATTCTATTGTATATTGATATCAAATGGGACCGAGTTTTGAGATTCTATTAACCATATTAACTGATATTTTGACGAATTTTTCAATAAAGTTGATCGCGGAGATCCGTTTGAACGCACCATTTTCCCCCGTTTGTTTCCATCTCTGTGACGCATGACTTATTAAGACTGCTGACTTATATATATATATCAATCAACAACATAACATATCCTGGTGTGTTGCCATTTTCGCGGTCGCTGTCAGTACGAAACATCTGCGGTGTCACAGGCCATTTGGGATTATCATAAGTTATCAAACCAATGAAAATAATATTTCTTCCGCGTTATCTAGCTGATGAAAATGTTTCGCTGAATATTACACATGTGGTTATATCGATATATATTAAATGGACAGAATGCAACGGCCAGATGCCGTGTTTATATGATAAATGTACATGGTCGTGTCAGCATCAGACATTCTTGCATGAGGTTACCAATCAGTAATATCAACAAAATCACATGATTCAAATCCTAGTATATGATTGGCTGTTTCATTAAACATATAGATTTACAGTGTAGAACGAAAGTTGAACATTATCCAATGTTTTTTACAATATGATTCCACTTTAGCTTTGTTTAACCGTCTGACTGCTGAGCAAGTGCAGATGACATATTCCAGTGATTATATCTATGTACCTGCAAAAAAATTTGAAAACAATTTGACTGAATGCTGTTGGTGGCTAACCCACCAACAACTTTCAATCAAATAGTTTTCAAAATATACAGAAAGTCAAAAGTTCTTGCCCATTGAAATTATTCTCTTGTGACTTGCAGTCATAGCGAGACAGTTAATATTATTTCCTTACAAAATCGATGTAGCCTCGGCACTCATTTTCCCGGGCACAAAGCTTATTGATAGTGCTTTAAAGTAGGTTACTGTTACACACTGGCCTAGAACCTTCTAAACATTGCTGCTATGAAACAATGATTTGGCAGAATTAAATGTCTCGCCAAACCTCATTGTCAATAAAGATCAGAGAAACTCAAAGGTCAAAACAATTTCATTCTAGACTAAGTAGAATGATAATTGTCACTGCAATATAATCTTAGGACAATGATCTAACATAAAATCAGATGTTCCAGTTGACCCTAGTACCATAAGGTCAATGTGACATTGACCTTTGAAAATCAAGTCTTCTTTGTCTCCTCCATTGCAATAAACGTAACATAAATCTTCATCCTAATTGTGTACATGAACTTGAGGTATGCGAATAAAAACTGACCGCAATCCCCCAGTCAATGGGACCTTGACATTTCAGATTGTTGCTTCTAGAGACTTAACACTTTTGAATATACTGATTGTTTTAATTTATTGGGCTTGTCATTCGAGATAAAAAATTGTGTTCTCTTGCTCTGTAAACAGACACTGCCTATTATAAAATGCACTTTTTCTTGTCAAATTTTAACCATTAATCATAAAATCCCTGGCGAAGATTGCTCAAGAAAATCTCATATATTGCTCAGTGAATGTTCCTTTGCAGGTCAAGAGAAGACTATGTTTGACAAATTACCAATTGACTGGCTCGGTTATTTATCACTGCGGAAGACATATTCTTACGGTTTGACAAATAGCTGAACTTCCAGTGTTTCAATGGACATTTCCAGTTTTAGCCATTGTCCCGCCCATCTCTAGCTAAGCTCGACCCACACCTCACTCATAGTCAGAACTCCATGACTATCAATTTCCAGAAAACTATACAGGTAATCTGTTGAATATTTTGAAACTAGTTTGACTAGGCGCTCTTGCTGCCATAGGCAGCAACAGCGCCAAGTCAAATTAGTTTCAAGATATTCAACAACATATTAGTATAAGATAAGGTGAGATTTTCTTTAAATAGTAAAGACATACAATTCGTACAACAACGCTTAGTCCATCAATTATGCGTTCGTGACGTACTTATCTAGATTAAAGGGATGCTAATCGCATCTCAAATGTTGTATTGCATTGATAGATTATGGTTTATAGATTCCATATCATTCACATCCTGTTATATTTCCTTATCCGTATTAGAATTATCTGCTTTGTAATATTGCGTAAATGTTGAACAGCAGTGATCGCGACCATTTTGTCTCCTCAAGCGATAATGCGTGATGCCATGTAAGTGCCAATTCATTATATTCTTTATTATGTAATACTAGTCCCATGAAATACTTTGAAACTAATTTGACTGGAAGTTGTTGCTGCCTATGGCAACAACAACTTCCAGTCATATTAGTTTCAAAATATTCAACAGCTTACCGGTATGATTGCTTTTATACCACATTGCCAAGCTATAGCTAGCACCTGTATGACTGAACGAGTATACCGAGGCAGACACGCTAGCTTTTTTCTCATTGGTTGAAAACTAAATCATGACAAATCACGACCATCATAGGCTGTAGAAATATATCAACATTTAGCTACTAAAGCTGCAGTCACACCTTGCCAGATAGCGTTAACGGACGTCCGACGGAGAGCAAAATTTTCAGTCCATTCATCTCCGTTTGCATGCATTTCTTTTCTGTTTCTCATTCGGCGAATGCATTCCTTGTCGGGCGAGGTCCGTTCAGTCCGGTGGAATGTTTTGTGCATGCACAAAACTTTGAACGGACTCCACCGAGTAAAGGCATCCGCTGGTTGTACGGTTGTTGTGCGCTGGGCATGCGTTTTGTTCAGAACTCGTGCATTTCTCATCCTCTACTTGTCAGTTCGCATCCGTTGATGTTCAGTGGACTTGGCTCGCGGCCGCACTACTACCTGACATGCAACGGGTGAACAGGTGGTGTGCCGGACATAGACTGCACGTTCAGCGGATGATTACTGACCAGGAACGCATGGGAACTGATGAATAACAGGATGTGTAACGGGGGTCCATAGGACAAAACTGACGACTTCAGGATAAGCACAGTATAACTACCGTACATGTAACACGTCTATGGTCAGTGACGTATATCCTCCGAGGTATATAAATGCGGCTTCCCTGTCTCACTCCCTCATTATCCTTCTTGCATGTCATGGGTGAGGATCGTTTTGGACTTTGAGGACCTTCATCAGTATCATGGAGTGTCGTGTGAGACTCCACCTGCAGTATCAAGTCGGCCAGGCACAGATTGACCTGCTAGATGCCAACCTGAACATTTATGCCCATGTACAGAACAGAGGGAGGAGAAGGTGGCAGCGGAGATGGTGGTCTAGAGGCGGCGACAGTTTGGTCTTTATGACCAACTCATGATGGAGTTGCGGAGAGAAGACCAGAAGGCATTTGTCAACTTCTTGAGGATGCCCCTGATATGTTTGATGAGATGCTCGAATGAGTAGGTCCCAGAATCACCAAGCAATATACATTCTACAGAGTCCCTCTTGATCCAGGCATGAAGTTAGCCATCACACTCAGACTTCTTGCATTAGGGTCCAAGTACACCAATATGCGGTTTGGCTGGCGGGTACCCCACAACACCATCTGTGTGTGTGTGCGCGTGCGTGCGTGCGTGGGTGTGGGTGTGGGTGTGTGGGTGTGGGTGTGGGTGGGTGTGTGGGTGTGGGTGTGGGTGTGGGTGTGGGTGTGTGTGGGGGGGTGTGTGTGGGTGTGGGTGTGGGTGTGGGTGTGGGTGTGTGGGTGTGGGTGTGGGTGTGTGTGGCGAGGGTCTGCAATCTCTGATTGCTCTTGTTGCAATTTTAATAATTATTGACATGTTTATTTGTACTTATCATGTTTTCCATTTTTGTCATTCAGGTGTGCAGAGCAATCATAGACGAGTATGTGGACGAGGTCATGCCTGTGCCAACTAAAGCTGCTGATTGGGCTCGCATTTCCGAGGGCTTCCTGAAGAAATGGAACTTCCCTCACACTTTGGGTGCCTTGGATGGCAAGCATATAGCCTGCAAGTGTCCACCTGGGTCCGGGTCGACATATTTCAACTACAAGAAATACTACTCCATTGTCCTGCTGGCCCTCGTTGACTAAGACTACAAGTTCATCTGGGCTGACATTGGAGGCCGTGGTGCTGCATCTGATGCTCAACTGTGGAACGACTCAGACCTGAAGGCCGCAACTGAGGACGGAGACCTTGACCTGCCAGACCCTGGACCCCGGCCAGATGACACGCAGGATGTGCCCTATTTCTATATTGGTAAGTAAACGTTTACTTAAAAAAGTACATAAGTAAAATATAAATAAACAAGAGCAATCAGAGATTGCAGACCCTCGCACCCCCATTTTAAGTCAGACCAAAACCAAACTTTGGAAATTCTCTTTGAAGACCACTACCTTTGTGTAAAATTTTGGCCAGATCCGATCAGTAGTTTCTGAGATATCGGTGCGGCCAGACAGACAGACAGACAGACAGACACACACACACACACACACCCCATTACAATACCCTCTCCCCCTATGGGGCGAGGGTAATTATTAATATTTTATTTGCATTTAATTAAATTTGTTTTTTACAATTTCTGTATGTTAAGGTGACGATGCCTTCGGCCTCAGGACCTATATGCAAAAGCCATACAGCCAGAGAAGGATGACCCATGATGAAAGAATCTTCAACTACAGGCTGTCCAGGGCACGTAGGGTCGTCGAAAATGCATTCGGCATCCTCGCCAACCGGTTCCAAGTCCTGATGAGTACCATGCAGCATCACCCATGCACCATCCACCTCATCGTCACCACCTGCTTGGTTCTACACAACCTGATGAGGACCAGGTACCCCCGGATTCAGAACCGCCTTATGGACTGTGAGGACAGGAATCAGAACCTGATACCCGGCGAGTGGAGACATCCCCGTCACATGCACGACTGCCAGGCTGTCTAAGGGCCCAACAGAGACAACCGAGAGGGCAAGAAGCTGCGCAATCTCCTGAAGCATTGGGTCAACTCCCCGGCTGGCTCTGTCCCCTGGCAGAACAATATGATCTAAAAGGCTAACTCGGAATGAGGGAGCAAGACAACAGTTAGTTTGGTTTCGCCATTTTTATTCTCAGCCAGTGTTAATACTCAACCAACAAACAAAATAAAATCTTTTATCTGATACTACATGTACAGAAGATACTTCTTGGAACTTATGTTACAGAAATCTCACTTTGGTTTCCTTTGGTTTCTTATACAATAACGTCTTCAACAGATTATAATTTACAATAAACTTTTATGATAAACAAAACAATGTGTACAGACTATTCTTTTCTCCAGTTTCACTGCATGTACTAAAACCAACAAAACATCGTATTATGAAGTCACTTTGATTATTGCTGTGCTACCTGGATTAATTGGCACTCAGTACACTTAAAACGATTACACTGCCTCTAAACACAAATATTACTTAGTTGATCATAAAATAGTCACTTTTAATTATTATTTCCACCTCTCCAAGGTTTGGCAGGTGGTGGTGTGTTGATATCATCATCCATTGTGGTATCCTGTGATGAAAGCCCAGAAGGCAGAGAACCAGCAGAGAGGTTCAGTGTTGTGGTAAATCCAGGGTACCGGGTGTCATCAAGGTTGAACAGTGCTGAGGAGATAGCCTGTGAAGTTCCTGAGATGCTGGCAATTGTTGCTGATGAAGGAGTTGGAGCTGACCTGGAGACTGGCACCACAGCAGAAACTGTAACTGGAATCTGGGATTGAGATGAAGCTGCCCACTGTTGATGGTGATACTGTTGATACTGCTGGCAAGCAGGAGGGTTGAAGAATGGCTGCTGCATATATGTGGCTCATCATGGGCTTCTGAGACTAGAGGTGCAACTTCTTTTAACACTGCAACTGCCTCTGGGGCGACCTGTTCTGTCCCACTGTTGCCACTGGCAGAGGGAGGAGAGGTCGGCCTGGCAGCCTTCGTCCGTGCCTTGACCTTGTCCTTGCCCTTCCCAGCATTCCCGGACTTCACCTTGGGCATCTTGGAGAGAGCTGATGTGGAGATGTTTTAACCAACTAGAGCATGAAAATATATATGCGTCCAGTGTTCGATTCACAGGGCTATTTATACCCATTTTGTCTGTCACATGACCTGTACAAATACGTTCGAAGAACGTTTTGTCAGTTTCTTATGCGCTCCACTTTCATTTTGCCTGATTCTTGTCTGTTACTCGTACGGTGGTGTCCGTTACAGTGGCCAGTCATTGCCCTATACTTGTTCGGTAATTGTGCGGTCATTGTACGTTTTATCCGCTCCATATCCGTTCGTGAGAGCGTCGAGCAGCAACGGAGACGACTGTCACACCACCGGATAATTTTCTTTCGCAAATTTTCTATCCGTTGGATGTCCGTTTCTGCTATCCGTCAAGGTGTGACAGCTGCTTAAAGCCTGAATATCTTTAGTTGTCTACATGATAAAAAGCTAAAATCTCAGTGATGGATTATATGTGGCAAATTCTATCACCTGAATGGTTAGTATAAGATAAGGTGAGATTTTCTTTAAATAGTAAAGACATACAATTCGTACAACAACGCTTAGTCCATCAATTATGCGTTCGTGATGTACTTATCTACATCATTTATGATGTCATCCTATACATCACATAGTTGATTATGACATCATATGATGATGATTACATCATATGATGGATGGTTAAACTAGTAAGGTCCATTGACGGGCTAAGTTACCAAGCTCTCAAAAGACCACTGCAGAAGACATATTTGTGTGGCTTGCCAATTTACCTCTATAATAGCTGAATCTCCAGTTTCTCAATTATAAGACAACTTAAGTCAGGTAAGCTGTTGAATATTTCGAAACTCATTTAACTGAAACCTGTTGCTGACATTACAGAGTATTTACATAAAAAAGAATGTCATTTCTGGTCTGTATGGTTCAACCCTTCAACGGTAAAGTTGTGTTAACAAAATCAAAATATTTGCTGACTCAATGTCCATTTGACGTCCAAGAGACTATTTTCGAAGATTTATCCCTGGAATGACTGGCTCGGTTATCGAGGCAGTTATTCCAGTGGTCAAATTAAAAAAATTGTCTTCTCTTGGCCTGCAAATGGACATTCCACAAGACGCCTGCAGAGACCGGTTTTAGCAGGCTTGACCAATAAATGGTTAAAGGGCTAATAAACTCATTCCAATCATCAAATCCCCGATGGCAGTATATACACATATACCTATTATATTTCAACCACCAAATCCACAAGGGAAGTACATAACTGTCGTGTTTCAACCATCTATGCCCAAACACCACTAGGGCTTGGCGGTTTGCCCTAAAAGAAAACCGGTGACGGTATCACTAATTAAACCTGTATTATCAAAATACCGGTTTAAGGGGTTAGAATGATTGAAAATAATTTGAAATATGAAAATATGCCGTTTTCATTAGCTACAGTACATGTATTTTGCGATTTGACAACTGACGTAAATTGCCACGAAATTAGAACGGTAACTACGTACGACTGCTCACGTCGACGCTATCTATCTCAAAATAGTAATTAAAATAAATTAAATAAATAAAGTCTGGTTCATGTGATGTCGTGAAAATAACACTAACTACTAAAATGTTGATTTTCAACACTGTTATTAAGTAACTATTTTCGAAAGCGTAGTAAAATCTAACGCGTGTAAGTAGGAACCCGGATATGAGAGCGAGTTTAGGCTCCTAGTAGAGTACAGCACATATGGTTAGAGTTCGCATAACCACCTACAGTATGATCTAGTCTAGTAAGTCATGTGTTTGTATCCGAGTACTCGGTATTTAGTACTAGTCAATAAACTGTCGCTCGAATGGCATTCAGCACATAACTAAAGAGCAGTCATTTCCCGGAAATCACGCCTCAAGAATTCTCACAAAAAATGTGTTTGACTATTTTTCGAGGTTCATATGTCATATAATAAAGAGATTATGATAATTTGACAACATAAACGCAATGATTCATGAATCTAACTTAAATCTACTTAAATCAACACTCCGTACTTGAAGATATACGAAGACGAAAAAGACCGGGCCGTAAAGCAAAACGAGGTGATTTTAATGCCCATCGAGCAGAAAAGTCACGTGATAAAAAATATGAATTTCATTCATAAAATCGATTGTAGCGAATATCCCGGCGGAAGAATTTGTTAACAACCAATCACATTATGCCTGCTTGTATTTGAGAGGCTAAGCGGTGTATTTTACTTGTAACTACTCCGCCAACGTAAGAAGCGACTTAATCGTTTTCATTTCTCGGG
The DNA here is from genome assembly GCA_034401795.1 of Chaetoderma sp. LZ-2023a. Classification (NCBI taxonomy): domain Eukaryota; kingdom Metazoa; phylum Mollusca; class Caudofoveata; order Chaetodermatida; family Chaetodermatidae; genus Chaetoderma; species Chaetoderma sp. LZ-2023a. The sequence goes on along the minus strand of CM067369.1, from coordinate 185,598,385 downwards.
CGTTCAAGCAATTTGTCTCGTATGTCTTAGTCTGTGATGAATCATTTTATGTTTGTCGAAATCTAAGGGAAATAATGATTTGTTTGGATTGGGAGTTCATTGTATAGCGTCGTTGTTTTCGCAGTGCATTTCTTGATTTTTTTTGGTATCATGTCACATTTGGAATCGTAATTAAACATAGTACAAACTCGAATTGAAAAAAGGATTATTTGTTGTAAAGAAGAAATTTAGATTTTCAAATTATTCAATCTTACATTGAACCCGCAGAGCTTACGTCATGGAAAATTTATTGCTGGCAAATCAAATCATATTTGCTGAGGGCCGTCCCCAGCCAATTTGTTGGGATTTCACCAACACCCTTGCTTTCCCACAGCTAATAGTTGTAGATGACTGTATTTTATGTCTCTAGTAGCAAATGGTTACACTTGATGATAATATTAAACTACAAGTCAAGAACAAACTAGGTTAGGACAGTCACCAGATTTTGCGCAATGGCGATCTTACGGACAGTTTTTCAGTTTTTTTATTTTCGTAATGGTTTTTAAGCCGTCGCCATAAAAAACCGTGAGACGGTCTGAAACCAGTGTACTGCCCAGCCCTAAACACCACTGTCAAGTTCGACTCCTAACCATAGTTAGCTATAGCTAACTAGATTCTGAGTCAAACTTCAAATAGTTAACTAGCTAGTCAACTATAGTCAACCGAGCACCTGAGCTCGGTTCAGATGGTTAGTGCGATATTTGCGTAAATTTCAAAATGGTGGACACCGATCGCTTGCCATGTATAAACGCATAAAAAAATGTAAATATTTCACTAGATTACCGTAGGTTTGATGAAATTATGCTTTCCCATTGTATGTCAATATTCCCAAGCCCCTAATCCTTCCCACTTTATGTCATATGGACACTTTCTGACGTCTTAGCGGACAAAAATAACCCATTTTCGTAGGCCATGAAAACAGATGACAGAAAAATAAAATGGAGACTGGTACCTGGCTCCAACTTTTCCCTAAGAGTAATTCAATGGGGAATCGGGAACCAACGAACTATAGTTAACTATTCAGTGCTCGGCTTGGCTTGGCATAGCGACTGCGCATATTCAGTAAACCAACAAACTGACTATAGTCAGCGAGTCGAACTTGACCCAGTATATATCTGACATGTTTCAATTATCTATTCCCAAAGGGAAGTGTATATTCTGTAGTGTTTCAACCATGTCCTCCCCAATAGTAGTATATATTATACTTGACATGTTTCAACCATCCATTTCCCCAAGGGAAGTATACTTCTGCCATATTTTGATCATCAGCACACCTCAAGCTTCAACTCTCCAAGGGCAGCATATACCTGTCATGTTTCAGCCATTCCCCCCCCCCTCCATCCCAAGCCAATGCACTGGTAACCCCATGTCTATAATGGACAGTGTATCAACATAAGTGGCCACTAAAACAGCAGGTAGCTTCTATATAATACATAGTTTAAAGGACAATTCCGGGATGATAAAAAGTGTGCTTTATTTGAAAGATTATTACATGTTTAATTAAATTGCGCCAGAATAATAAAAACAGATAGAAATAGCGTAACCAACTATCGCTAGATAAAGTCGGTAAAATTGACAATTTCTTGCACATCGGGGCGCTGCCATTTTATCGCGTCTAGCGACGTCAGCCCCGCACCACCGCTATTGCTATGACTGGAGGAGCGAGGCCAATAGATGCGGGTATATATTTTAAGGAAGAATATGTAAATGATCATAGCAAACAAACCGCTGAAGCGACTCCAATGATTCTAGGATCTCTAAATAGGTGCCGACCTCAGGATTAATATGATATAATGGATGTTAATATCGGACAAGAGGTTCAAAAGACTGGAAATATAAAAAGAATTATTCATCTAAGATTCGATCTGAGAATATGCTATACTTTTTTTGGTAAAATTCAGCATGAGATGGTTTTTGTCTCGCAGACTATATCTTTGCGTATTGTCATTAAATTGGAGAGTGCTTAAAGCTGAAAGAAATGGCTATTTGCCTGACCAATTATAATTTTTCTCACGTGAAAATTGCCAGAGATATCACCAAATGAATTAACATTTTGACATAAACCCTGGGAATTTTCATCGCCGAACAATATTGCCCGGCAAGCTGTAGTAATTTTAATAATTAAGATATTTTGATGGATTTTTTCTATTTATGCGATAACATTGTGAAGCTTCGACACAGCAAATTCTGCCATTGTACCTCTAATACTCATTCTGATACGGGATGATGGATAGAGCGCATCCTGAAATTTCTGTTAGAAATTTTGCTGGCTTAGTTTTTCCTGCAGAGTGTATCTTTTGAACCACTAGGCTGATTCAAACGTCTCTAGTATTGGATAAATATTCAAATTTGCAGCTACAGGTAGGAATCAGAATTATTATAATCGGTTCTGTGGTTCCGGCAATATTATCATATCATGTTTTCTTGGAATATATATTTATTTACACTGCCTGCGACACATGCAATAACGGTATCTTGAGTTGGCTGAGTAATTTGACATTACGCACGTGTCAAGTGTGCCACTTCATTTAACCCTTATCACATGGTGTAAAATGTGTAATAGCCTACTTACAAAGATAGTGCCGGGTACATTTTGAAAAAAAATGTTGCTGAACCGTGTTGCTGTCGTGCACAGCAATAACTTACAGCAGCATTGTTACCAAAATTAACACATTCTGATAGGATAGAGAAAATGGAATCTATGCTTCAGCGGTCTAGGGGTTAACGACTCCCCACCGACTTCAGATACTAGAATTACTTGAAAAACTTAACTGGATAATGTCCTAACGTGATTACAAATTAGCTCATGTTAGGCCTCCCTGCATATACATATTTACTTACAGCCTTCGCGCTCGGCAAAGATAGCATTGGTGCGGGGATGACGTCAGGATCTCTTGAAATTTTGCTCCCGAAATGGCGCCGCCCGGGAGGTAAAATAATCCCATGTTTACGATGGTATAATTACTCGTATTATTTGTCTATTGTTCTTATTTAGCATCCAATATGTTAGTCATATAATAGTCTTTCAAATAAAGTACATTTTTACCAATCCCAGAAATTGTCCTTTAATCTGTGAAGTCAAATGACCCTAACACTTTAACCCTTTAATGCTTAAACCTTTAGTGAATAACAATTTTCTCAAAGAAAATGTTGATTTGCAGACCAAGAGAATAGTATTTTTGATGAATTATCACTGGAATGACTGGCTCGATTATTGAGCTAGTTATTCCAGTGGTAAATTTTCAAAAAATACTCGTGGTTTGCAACTCAACATTTCTCTAGACCACAACAGAAGACATTTTTTGCCAGCTTGAGTGTTAACGGGTTACGACAGGTAGTCATCTGACATCCCATGTTAAAGAACTGCCCCAAAGCGCATGTCCGGTATAGACAGATTTGAATGTAATTGGCTCACGGAAACTCTGGGAGTTATTTAAAGCAGAAACTAATTTTCAGAGAAAACCCACCAGTCACAGACAACACAGGCTAACAATATCGTGGTTATTATCACGGAACAAAGATGCAAGACCCCACCCTGTGATCCCTGCTGGATTGTTAGATTGCTAAACATTGTGTGGAGGCTGGCATAATGAGACAAGGAAATGATATGACACCCGAGGGTATGACGCACCTATGGAGGAATAAATAGCTACTAAGTTCCTGGAAACATGCTGATTGTGCCTCTATAGAAATGGGCTAATTGAATTAATCACCAGTGCGAACTTCACACAGAGGACTATTTCTTGAGAAAAGCAACTGATATAGCTGCGCAAACATCATGTAGATTAACCCTTTAACACTCATCTCAGCCAAAAACGGTTTCTGCAGTGGTCTTGAGAAAAGTCCATTTGCAGTACAAAGGAAGACTATTTTTGAAAATTTATCACTTGAATGACTGGCTCGATGACTGAGCCAGTTATTCCTCTGATAATTCTTCAAAAATACTCTTCTCTTGGTCTGCAAATGGACATTTGACAATTGAAATTTTTCTGAATAAATTCAAGGGTTAAAGGGTTAACCATTAATGGTCAAGGAAATTAAAATATTCACTCAGTGAATGTCCATTTGCAGACCAAGATAAGACTATTTTTGAAAAAAGTATCACTGAAATAACACGCTCGGTTAATTGAGTCATTCCAGCACTAAAATTTCAAAAATAGTATTTTCTTGGTTTGTAAATGGACATTCCTCAAGACGACAGCAGAAGCTGGTTTTTGCTGGCTTGACCATTCAAGTATTAACAATCTTAATGGCTGCAATTACAAGTCAAACTGTCTATGATGCTGTGTAGGGTTGGGCGATTTTTCGATATTATCGTCAATATCGCGATATACCGATACCGAAATCGTCATAAATATCGTCAATACCGACAGGACGATATCGCACTTTTAACTGTGAGCATAATATAAATAACTACGTTAGAAATGTCATACTCTTACCTCTATTCGGTCCAGTAATAGTCTTTAAGTAATAATCCAGTCTTTGTCTAAGGCAAGATAATCTGTGTTCATTTAATTCATGGTTTGTTTGCGCTAATAAAATGATTTAAAGTACAAAATAATCCTTTGTTGTTCACTTTTCATAATTATATAAATAGACGACGCCATGTTTTTTCTTGCCTCATTCTGAGTGTTAATTGGTGGGGAACACCATTTGCACTACCCACATTCCATTCTGATGACGTCATTAATACAGGTCAAGCTATTTATCCATTACAGACCAAATAAAATCTGATATAATTGTTTCCAGTCTTCACGCTGGTTCTCGTTCAAAATCATGCAGTTTTCTTTTATTAATTTGCATCGTCTATGCTAGCTGCGGGCGTGATAACAGCTGTCGGAATTCTGCAGTGTAAATTCTGATTGTCTCAAGTATGATACGGCGGCCAATCAGATTTCGCTCTGCGGAATTCTTTTCTGCGCAATGAAGTTAATGCGCATTCCTTGCTCAATCTTTTGACAGTTGTCGTGAGGTAAAGATAACACAAAATACAGCACAAGAACAGAAGACACTCCTTTATTTTTCTTATTTGTGATGAATACGGTTAGTTGCATTACATTCGGTGCTTTAAACTGTATATTGAAGGGTGTCAAATTGTGGAATTTCGTGTATTAAATATGCGGAAATGGCAATCATGCGATCTCAATTTACGGTTTTAATGCAACAAATTTAATTAAAATAACTTGTAGACACCACCAATTTGAAATACATGTTATTCTATGTTTACACCCTAACTCCACACCCCACCCAAATGACGATATATCATGATATCGCGATATTTTAATGAGATAGCGATATCGTCATGCCGTGAGCAATATTGCCCAACACTAATGCTGTCATGCTGTAGACAGATAGAGTATATGCTCATCAATTTTTAAACAAGCAACAAATTTTCAAAATCTAGAACAGCTACCATACAAAACAAAAAATTTACCAGTACACGGGTTACTCTCACAGTAATTGACAAGTAATAGATCAACAGCAGGACAGATTTCGCAAAACAATATAAGAGCAACCGTCTTATAGCCAATTAATGGCCAAACTGGTTATACATGGCTTCCGGTCAGTCACAATTTCTGCAATCCTCTTCAGAAATGTCCATTTGTAGATCAAGACAATTTTTCAAAATTTACCATTGGAATTGCTGTCTACTAAATGTCAATTTGTTGTAGGCCCTGAGGCTGTTTCTGAAAACTTACCACTTGAGTGATTGGCTCTGTTATCAAGCCAGACATTCCAGTGGTAATATTTCAACACGAGCTCCCCCCACCAGCGCATAATACCCAGCCAAAATAACAAGCCAAAGAAGGATAGCACATAGCATGCCTTAATAAGGACTGTCCTCTATGCTGACAGCCCCAATGTGTCAAGAATCATTGGCGAACTGCATAGCAATTTAAAGAGATCTGGGCAATCTCCACCCATCTCTGCCTCTCCTCCCAATTAGAGTTCAGATCATCATCGATTTCAAGAGGTTTCTTCCCCAGACTTACGGCACTTAATCTTATGAAGTTTCAAAATTATACAATGAATGGATAGTCATACAGAAACTGGTTTTCCAGATGGCGGCTAGTAACTGGTGGTCATCTTAGATTTTGGATCATCGTGGATTTTGATGGGTTTCCACCACAGGCCGAGTTCAATCAACCTATGAAGCATCAAAACAATCCGATAAATGGTAGCAAAGTTATCATCTGGAAAGTAGAAACCAATTATCAGGATGACCACTGGTAGCTGTTAGTCATCTTGAATTTCAGATCATCGCCGATTTCAAAAGGTTTCTTCCTAAGATGGCCACAGGTGGATATTTTTAACACTCATTTCAGCCAAAAATGGTTTCTGCCGTGCTCTTGAGAAATGTCCATTTGGAGATCACGAAGACTATTTTTGAAAATTTACAAATGGAATGACTTACTAGAAAACTGAGCCATTCATTCCAGTCATACATTCTTCTAGTCTTCTCTTGGTCCGCAAATGGAGATTTTCTATGAGAAAATTGATTTTCTTTGGTACAAATTTAAGTGTTGAAGGTTTAAAAGATGATGCTATCTATAAGCCAACAAACATGTTTCAGCAAAACTGCCTCTAAACCATGAGCTAGACTAATCTTTGGGAGTTGCTAGAAATGTATTAGTAGTACTAATAAGATTTTATTCAGATTAAGATTTATCCCTTTAACCTCAAATTTGGTCAAGAAAATTTTAATTATCTCACCGATAATGCCTATTTCCAGACAACAGAGAAGCCTTTTTTGAAAATTTACCCCTGGAATGTCTCGCTCGCTTATCGAGACCGTCATTCCAGTGGTAATTTTTCGAAAATAATCTTAACTCTTAGTCTGCAAATGGACATTTCCCAAGACCAGTGTAGAGGTTTTGGCCAGTTTGAGTGTTAAAGGACCATGGGCGAGCATTAGCCTCAAACACTAATCCACCATTCTCAGTGGCGAATGCCATTATCAGAGGCGAATACACAAAACATTGGAGACACGATTATAGCATTAAATAGCATGTCACTTCTAATACAATCCACATCTACATGAATTCCACGAAGAGATATTGCCAATATGTTCAATAATCAACTCATTTCAACAGCCAACAAAGATTCATATGCAAATTCTTCATCAGCTTTATAACCATAAACCATGAAACATATTTTGTAAAGTATTGGAATGAAATTTGGTGTTTTCTGTTGACATTGATCACTGCTAATCTACAACTTATTTTATCACTGCGTTTGGCGAAGAAATGGGGTGCTTATGTTATCCCACCCATCCATCTATCCAGAAATTGATCGTAACGCAACTCCACTGAAACCATTAGACAGAATTCAAATCAATTTGACATGTGAGCTACCCATATGATTGCAGAGTGTAGGAGAGGACATTTATATTTGGCTCTACCACCAGGGGGGGGGAGGAGCAAAATGTAAAAGTGGTAAATGCGGGGATATGCGACGCCGCGCCATCGACCATACAGTCTATTTTACTATGTCGCCCAGCATATCGTTAATTCTTTCTGGATTCACAGGAGCGTATATCAGACTATCACACTAATAATTAAACTCTAACTGTTTATCTCATTTATATAATACCACACCATGATATTTCTTCCTGTAATTATCCTGGTAAAATTATCCTGATATTGTCTCATGGCAAAGATCATTCCGTAATTCCTCGTTATCGCCAGTTTGGTCATTGTTACATGAAATTGTGTCTAGGTCATTAGGCAATCAGCATCAAAGCAAAGGCAAACCAGCATTTCATCTTACCCCTTTCACTGACAAATCCTCTCAAAAATTATATCCTTTCCGACATAAAACCTTTTCTGTTGAATATCTTGAAATTAATTTGACCGGAAGCCATTGCTGCCTAAACTTGCATTTACCTGGCACGCGGGTTGCGGAATGCGGAATTGAAAGCAGGTATGTGGAATGCGGGTAAAATATTGCATGTAACATTTACCTGCATGCGGTATCATTGCGTTATTTTATTGCATTTTTATTGGTGATATTGCAATATTTCTATCAAATTTCTTTCAAAAGCGACAACACATTTTTTTATGCTTTGATATCTAGCTTTCCACTGAGACCTTTACAAAATGTTTATGTACAGAGGCGAGAGATGTAGATCCAAAATGGGCGGATACTGACGACTAGATTCAAAATGATACCTTGGCCTACTCTAACAACATGTAATTATAATATTACTGATTTCCTAATTTTTTCGACAAATTAGTTCTTATAATTTAATTAATTTTAGACGATGCATCAGTTTTAACTACTTGGATTACCCTTTCATTGCTAGGTTACATGCGCTATATCCCGCAATGGAATCTTTTCCGTCTGGAAAAATCGCTACACCGATCGTTTTTTCTGCATCCCGCCGTTCCGCATACCATGTGCAGGTAAATGGACGAAGGAAAATAGTAAAGAGTGATCTGAAGTATATTCCGCACTCCGTTTCTGCAACTCGCTTTCCGCGTGCCAGGTAGACGCAGCTTAAGGCAGCAATGGCTCCCTTGTCAAGTTAATTTCAAAATATTCAACAGCTTTCCTGTATGATTGCCTTGAAAATGACATATGGAGAATTAATCGGTCAAAGGGTTAAAAATATATATATATATATATATATATATATATATATATATATATGTCTTTTGAAAAATTGCTTGTCTAATTAACATTTAACGGTCAAGCCAGACAAAAAATAATGCCTTTTATGTATAGTGGGTTTCAGCTCCATGTATTTGAAACTTTACCATTAAAACAACTGCGAGCCAGTCATTCCAGTGGTAAAATTTCCAAGAATCATCTCTTGGTCTGAAAATGGTCATTCCATAAGCAAGTTTTAATTTTCTTGACCAAAAAAATTGTGAATGTAGGTACTCTTCGAGATGATCTCCGGACAAAAAATGTTAGCTTTTCAGGGGAGATAACTCGGGCAAATATGGGCAGATCTGCTCCAAACAAGAAATCAGACGGACGCACGCACATACGGACGGATGCAAGCACAGACGGATGGCAAGCGCCATCACATAATACATTCCCGCTTGCGCGGGCGTATAATTAACCCTTTAATGATCAAATCTTATCAAGAAAATTAAGATCTTTACATACAGAATGTTCATTTGCAGGCCAAGAGAAGTCTATCTTTAAAACTTGACCACTAAAATGACTGGCTCGGTTGTCGAGTCAGGCATTTCAGTGGTAAATCTTCAAAATAGTCTTTTCTTAGCCTGTAAATTGACTTTCCTAAAGACCACTGCGGAGGCCGGTTTTGGCCGGCTTGACCATTAATGGGTTAAAATGTTCATTTGAATGCATGGTAACTAACGGCCATTGCTGCAGACACTCAGTCAAATTATTTTAAAATTAATCAACTAACTTCATATTTACATATTGTAAAAACCCCAACTTTGAGCTAGAAAATCAGAGTAAATCTGTAAATACTCTGTAAATAGCAAAGAAAATCTGTGATGAACAGGGTATAGAAGGCCATGCTAGCAGATTCTGGATTATGTTTATAATCACTGGGCTTATTATGTTGCTGAAAGACAGTGGCAGTTATTAAAGATCTGTGATTAGTGATTACATAATGATACATTAGGCTTATGGGATTCATCCACCTGGGGACATAGACAGGTAGAGAGCAGTGCCAGCGTAGTGATGGCGATGTGGTGGGTGGTGGGCGAGACAACAATCCCGTAATCCTTTAACCCTCAAATTTACTTAAGAAAATTTAAATCTTACAGAAAATGTTGATTTGCAGACCATGAGAAGAACATTTTTGAAAATTTATCACTGGAATGAAATTTTCAAAAATATTCTTCTCTTGGTCTGCAAATGGACATTTCCCAAGACAATAGCAGAAGCCATTTTTGCCATTCATCACCTGCTCATAAGGTACAGTACAGCTCACACATGAGTTATTTGTTTCCAACACAAGAACAGAAACATGTCAGTTAGTAAGAAATGTTTTGTTGATTATTTTGAACATAATTGGATTGGAAGACATCACTGCCTTAGGCAATTATGTCCAAAATATGTTCAACAGTACATTTATTTTGTTTTGTAAACATGTTATTTCTGACCTGTGCTGTAGCCGGCGAGTCAGTGAAAGTCAACAAGTGCAATCACAGATTGTTAAACTTCACCCTCCACATTTTTGTCATATTGCACAGACCTTTTGGGGTTTTCTCCTGATTTCATTAATTTTCCTGATTTTTTCAAGATAATGCCGAAAGTTGTAGAATCCTAGTGGACTACTGTAAAGTCACACCCTGTCCTGAGATAAAATCCGAGTTAAATCGGACCACAATACTTATAGATCCGGAGCTTGATCCTATCCAGCTGAGAAGTTTTACGCAGATCGTAGACAAAGATCCTAGATTACAGTATGTAAAATCCTTTGCTGTGTTAAAATTTGAGCCAAATCCGATCAGCAGTTTTGAGGTACAGCTCTGCACACACCCACGCACACTCACACCCGCTCGCACAGACCCAATGCAATACCCTCTTCCCACTATGGGGTGATGGTTATAAGGCTGAGCAATGTTCAGTCAAATAGATGACATATTTAAGCAAAATTACCATAATTGGCTTCCAACGCTGAAAAAGTTAGAGTTCATTCTATCTTTTAGTCCGCTAAAATTTGAGCCAAACCTGATCAGTAGTTTTTGGGTACAGCTACGTACGCACGCGTGCGTGCACGCACGCACGCACACACGCAAGTGCACAAGCACGCACGCAAGTGCACACTCACGCACGCTTGCAGACCCAATGCAATACCCTCTTCCCGCTATGGGGGTAGGGTTATAAGGCTGAGCAAGGTTCAGTCAAATAGATGATATAATATTTAAGCAAAATTACTATAAATGGCTTCCAGTGCTGAAAAAGTTAGAGTTCATTCTATCTTTTAGTCCACTCTGTAGATGATATTAGTTCCAGGCTGCTGTTCAGCCAAATACATAAATTCTTAACCCTTTTGAACTCTCAAGTCCCAGAATCTCAAATTCACACACAATCATACAGTTAAGTTGTTGAATATTTTGAAACCAATTTCACTGGGAGCTCCCAGTAAAATTAGTTTCAAAATATTCAACCGAATATTTCGTACAGCATAACAATTATATAATATTTGGTATTTGGGTGTTTTCCTCGCATTCAAGCGGTCAACAATCCGACTGAGAGTTGATACATCATACCTGCCTCATTCAGTCAAACAATGATGTTTTCATACCATATAAATTCAGTCATATCGCAGTGTCCTATGCAATATTGCCAGGAAAATCAGCCATCTATAAGAGCTTGAATTAAGTGGCTATATGCGTGTGAAAAACGCTTCTGGCGCCGATATTCATTTCCATGGTAGCAGATATTTTAAACATTAACAACACAAGACTAATGAAAGCATAATACACACTCTGATCAAGGCAAATCACTTTTTTTCGATTGACGACATCGCCACAAGGGATTATGTTTATGATCAAAATACGAAGTCCAATCACTGATAGACAAAAAAAATGGGCTGGTGGGCATGCCCAAGGATATATTATGTGGTTGAGTGATTTAATTTCTGAAATTCCAGAACCTTAAATTTAAAACATCCACACAAGTGAGACTGCTGAATTTTTTTAAAAGTAATTTGACTGGGAGCTGTTGCTGTCTAAAGGCCATTTTCCATGTTCATGTGTTGCGCATGCGTATAAGGTATGCGTATGTGTATAAGGTTTATGTATAGCCTGCGTTTTTGTAAGAAATCTTTAAAAGGAATTGAAAATTTGGAAAATACCCCCAATGTGACGTCATATGTGGGAATTCCTTTTCCATATGGTTGCACGTATGCGTGAAAAAATGACTCCCTTTTTGTGGACATGTATGCACATGCACACCAATATTCATCACACATGACGGACTTGTGGAAACATCACATATAATTAAATTTGCATCGAAAATGTACGCATACGTACACACTTCAAGTATACGCATGCAACATGAAAAACGTTCATGGAAAACAGCCTTTAGGCAGCATGTGGCCAATTGCTGTCTCAAAATGATCAACAGAATATTTCATGTATTGTACAGATTGTGTTCTATCTTGTCTGTAGGCTCACAAATATTTTAACCCCTTCACAACGAAGCCGGCCAAAACTGACCTCTTTAGTGGTCCACGGGAATGTCCATTTGCAGGCCAAGAGGAGACTATTTTTTGAAAATTTACAACTGGAATGACTGGCTCGATAATTGCCAGTCATTTCTGTGGTAAATTTTCAAAAATAGTCTTCTCTTGGCCTGCAAATGGACATTCAATAAGTAAATATATTAATTTAAAAAAAAAATTTAGTCATTAAAGTGTTAAAACACATCATCATCCTAGAAGATTGCCCTCGTAGTATCCAAATATGATACTAAGGGAACAATCGTCACCCTGTAATGAACAAATGTGGTCAAGAAAATATTCATATTTCTTTATTGAATGTCCATTTGCAGGCCAACAGCAATGACTGGTTCGGTTATCCAGCCAGTCATTCCAACTTCAAATTTGTATATACTCTTCTCTTGACCTGCAAATGGACATTCCTCAAGACCATGTAGCAGTGGCCAGTTTTTGTTTGAACGGCTTTGCCAGGAAAGGGTTAAAACAATTAGATGGAATGTCATCTCTGGCAGAAAAACATTAACCCTTCCAAGCCAGCAAAGAGCTTCTATGATGGTTTTTATGAGTGTTCATTTCAGGCCAAGACAAATTTATCGCTGGAATGGCTGACTCGATGACCAAGACAGCCATTCCAGTTTTAAATCTTCAGAAATACTCTCATCTTGGCCTGCAAATGGATATATACAAAGCAAATAAATTCAATTTTCTTGACAAATCGTGATCATTAAAGGGTTCATTAAAATAGTTTCACATTTTACACTCAGATATTGTAGACATTGCTTATTCCAGCGCACTTCCAGAATATTTCTCAGATTTTTCTGTATCTTTTGTTTCCATCAAGACCAGAATTGGGCATTCCTGGTTCACTGGAACATGAGTTCTTATGCTAAAACTGGAATCAAATCTAATCAGTAGTTGAACAAACAGATCCAATTATTGCAATACTCTCTTCGCTCCCAATAGGTCGAGGCCAATAAGGAGCAAACACCGTTGCGAATGTCATAAGCTAACTTACCAATAGTCTGAGGTGAATGGCATCGATGTGGCAGCGTAGGCGATATGTTGGATGGAATGATCATAGACCTGCGTGCCTGGCTGCGGGAACTGCAAAAGCAAGAATAATGTCACAGAACACGGAAATCTAAGTACTGGAAAACATGATTTTTGCTGTCACAATATGCGCCAGCTTTAACCCTTACCACTCCAATGTCAAAATTTTAAATTTTCAAATTAAAGTAAAAGATGAACTTGTTTGTTTTTCAAAAAATTTGGTGGAAGATGGTGCTGTCGTAGACAGCAACATCTCCCACCAAACTTGTTGAAAAATGTACACTACTTTCTTTGCTATTAAGACTGTAAATGATAGAATATTGGCACTAGCGTGCTACGGGCAGGGGTTGAAATAAGGCTCTTTTACATGCACAATGCAGGTAAAAATATGGCTGGTGCAGGTAAATTTGTTATACTGGGTGCACTGGGTACATGCACATTTCTGGCTGATAAGCTATAATGTTAACCCTCTACAACAACTCCCTGAAAAAAGAAATTCTTTATAATATAAAACCTTTAGGTTGAATATTTTGAAATTAATTTGACTGGAAGACATGGCAGCAAAGGCTTCTAGTCAAATTAATTTCAAAATGTTGAGTGAAAGGATTAATTTATGTGCATGTAGATTTTTTGCTGTGCGGGCAAAATCCAAATGTTAGATGCACTTTGTGCATGTAGAACAAAATTCTTATTTCATCCCCCCCCCACCCACCACACCCCATCACCACCCACCCACCCATCCCCCTCCACCAAACCCCCAGGCTATGGGTTAACCCTAATTAATGGTTAACGAGGTTAAAAATTCCCTCTACAATAGAGGAGTCCAAGCTGTCAGGCAAGTATAATTATGACATCATAGTCAAATACATCACACAAGTAAGCTGATATCACAATTAAAATATGTCATGAATGGCATATCTAAGTCCTTCATGAACTCTTAACCCGTACCACTCTAAGGGCAATGTTCTATCTTTTACTGTGTTAATAGCAAAGAAACTGGTGTACATTTTTCAAAAGATTTGGTGGATGATGTTGCTGTCTACAACAGCACCATCTTCCGCCAAATTTGTTGAAAAATGAACACCAGTTCATCTATTAATTTAATTTGAAAATTAAAAATGTTTATATCAGAGTGGTAAGGGTTAATAATTTGTCAATCGGTACAAATTGTATGTTTTTACCATTTAATAGCCATTCCGTTGAATATTTTGAAACTAATCTGACTGGGCACTGTTCCTGCCATACGCAGCAACAGCAACCAGTCAAATTTGTTTCAAAATATTCAACATGTTAGGTATGATGAAATTGGGACTCTGGGAATTCATGACAAAAACTAATGGCTCCTGAGGAAAGAATATTCTGAATTTTGTTCAAATCAACTTAGTCTACCAGAAGCCATTTTACAGAAACCAAATAGTCGCATTCGTACAAACTTATGAACAAACTTACTTGTATAGGCGAATGTAGGACCAGAAACATTTCTATGTTCCCTCAAACTTGGTTTGTCTTCAAGGAGTTAACAAATTATAGACAAGTTAAATCAGTACTTACCTTCCTCTTCGACTCAGGCTTATCTCCTTCTGAAAAACAAAACATTGCCAAAGTTATGTTAATTCTTTTAATTTGTTAAATTTTCTCATCAAAACTGTTCATCTGCAGACTATTAACTCTTACAACTATGATATCAATTTTTTTAATTTTCAAATTAAATTAAAAGATGATCTGTGTTCATCTTTCAACAAATTTGATGGATGATGGTGGTGTCTTAGACACTAGACAGCAACATCGTCCACCAAAATTGTTGAAAAATGTACACCAGATTCTTCGCTGTCAAACCAATAAAAAATAGAATTTTGACTTCAGAGTGGTAAGGGTTAAATTAAAATTTACAACTGGAAAAGTGGCTTGGTTATCGAGCCAGTTATTCCAGCGGTAAATTTGCAAAAATTGTCTAATATCTTGGTCTGCAAATGGGCTGTATGTACAGTAGAGCTCAGAAATAAATTTCTATTTCCAGAACGAAAACAGAAACATGTTAATTTAGCACGATTTGGTGTAAGAAATGTTCTGTTGAGTATTATGAAAATAATTGGATTGGAAACCATCACTGCCTTTAGACAGCAATGTCCTCCAATTCAATTATGGTCCAAATATTCAACAGTAACCTTTAATCTGCTTTGAAAACAGTAAGTTATTTCTGAGCTGTACTGTTACAAGTTGGGCAACCAACTTATGAAATTTAAGTTTCAATCTGAACAGGTCTTGTGGTGGAGCAGATATATTGCATCTTTATTATGTGGGGTTGTATGTATAATATCTACCTGTATTACTTACCACGGATTGCATCACACACATCTTCAACCATAAAGAAATCTTATTAAATTAAAGGCTTGGGTATGTATCTAAAACAGAAGCAATTTGACAAAAAGCTATCTGACTGAAACATGTTGCATAAGTCAACACGCCTTAGGAACTTAAAGTTACTTGGTCTTTGAAGTAATATCATGGTACCTAACTGTGACCTTGTCAAAATATGTATATAGATATCAGCTCCGTACTAGAAACGTCAAATAATTGTAATAATATTAACCCTCAAGAACAGCTTCAGCACTGGTCTTGAAAAATGTCGATTTGCAGACCAAGAGAAGCCTATTTTTGGCGAATTTACCACTCGAATGACTGACTCCATGACCGAGCCAGTCATTCCAGTAGTATATTTTCGAAAATAAGCTTCTCTTTCTCTGCAAATGGACATTTTCTATGAGAAAATTGGAATTTTCTTGAACAACTTCGAGTGATAAGAGGTTATGGACAAGATAATATTATCTGCCGACTATTGTGCTAAATGTCAGCTGCAGCTCTGTCCTACGTCAATAATTATATGATAATTCGTCAAACGATTTTAACACCTAGACACCTTGAAAGCAAATCTCTTCTGACAACTGGTGTTCATTTTTTTTAAACTAATGTTGCTGAAGGATGTTTCACTTTCAGCAACCTTTAAGTTTTAAAAATCTCCCCCGGCTCTTCTTCGCCTAAATTTTGTAAAAATTTACCTGTTGACATAAGCAGGATAAGGGTTAATATAGCATGTTAATTCCCACAATTTTAAATATTTCTATGGAATTAAGAAACTGCCAAATATATTTAGACCAACTTGACCAAGCTTCATTGCTGTCTAAGGCATCAATTACTTGAGTCAAATTGTTTTAGAGTATCTTCTGTTATAATAATCATCTCGTGTAGATTACTACAGAATCTATGACATCTCGAATGAGGTGGTTAACCCGGCATGCTGATGTACAATTGTACTGAGGGAGGTCATTCAAAAGATTTCACTAGGCAGGTATAGCTATGAGAAAGTGATAAATAAAGCCTGCGCACTCGTCGCACTCGTCGAGTGCATGCACGCACGCACGCACGCACGCACGCACGCACACACACACACTGATAACAGTGGTGATCACAAATTAAACTAATGGGTGCATGACTATCGACTGGTTAGCACATAGAAATTGAAGGCGCACATTGCCTGCTGACTGCTGATTATTTTGGATTTTTAAATGAAATTATTTTTGTTATTTAGAGTTGAAAGGGTGAACACAATATTTCATGAAGCACAGGGGTCGACTTAACTTTTAAAGTTTACTGGCCAACCGGGCCAGCAAAGTTCAAAAGTAGCTAGCCCGACAAGAATATAACTGCAGGCACAAAAGCTTCACCGTTACATGTTTTTGCAAATTTAAATTTTGGTATGTAATATATCCCGGTCAAAATGCATTGTGCTTGTCTATTTAATCAGTGAAGTAGCTTGTAAAACGCTATGATTTTGGACGTGGTTTACCATTACTTGCGATGTATGATGGTCAGAAATGCCACCTCCGGTCATTTCTTTAGACCTATATTGCCAACGCAGTACCGCAAAAACACTATCGTTCCGAACGCACATATATGCATATGCGTCTCGCTTAGAAAATTTTTTACGTGGAAATTTTAACTGGCCAGCCGGACTGGTTACTTCAATTTTTAACTAGCCTGATGTAAAAGCCACTGGCCCCGGGCCAATGCTTAAATCGACCCCTAAAGCATGTGGCCATTTTGGCTGCCCAAGCAGCATGATTAATCCAACATGAGATATGAACGTTTAGGTTGAGCTAAACATAAAGCGTTAATGTCAAAAAGACAAATACATTTGTATTTTACCAATGTCAAAGGGACCGTAACCTTTGACCTCAAGGTCATTGTGTATTATAAGTATGTGTCCAAGTTTGTGTCCAGTATGAATAACCAAAGATGAGATACATGTATATGCACTGCTACATGTAAGTTGAGCCAAATGCAAAATGTATGTCGAAAAAAACCTGCAAAATTTTATACCATAGCCCATAGGCACAATGGCCTTGAACTTAAGACATTTTATCCCAGGGTCATTTTGACATCCTCTCATTATCCGGAACCATGTGTCCAAGTTTGGGTCCAATACGAGTAATCAAACATGAGATATGAACTGATGTGTTGAGCTAAAAGCACATTAGATGACGAAGACACCGACGACGATGCTGCCACCACATTGATCATCATCATTGCTACTGCTGTAGGATGACGCAGAGGCTACCACAATACCTTGTTTTCCTTTTTTTTTTTAATTTGGACAAATCACAATCATTTAAAGAGCTAATACTATCGTATGCATACACAAACAAATAGAAACAGAGCAGTATCCTTAATAAACTGTGGAACTGAAGGTGTAAACAAAACTTTGGGATTGGAAGATATTCCAAGATTTCATGGGAACATATTTGCCAAATTTAGCTTTTATCCATTCAGAGATGGTAACATTTGCCACTGTTGTTGACCAATGATGGTCAATGATAAGCCGCCATTGTGAGATCGATAAGGTCAGAGAATAAGTATATTTAACTCAAGTGTATTTACACTAGGCATCTAACAATAACAACAGAGGACTGCCGGTATTAAATTTTACTCCGAATACATGCCGAAGACAGTTAGATATCTTCACCACAGAACATGCTTATAATGATATCATTTGAACTTTTGAATAGTTTGTTTTTCAGAATAAACATCAAGGACTAGATATGATGTAATAATAATCTAGATCATGCATACATGTACATAAACTTATCGCGTTTAATATGACTCAATTTCCCCTTCAATGGTCAAAATCCATTAAAACTGGCCACTGTAGTGGGCTTGCTAAATGGCTATTTGCAGGCCAGATGAAAACTTATTAGCAAATCTGCCATTGGAATGAGATTTACTGAGCTAAAATGAGGAATTTTAAACCAATCAAGATCATCATTAACCCGTTACTGGTCACGCCGGCCAAAACTGGCAGCTGAAGTGCTGTTTCAGAATTGATATTTGCAGGGCAAGAAGGCTTTTTTTTTTAATTTGCCACTGGAATAACTGATGAGCCAATCAATCCAGTGGTATATTTTCAAAATAGTATTCTCTTGCCCTGGAAATAGCAATTAAATTCAATAGCAAAAGGGAAATACTTATATTTTATCAAGCAAACTTTTACTAGTGAAGTGTTAATATTTAATAGTCATCGGAGTATAGAATCAAATACCACAAGGATGAATAATTCAGAATATGGAATCGGTTTCGGATGAGAGCAATTCTTCCCAGGCATGGAGAATAAAATACCAGCTTACTCGTATTCATTTATAATTAAAATCATTCTACAAGATAGATAGATATGAACATCACTACGCAATGACCCGTCACCATTCAGAGAGGACAAATAGTTCTAGTTTTATAAGAAACAATGTATTGGATTTATTGAAACTAATTATAAATTATCCTAAAAAAAATCTGTTTCAAAATAATCAACAACTTACTTGCATAGTTGCTTTGAAATTGAGATAGCCGTATTTCGGAGATGAAAGGGTTAACATTTTTCTACTGCATATATCTTGGCGTAAATAGCCTATATACACACTGGTCAATTTCATTCTGAATTTGTAGCTAGTTCAATTGTATAAAACTAAATTTGTAATCAGATTTTTCTTACTTGAACAGGACACAGACTAATTCCTGGAAAAGTATATTCTTTACGATATAACTTATTCTGTTGAATATTTAGAAATGTATTTGACTGGGAGCCTTCTACTCAAATTAATTTCAGAATATTCAACCGTTTTCCTGCATGCTAGTATTGAAAATGAGATATTGGGAATTCATCGGTGACAGGGTTAATACCCAAGTCGGCTCAAATGGCTCGGGTTGCGAGAAATGTCCATTTCCACACCAAGAGAAACTATTTTTGAAATTTTACCACTGGAATGACTGGCTCGAAATTATCAACCAGAAATGTGGACCTTGCAAGCAATGCAAGCATGAAGCTCGACTTTACGACTTCGCGATGAACTATGAAGCTTGACTTCAAGCATAAAATAAATACAGAAGGCGTAACAATATGTACACTTATCAATGACCATGACCATTGAGTTTGACCCCAAACTCATTGTCTTATCCCCTCTCATTAGCAAGTATCTAGGTTTGGGGGCATTTATGATTAACCCAACATGAGATATGAACTGCTAAGTTGAGGTAAAAGCAAAATGTTATTGCTGAGACAACCCTTGAGTTTTGTCATTATCACACTGACCTTGAGCTTTTCATGCCAAGGTCATTGTATCATGCCATCTCATTTTAAGGGCGCTTTATGAGCTGTACTGTAAAATATTCTCTTCAAACCAGTAATTATTTGAGCTTGATATTATCAGTCATTTCCATGAAATTATTTACACAGTATGAATGGACCTTTACAGTTTTAGCTATGCCCCGCCCATCTCCAGTTAATCTCCGCCCACCTCGCTCTTGTTGGGATCGATCAATCCCTGAACTGAACTGAATTTCTAGAAAACTCTACAGGGAAACCTGTTGAATATTTCGAAACTAATTTCATTGGGTTCTGTTGTTTCAAAATATTCAACACGATGTTTATTAAATGGTAAAGACATACAATTCATGTGTCGTACTCTAAGCGCTAAAGACGGACAATAGCGAATGATTCATGATGTCATGATTATGATGTCAGCCTACATGTCACGTAGTTGATTATGACATCATATGATTGAGTGAGGAAATGGATTCATGAATTAACCCTGGAATGTTTTTTGTGAAGAAAATAATCATTTGCTAAGTCAATGTCCATTTGTGTGCTAAGAGAAGATTAGTTTTGAAAATTTACTGCAGGAATGACTGGCTTGGTTATCGAGTCATTTCATTTGTAAATTTCCAAAAATAGTCTTCTTATTTTGCAAATGGCTATTTCTCAAGATCGCTCGCTGTAGATGCCATTTTTGGCAGACTTCAACCATTAAAGACTTAAATAATACGTAGAATTTTCTCTCACTACTTAGACTGTTCAGATTTCAGAAACCTGGTAAACAGTCAGAATGACATGAATAAGATTTTATTAAGGGAACTAACTCTTTCAAATATACTTTGAAGCCAATTAAGAGTTATCTCCCTTAAAGTGAATTTTGACTACAAGCTTGCTATCGCGTGTGTGTGTGTGTGTGTGTGTGTGTGTGTGTGTGTGTGTGTGTGTGTGTGTGTGTGTGTGTGTGTGTGTGTGTGTGTGTGTGTGTGTGTGTGTGTGTGTATGTGTGTGTGTGTGTGCGTGCATGTATACGTGTATTGTTTGCTTTTATTTTGTCATAAATGTGAGTTTGACATCATAATTTTTCACTTAACCCTTACAACTCTGATGTCAATATTCTATTTTTTACTGGGTCAATATCAAAGAAATTGGTGTACATTTTTCAACAATGAACCATCTCCCAACAAATTTGTTGAAAAATGAACACCAGTTCATCTTTTAATTTAATTTGAAAAGTCAAAATTTTGACATCAGAGTAACACGTCATCACTTAACAAGCCTATAAAGGTTACATAACGGACATCATTATTCAAAAATTATCATGCTGATGTTAAATGTTTGAATTGTTGCCGAGTCAGTAGAAGACAGACTGGTGTTCATATTGAAGAGAACGTTGCTGACTTGCTGAAAACCCCCCACAGACACACCCCTTGCGGGTTGGTCTGTTGTTTTATTAACCACTATAAAAACATACTTACCGTTCAATCACTACTTGCTAAATCAATTATTTGCATTTTGCTATCAGAATAAGATTTTAATGCCTGCATACACACCTCCCCATGCCTAACCCTATTCCTATGGACCCTCAACCAGGCTACTGGTTGAGTCCCATCTCCAGCCTACCATCAGGTATAGACTGGCACCAGTCTATACTCACCTCATAGTGAGGCTTGTCGCTAAGCGCGCTCGCGCATGCGCATTAGAGCCCGAATAGGAAACAGATTCACTTTTCTAAATTTAAGTGCAAAATATTTAAAGTCTGATTCTCAAATCTTACCACGCGGGGTGGGTGAGGCCGGGTCATAGTGATTGAACGGTAAGTATGTTTTTATAGTGGTTAATAAAACAACAGACCAACCCGCAAGGGGGGTCTGTGGGGGGTTGTTATTACACCACAAAACCATCCATTACCGTTCAATCACTACTTGCTAAACCCGTAGATTTGGTCAGTGCCCCCTGTCCACATAAGGTGGGAGGAGATTAGAGAATCAGTAAACCAGGATAAAAATCAAACCAATCTTATCCCAATGTTAATAACATAACATTATAGTGTATTTAGCTCAATCACACCGTGATTAGCAAATAAGAACAACTTGAACTTAAATAAATAACTAAAAACCAAAAGAAGACTCTCACCATTTCTCACAGACGTATAGTCCTAACGAAAATGGTGGGAAGTGCTTGGTAAATAGTCTTCGGCTTTTTTAGTTAACAAACAAGGATAAAATTAAATCAATCTTATCCAAATGTTAACAACATAACCTAATAGAGCATTTAGCTCAATCACACCGTGATTAGCAAATAAGAACAACTTGAACTTAAAGAAATAACTAAAAACCAAAAGAAGACTCTCACCATTTCTCACAGACGCATAGTCCTAATGAAAATGGTGGGAAGTGCTTGGTAAATAGTCTTCGGCTTTTTTAGTTAAAAGTGGAAATGTTATGAAAGAAGGAAGCTGCTGCACTCTGGTCTTTGAGATAAAAGGATTTAAAGGTGTATTCACATTTCCCTCCTGCCACCTGCATGAACTCATCTAAAGACGAACCCTCAAAAAGAGCGAAAGAAGTAGCCCTACCTCTAACGTCATCGGCTTTAATAAGGGAGAGATTAACTTGATCCGGTGAGGCTATCTCCTAACAAGGCTTAATTATTCTCTCAAAAATCCATCTGTCAATCGAAGAATTAGAGACCGTCTTAGATAACTCTTCCTCGTAGGAAAAACATAAATGAGATGGATCGACTCTTATAACCTCTGATCGCTGATTGAATGTTCCTAATGCCTTACTAGGACACCAAAATTTTTTGGATGGCGACAGACGAAAAAGATTTAAAAAATGATCGGACTAGCGGGATAGCGGTTAGTTTGAGTTTTAGATAAAAAATTCCTTCTGGGATATCAAACCAAGCCGTCTCCTGAACCTATAAATCTCTCCTTTTCAGCCGAAAGAGCATGAATCTCTTGAACGCCTTCCAGCAGAGGCTGTAGCAACAAGAAACAACAGCTTTGACAATTAAAACAAAACCAAGCTTACTACTGGTAGAATAAACAGGTTCAAAATGGCGACCTGCCAAAACTTGAAGAACCAAAGCCCAACTCCAGGAAGGTACAGGCTTAGCAATCTGAGGACGAATATTACTTAGACCTCTAATAAAGCCATTAAAAGTCTTAGTATCCTAGTATACGGGAAGAAGAAGAGGGAAATCTACCAAAAATTTAGGTTTAAAAAGCAAATCCTCTTTGGCCAAAAGGGAGCTATCAGAAGAATTTCGCAAACCTGATCCTTTACCCTCTTCAAAACTAACTGAATCAAAATCGTTCGAGAGAAGGCATAGGCGAACATTCCTGTCCACTAGTGAGACAGAGCATCCAACCCCAGGGCTTGACTGTCCGTAAAAGGATACATGTAAGAGAAGATCTGAGCATTCAGAGAGGCCGCGAACAGCTCTACTAAAGGACAATCCATAAGACTAAACCTCATTCCTCCTTCTAAAATGAAAGAAAAACCCCATGGCAATGACTGAACGAATCGAGATTTAGAAGCCTAACAGACAATCCAACCAATGCACAGAAGCCTGGATCTACTTTCCAATGAATAGCCTCTTCTCTAGACTCCTTGCCAATCATAGACAAGCAACAACCCCTCTAAAGCTAATAGCTTCTAATAATAAGGAACAGAAGACCATTTTGGAAGAAGAGACTACATATAAGGATTCTAGATCCAAGAATATCTAGCCCCTTTTAATAAGGCCCCCCCTTAAAGAAGTGTCAAACTTACTATATGCTAAAGAGGACTGCTCATAGAAAACACATAGATTACATATGGCAAAAATCCTGGGCTATATCATAATGCTCAGTCCTCACTAAATAGGTAACTCACGTTTATTATGGATATTTTAATAATACCGCTTACTCTGAATGGAGACCAAAAAGGGTCATATCAGTATAGCCTAACTTATTAATAATGCTAAAGACTCTGCAAAAATTATAGATAATATTATTTACAGAGATTTAAACCAGAGATTGTGGCAAACCAAAACCCCATAGTAAGTCTATGGGAGTGCTTATAGTCAAGATATAGCCAAATCATGTGCCTGAGAGCTACATGAACTACGGGAAAGTTACTAGTGATGACCGTCATCACAATTCTATGAAAAGAATACATGACAAGGTCCTGATAAGAGAACTATGGCCAACATTAGACTATCTAATTAAACCATCGTATAACAATGGAGATTTAATAAAAATTTGTATTGAATACATCAACGGTTGCCTAGCCGCTCGGGCTTGCTGATAAATAAGATCTCCTAAACAATTCGATATTTATGCCAAGAGGCAGAAAACTTAAGATTTTACTAAATTTATTGATTCTTATATTTATAGTCTTAGCATCAATAATTTCATCTTTGTACTAACAAATGACATTGTGTTAGAAATCCCAAAGAAAGGAAAGATTGAACACTGATACTAGATATTAACTGATTGAATACTGAATTTTGCAAACAACATATTACAACTGTAATATCTCTGGACTTGCAAAGATTTAGAAAACAGTTTGACCGAAAATACTTGGTGGATGCTTAAATCCAAAGATTCTCGTCCGCTCTTCCCCCCCCTCCAACCCCACCCCAACCGGCCTGCCGCCAGCCCCCAGAAAACAATCTCAACCTGCAAAAACCCAATAATCACCGAATAGTCCAGGAATAATCCGACCGAAAATTGCCGGTGGCATCACCAACAACCTTCAGCCAAACTGCACCCAAAATACCCAGCAAATCCCGAGCTCCGCCCCCCCCCCCGAACCACCGTCCAAAGGCCCGCAGCAACCCAGTCAAAATAGAGCAAAAATTACGCTATAAAAGGAAAAACAAACAAAATCTGGAAAAAATTAAAACAAAACGAACTCACCGAAACTATGTCAACGCAGAAGAAGAATCCGACTCATATTCCTCCTTCCTGCCTCTTTATCCGATTGATTATCTTTTCTAAGCGAATAATGTACTTGTAGACATTATCCTGTACTCATAATGATCCTATGAAACCTCTACTGAATCTAATTCTTTTCAGCGACTGACAAAATTATACGATTTACTTAAAAATCAGGGTTATCCCATATCCCATCCACAAATAAACTCCCTTTGGTTAAATAAATATGTCAACCTGCCGACATAAGAGGTAAAAGGAGCGAGAAAAAAAGCTGAATGGCCCGAAGACAACTGGCCATCTAAAGTTGGATGAAAGCAAAAATCGTATCTCGAAATAATGCGTAAAATACACACTGACTTATCGGCTGATGAAATGCGCATATAAAATAATCTGCAACAACATCCCATATGGTAACCAGTCAGGAGTCTTTAATTACGTTGAAAATTGTCCCTGATAAACAAATAAATGCCTGAATAGACTACAATTCCAAGAGAGACTACAAGACTGGCAATGCCTTGGTATGAATATTTTCAGACATTAAACATTCCCAATATTAAACAAATAAGGAAATAAGACTAATTCTTAGGCAAGAAGATGACTAGACTCCAGGAAAGCCGATGTGGAAAAAGGGAAACGGAAATGCATAAACCGGAAGTATACTACCGGACACTGATCAAAATCCTACAACCCGGATGTACAAAATTACCGGAAGAGGAAGCTGAAAAACCGGAAATGGATGAACAATGAAATGCCGGGTAAAACCGGAAATGACCCTATCCCCGGCTGTACGAAATCTGGATGTGGAAAAAAGGAAAAGGAAATGGATAAAACCGGAAGTAGACTACCGGAAACTGATCAAGATCCTCCAACCCTGCTGTACAGAATAACCGGAAGAGGAAACTGAAAAAACGGAACCGGAAATTGATGAACAATGCAATGCCGGGTCCAACAGACCCGGATATGCATTCTTCCGGAAGCTCTCCTGAAACCGGAAATGGAAATCGGAAGTCTATCCAGGTCTGGACGACCCAGAAGTACACCCCTAAGACCGGAAGCGGAAGTGTACTGACTATCGTCCAAACCGGAAACGGAAACGCCTCTGCCGGAATTCGAAAATAAAAGGAGTCCTCAGACTCCGGATATCCAGAAGCGCTAATAGAACCGGAAACGGAAGTAGGTACCAGATCTCTAGGACCCGGATGTCCTACCTAACCAGAAGCCAGACCGGAAGTGGCCGAACGGAAGTGGTAACCAGATCTTACCGACCTGGATTACCCACTAAACCGGAAGTCCTACAGGAAACGGAAACCACCGAAGAAGGAACCGGATCTTGAAGACCCGGATGTCTTGCTAGACCGGAAGTTCGGACAGAAAAAGACTGAGATGCGGAAAAACGGAAGTAAACCCGAGTCCACCACAACGGAACTTAACGACCGGAACCACCGTAAAACTGGCATTCTCATAAGGACTGGCCTTATAGACGCCAGTTTCAGCCGATGCTCGGATGCTCGGATGCTCGGATGCTCTTGACTTCTGCTTTGGTGACACTAACCTGCATCGAGGTTAGAGGGGCCGACATTCCCCATTTGCGGGAATGCCCGCTAGCCTTCGGGCTATCCTCCGAACTTGAAGAACTTTCTTGCTTATTTGGCCTCCTTAATAGCAGAAGATATTTGCTCATCGAGAGATTTAGTCAGCACGGAGGCAAAATGTTCGAACCTCGCAAAAAGCACCAACCCGGCGTCAGAATTCCCCGACGAGCGATTGTGACAGACAAATCTTTAAAAATCAAATCAAAATGCTTTCGCTACCGAAACCGGCCACCCTTTACAAATTCCACACATAGAATTGGGTGTACCGGATGTAGACTTCGCACAGATGTGCCCGGCGAACTCGATAGAGTGATGACGATCACATTTTGACGATGAACACTTTGCCTTATCTGACAATTCGTTACAGGCTCTAGAAATGGACTGGACATTATTAATGATGATGATGAAGTAAGGATAGGCATAATAATCAAGATACCACGAAGCAAAACGATCTTCGCAAAAACCGGTAATATATAAAATTCGTCTTAAGATACCATATAAACACAATTATACTTCCTAGACGTAACTTAGGGAGGATTGACTTCATATTGGGCATATTCTTCCGAGATATAAAGTCAAAAGGTATCACTGACACAGCGCAAAACACAAAAACTTATACAAATATTTTTAGACAACTATTCTGCCTGCAGAATAATTGAAAAGTGAATCTGTTTCCTATTCGGGCTCTAATGCGCATGTGCGAGTGCGCTTAGCGGCAAGCCTCACTATGAGGTGAGTATAGACTGGTGCCAGTCTATACCTGATGGTAGGCTGGAGATGGGACTCAACCAGTAGCCTGGTTGTGAATGTTTTGATTCGTTTCACTCTCCTCATACAATTCACCTTTCCAGAGTATCCATCCATCATCTGACCTCGTATGATGTCATAATCAGCTCAGCGCATGTATGACGACGTCACAATCATTACGTTACAAATGATTCCATATAGACCGTCATCGAATCTCAAACAGTCCGACATGTTGTATGAATTGTATGTCTTTATAATTCTTTGCGATTTAATAAAGATGCTGTTGAATATTTTGAAACTAATTTGACTGGGCACTGTTGCTGCCTTAGGCAGCAACAGCACCCAGTCAAATTAGTTTCAAAATATTCAACAGCTTACATGTGTAGCTTTTTGGAAATTGATAGTCAGGGTGGTCAGAGATCGACTGATCTCAACACGAGCGAGGTGTGGGTGGAGCTTAGCTACAGATGGTCGGGGCATAGCTAAAACTGAAAAGGGTCTCATCCAAACTCTCTAAAACATAACACACCTATTCTAGGGGTAAGTAGCCGCATCATAACGCTCTAATTAAGCAAAAAAAAATTATTCGCTGCCCTGCTAGGTTTAAGAAGTGTGCCCCAGGCAGAAATTTTAAACAAGAGGCCCAAGGGCCTGTGAGACTCACCTGGACCATTAGCATTTGAACAATTTGCATTTAAATAAAAAATGGATAATTTCCGGAAAATCCAAGATGGTCACCCAAAAAGTCCAGATTCACGTTTGATATGTTCAAGCCTACCATCATAGGATCATTTCAACCAAGTTTTTCTTGAAATCAGGCCATTGATTATAGAGTATCATTTTTACATGGTTCCGGAGAATTTTCAGAAAATCAAAGATGGCCACCAAAACATTGACCTATCAAAATTTGGAATACAATTTCTATAGGATCCTTCCAACCACCTACCTCCTTTTGATTAAAATTAGTCAAGTGCTTAATGAGGAGTAGGTTTATAAAGAAAAAGTTGACGGACAGGCGACAGGCGGACGGGTGGCTGCCGTGGCGTAAGCTCACTTTCAGGATTAACACATATCAATACCATGACCTTTGACCTTTTGACTCCAAAGTAATTGACTCATGAGATATGAACTACTAAATTGAGCTAAAAGCAAATATTATTATTGAGAAAAACCTTGAGTTTAGTCATTATCTCACCAACATTCACCTTTTGATGCCACGGGGATTGTGTCATGCCATCTCATTATAGGGAAGGTTGTGTTTGAATGTGGGCCATACATGCATGCATGCTTGAGCAAACATGAAATATAAACTACTAATTTGAGCTAAATCCAAAACGTGTCCAACTTTGGCTCCGGTATGATTTAAAGTTCTCATATATTGATAAAAGATATGTATCCTAAGTAAGTTTTAAAACGAATTGTAATTTTATTGACACTTTAACCCTTTAACACTAATATCAGCAAAAAATGGCTTCCGCAGTGGTCTTGAGAAATCTTAATTTGCAGAGCAAGAGAAAACTATTTTTGAAGATTTACCACTGGAATGACCAGCTCGATAACCAAGCCAGTCATTCCAGTGACAAATTTCCAAAAACAATCTTCTCTTGCTCTGTAAATGGACAATTTTTATGAGAAAATTAAAATTTTCTTGAACAAATTTGAGTGTTATGGGTGAACTAAGTAGGAGTGTGGCCGCTATTTTAGATAGACTTTGCTGACGCATTATTTCAGATTCTAATGTCTTCACCAGTGAGCAATGCTTGGCATAAAACCATTCTCGCAACGCAAACTTTCCAGAATGCCCTCTAAGCGTCACAAATGTACTATACATGAGCATATGTATATACAACATTTTGACCCTATACAAATTCATTCCTGTAATTAAAACAAGAGGCCCAATGGGCCTGTATCACTCACCTGGAATTACTGGCCACTGGCACAACCGAACAAAACAAGATGACCACACAAAATTTACCAATCAAATGTCTGTGAAGAAGATTTAGACAAATCTTTATAAAATTTGCCCAGTGGTTACTAAGTACCGTATTTATTCTATTTTTCCTACCCCTCCCAATTATACCATCCCCATGTTTTTGAGAACGGTGAAAAAAAAAGCAAATTACCAATAGTAAGAACTAATAAATCTTCCGCAGTCATCTAGTCTTCAAAGAAAAACATATAGAAAAAATAAAACATGCAGCAACATTTTGGTCATTTTCGTGAATACATGCGCAAAAAAAAATCTTTTTTCGTCAGATCCTGTCGTTCAATGACAGAGCGTCTAACGCTGTTGTTGAATTGGCATAAAAATATGGCTATAAACTTTCTAATGCATCGCTGAACGCATCACAAACACACCTCCAGTCAATTCGACCAATGCTTAAATTGTTTCTGATCAGCATCTTGACATTCAGTGATAAAGCTGCTAACGTGAATTATATAGCATATTTTCCGATGTATCAGTGAACGCATCACAAAGGCGCCTCCATTCCAATTTAACAACAGATAAATCATTTGTTCCTAACTTCGCTAAATGTCACCTTTATGTCCTAATTAAAGCCACAGAATAAATCTAATGTGAAAGTAGTAGTTTTCATGAATATTTGAGTAAATTTAGCAGAAATTGCATGAAATACTATAATTATATACTGATTCAAGGTGACTGAGTAAACCGTTCTAATTTTGTGGTATTTTTTTCCACCCTAATTAACACGCCCCCTGTGGTGACCGCTACCCGCCCTGCGGTATAATTAGAATAAATATGGTAAGTCTTTTTATGATTTTCTCAGAAATTTGCAGAGAATACAAGATGTCCACCAAAAACGCTAAATGTTGATTGATTCATTGTGGACAATGTCTTTTTGACATATTAACTTTTCATGGATAAATTTTAAAGGCGTTTCAGCCCTAATCATATTTCACAAAAACTAGATCATCCAAGATGGCCACAAAACCACTTGGTAAATCAAGTTCCCTCGAACAAACTTTGTTCAGCTCTTGCCCTAGATCATATTAAATGAGGTTTGCATCGATGCCCCCAGCGGTTTCTGAGAAGATTTTTAAAGACCTTTCTAAATGTTGACCAAAATCCAAGATATCGTCTTCCTTTGAACAAACTTGTAGTATCTCTATGCCCTAAGAATGCTTCCTGTCAAATATACGTGAAATCTGCCCAGCGGGTCTCAAGAAATTTTAAATTTTTCATTGCTTCAGTATGGGAGTTTTTGGCAGGAAAAAGATCCAAGATGGACGACAAACTGTTTATCCAACAATTTCGAAAATGTCAAATTTTGAATTGGAATGCCTAAAAAAACTATATAAAACCAATTTCGGCTTCAAAATCCATCAAATAAAAATATCCAATATGGCCTCCAAACAGCTACATTTTGATTGGTCCGTGGCGCCCATATCTTTTTACTTATCCACTTCCCTTAACAAACTTTAATGTCCCGTAGTCCCTAAACATACCTGCTAAATTTCGGCCCAATCTGTTCCCCATTTCTGAAGAAATCATTTTAGTGAAAACTAGGTCATCCAAGATGGTCGCCATACTATTTGGCCAATCAAGTTCCCTTGCACAAACTTGCTTCAGGTCTTTCACTGGATCATATTTCATCAGTTTTGAATGGATGCCAAGCGATTTCGGATTAAAATCTTTTTTTTTTAATCTGCTAAAATCTAAGATGGCTGCCAGTCAAATTGACCGATCAGCTTCGTTTGAACAAATTTGAATCTCTATGCATTACAGATTGTTCCTGCCAAATATAATTTAAATCAGCATAGTAATTCTTGAGTACGGGAGCTTTTGGAGGAAAAATGATCCAAGATGACCACCAATCCGTTTATTCGACAGTTTCCAAAATGACAAATTTGAGATAAGAATACGCAAAAACATACAAAAAAAACACAATTTTGGCCTCAAAACCATCCAAAATAATCCAATATGGCACTTGACCAAACTTTAATGGCCTTTAATTCCTAACCTTATTTCCCAAATTTCAGCCCAATCCCGTAAGCCATTCTAGAGTTGTTTTCGCAAAAACTATGTCATTCTAGATGGCCGCCATACCATTTCGTCAATCAACCTTTTGCCCTAGATGACGTTTCATGAGTTTTGGATCGATTCACCAAGCGGGTTCGGAGAAGATTTTTAAAGACATTTCTAACAAGAACTAAATGTCTCACCTGTCTCCTGTTTGTCACAGTGGCATTGTCATTTGACCTTGTGACCTTCATGTTATCATGCTGCTTCCTAACATTATAAGTAATCATGTATTCAAGTTTAGTTCCAATAGGATTAACCAATCCTGAAATATAAATGATTTTCTGAATGGAAAAACTTACGGTTGAAAAAGCAGAGGTCAGAGAGCAACATTAGAATGTCCTTTATCTTTGACCTGGAGACCTCCATGTCACCGTCCTGTATCCTCTTGGCATAAGCAAACATGTACCCAAGTTGTGTTCCATTAGGGTTAAGCAATCCCCAAATATAACATGATAACATTTGCTAAGCCTAAAAACTTAGCATTGAAAAATAAAGTTTTGTACGTCAGAATGGCATTGACCTTCGACGTTGTGATTTCAGTGTCAGCATGCTGCTTCCTAGCATCATAGGTTACAATGTATCCAAGTTTACTTCCAATAGGATTAACCAATCCTGAAAGATAAGCCAAGAAGTTTTACTAAATGCAAAAACTTAACATTGAAAAAGTTTTGTATTAAGGTTGCAGTGACCTTGACCATTGACCGTGTGACCTCAGTATTACCATGCCGCTTTCTAACAGCATAGGCAACCACATAGCCAGATTTAGTTGCAATATGATTAACTGATCCTGAAATATAAGCCGACACGTTTTGCTAAATGCAAAAACTTAACATTGTTGATGCCGCGGTCGTCATCGTCGCCGCCGCCGCCGTCATCGTCGCCATCGGAAAAGTGACACATATCTCTCACTTTCTGCTTCGCAGGCGAGACAAAAATCGGCCAAAATCCAAGATGGCCACCGGCCAAATTGGCTGATCGGCTTTGTTTGAACAAACTTGGATCTCTACCCCTAGGGATGCTTCCTACCAAATATAATTGAAATCGGCCCAGAGGTTGTTTAAAGAAAAGTTGGATAGATGGACAGACAGACGGATGGTCGCCACGGCATAAGCTCACTTATCCATTTTGGCCAGGTGAGCTAACAATGAATGCCATTGTTCACTTATAGGCAATGCCTATTATATTTTCATATTGTTTTATCAAGGGATGTAAATCTTCCAATCTATCAGTCAACTATTTCTACTTGATAATTTCCTCCCTTGAAATGATCTTTCAGCAAATAAGGCAAGCAGGCCATGTTTGGCAATGTGCTACAGATGCCCTACTCGAAGTCAACAAATATAAAGCCAGGAGAGGACATCATTACATAAATCTGCTAAGCATGCTACGAGGTGACCTCAAGAAAGCAGGACTCGGTACACTCAAGTCAAGAATGGACCTGAGGAAGCTAAAAATTTCGGTTGAGGACAGGACACAGTGGGCAAAAGCGAAAAACGACTGATTACAACTGTAGGCTATTTCTACTACTACAGCCGCAGAATACAGTAATATTACATAAGGCAAGCAGAATGATTTTAACACAATCAGAAATCCCAATACACCACATTCACCAATTTTGACGTTTTGTAGACATTTAGGAGTGAGCTATCCAAGGCGGGAAGCAGGAAATTATGTGCCATGATTAATTCTTTAATTTCATGAAATTTTATCACAAAAATTTCAATTCTCTTGAAGAAAATGTTCATTTGCAGACCAAGAGAAGACTATTTTTTAATATTTACCACTGGAATGACTGGATTGGTTATCGACGCAGTCATTCCAGTGGTAAATTGTCAAAAATAGTGTTCTGGCCACTGCAGAGGCCGGTTTTGGCTGTTAAAAGAAAAGTTGATGGACGATGGATGGGCGGTCGCCATGGCACAAGGGCATTTGGCTTTTCACGCAAAAGCGTTGGATTATCCTTTAGATTATCCAGATTTATTTTGATTTCCCAGATTTTTCTGAATTTTAAGATCAAGACCAAAGTTGTTTAATCTGAATGTCCATCAGTCACACCAACGTTTCTTGTGCTACGATTTGAGCCAAATTGGACCAGTAGCTTTTAAATACATACACAGATCCAGAATTTGATCAGATGCAGATCCAGATATTTAATCCAGATCACGTATACAAACATAAATGCACTATCCTCTTCTTACAGGGTAATTACTACAATAATATTAACAAATGAGAGCACATTGTGTGCGATACGTGTGTAACCTTTAACACTTAAAATATTTTCAAGGAAATTTCATAGAAAATGTTCATTTGCAGACGAGAAGACTATTTTTGAAAATTTACCACTGGAATGGTTGGCTCGATTATCAAAAATAGTCTTCTCTTGGTCTGGAAATTGACATTTCTCAAGATGATTGCAGAAGCTATTTTTTGTCTGACATGAGTGTTAAAGGGTTAAGTACTTATAATCATCTAGCATAGATCAGCTTAACTTTCACATCCATATTTCATTTGTTGGAATAGTGCATGTAAAAATATGAAAATCCAAATCAAAGGTTATGATTAAAATAGTTATTAACCATTTAATCGTCAAGATTGCTCAGCAGAGTCAAAATCTTTGCTCAGTCAATGTCCATTTGCAAGCTAAGAGAAGGCAATTTTTGAAGACTCACCACTGGAATGTTATCGAGCCAGTCTTTCCAGACATAAATTTTCAAAAAATAGTCTTGTCTTGGACTGCAAATGGACATTCATCAAGACCACAGCAGAGGTCGGTTTGGGCCAGCTTGACCATTAAAGATTTAAATATTGCGTTGAATGTTCTGTGACTAATTTGACTTCAGATTTCAGAAACCTGTTGAACAGTCAGAATGACATGAATAAAAGATTGTGTCCAGGGAAGTAACTCTTTTCAATATACTTTGTAAGTATATAAGAGTTATCTCCCTTGAAGTGAATTTTGACAAGCTAATTATAGTCTTTTCTTGGCCTACAAATGGTTGGTTTGGCCCACCTTGACCATTAAAGAGTTACCGCTATGTCTATAAGCTGTAATGAAAGCTTACCAGGCTGCTCACAAGAGAAGGTGCTGATGTCCCGAGTATCGTGCTCCGCATTCTAAGCAAATTGGTCGGCTCCACAAGCGCACTGACCGCTAAAAGAGATCACAATATCAGCCTATAGAGTACACATAAACGAGGATATTGCACTGGTTTGAAATTAACCCTGATGAGCCAGCGGGACTAGTGATCAGTAGACATTGCTAGCCCTACTGATTATTTACTAGCTCTTACTTGAGTAGATACAATGTATGGCGATTACTTAGTCCTTATTATACTACAGAATATCAAGGCAGAGGCAGGGGAACAGATATCACATTGCTACTAGACCACTGCCTTGGTCAATCACAGAGAAGTGCTATCACTGGTCAATTTCTACTGGCCTCGGGCTAGTGTGGTGGTGATAACTTCATCCCCTTGACTCTGGCATTGGTCATGGATACAGAAATAACTTGACTACGTCATGTTGCGCACACACAAAAATGCATCCATCGAGGAAGGTGGCCTAGTTCCTTTGTTTTATGGGCTTAATAATGTTAACACTGTCATGAATGTAGATTCTGTATACCGTCATTTCTCAACTAAAAGCTGCACTAGAATATATGTCGCACGCCCAAATTTGACCAAAATCCTCCCAAAAACTCTTGCATTCAAGTATAAGACACTGTGAAATTTAGAAAAAACGTACCTTTAAAAAAAATTGAAAATTGGTATAAAAAATTACCATCACTCAGCCAGCAGCCAAGCTAAATCCTTGCATATTTTTGCTTGTGTCCAGTCCATAAATGGGGTCAATTACATTGCATCTATTACTATACTATTACTTTCAATTCAATCTATTACTTTTACAATTACTCAGGATTTGATCTATTACTATTACCACTGCTATTACTGTCATATCTATTACTATTATATTTGAACCATAGGTATCGCTCACACACACACATACATGCGTGCAAATGAAAAAAAGTCAGGAATTTGAATAGTAACCCTTTCAGTTTCAAACCACTTATCTCAATTTCAAACCAAATAGACCAGCTGTTGAATATTTTGAAAATATTTTGACCAAATGTCTTCCAGGAAAAATGATTTCAAAATATTCAACAGATTGTTTCTTACACCATAAACAAATTGTTACATGCGCTAATGATAACAGTACTGAGTGTAGACTTTTACCTATATTTCCCCCAGTTCACCATACATGTTTTATTTACTGATACAACCTTAGTGAATAGCAGACTTTTTTCAGTTGTGGTCACATAATAGTCTATGCTTGACTGATTTTTAACTAGTTTAGCTCTCTGGGCAAATCTCAACATTCTAGATTCTACAAGATCAGGAAGACCACATAGTCCTGGAGCCCAGTGGCATTTAATTAGACATTTGAGTACAAAATGTTTGATGGTAGAAATTTAGTTACGGACCAGTGCTGGGATAAAAATTGCCATTCTTTTTCAGAATTGGTGCTTAAGGTAGGGGGCGCCACTAGAACTTCCCGCCAAAACCTGTTTTAATCAAAATTTGATGTACAAGGTTAATTCTTTTCAGAATTGAATGTGGTTACGTAATTTGCCAAATTTTATAACTTAAGAATGAAACGGTTGGTGCAGCATTAATTAAGAACGGTGTTAATTACTGTTAATTAGCACTTTTAATTAGACTTTTGAGTACAAGTTTGAAATTAAGCTTACAATGTAGCCTAAGTTGCCAAGAAACAAAATCCATTGCTTAAGACCAAATTTTATGGTTCATACTAAGCTTAAGAATAGGTCAAAGGTCCCCCTGTCATCTGACCACTTAATTAGCACTTCTAATTAGACTTTTGAGTACAAGTTTAAAATTAGGTTTACAATGTAGTCTAAGTTGCCAAGAAACAAAATCCATTGCTTAAGAACAAAATTTATGGTTCATACTATGCTTAAGAACAGGTCAAATGTCACCCACCAGTCACATGACCGCTTAATTATCATTTTAATTAGACTTTTGAGTACAAGTTTGAAATTAAATTTACAATGTAGCCTAAGTTGCGAAGAACCAAAATCCATTGCATAAGAACAAGTTTTATGGTTCATGCTATACTTAAGAACAGGTCAAAGGTTACCCACCAATCACACGACCGCTTAATTAGCATTTTAATTATACTTTTGAGCAGCCTACAAGTTTGAAATTAAGTTTGCAATGTAGCCCAAGTTGCCAAGAGCCAAAATACATTGAATAAGAACAAATTTTATCATGCATTCTATACTTAAGAACATAGCTCACCAGTCACGTGGTCCATTAATTAGCATTTTTAATTAGAATTTTAAGATTAGGTGGTAGCCAGAGTTATTAAGAATGTTGTTAATTACCATTAATTTGCACTTTTTATTAGACTTTTGAGTACAAGTTTGAAATTAAGTTTACAATGAAGCCTACGTTGCCATGAAACAAAGTCCATTGCTTAAGAAATTGTTTATGGTTCTTACTATGCTTAAGAACAGATTAAAGGTGTTGTCACGTGAGCAATTAGTTTGAAATTTAATTTGACTTTGGAGTATACATCTGAAATTCAGTTTAAAAGGTAGCCACTGCAACCAAAAGCGGCAATCCATTGTTTAAGGAGATTTGTCGTGCATTCTAAGCGTAAGAGCAGGTCATCGGTCAACAGTAACATGGCAAATTAATTCGCATTTTTAATCAGAATCTTAAGATTAGAGGGTAGTCTTGAGTTGCCAAGAACTAGAACTAATTTCATAGGAACAAATAGTGCAACGGTCAATGTGGCAGATAAGTTGACATTTATTTATACCTTTAAGGTGCAAGATGTATAATAATTCCCTAGGAGTGTTGCCAAATTACATGCATATCAAGATGACTATAAAAAGGCATCTCTGTACTTCATGTGAAGATTGCTAATGTATAAGAAGGCCAAAAAAATGGGGGAAACCAAAGCTACATATGTGTAGGTGTTGGAGAACAAATGCCACGAGTGACCGATCCTGGAATTTCTTTAAGTTTATATTTCCTCAGTGTACGTCGACTGCATTTCTGTAGCCAAAATCAGTTGAAATCTGACGTAAATATGTGTCGATTCTGGTAGGTGAAAGGACACCGGATACCCCTATTTGATGGTGGGGTTGCACCCGCTTCAGCCTCCCCTCTAGAAATGCACCTTCATGTGGATATGCACTGTCCATATGAAGTATAAGTTAACGATAACCACTAATTGACCTAGTAGATCTCTATTAGGCTTGTTATTATCAGTTTAGCACACATGTGTCCATGAGATGGCTTGTTTTTATAATCCCAAAAATGTGTGATTTTGTTCAGATCGTAATTAAATGTGTTTTGCATCAGAATTAGAAGGTACACATTAATGATGCGAATAACAGTAAAAACAAAAATTGTTTGAATTCAGTATCGACATTGTCAGTGGCAGTGCTTGTGTAGGTGGTGACGTATGGAGGTGGGTGGGGGGAGGACATGAGGCGAGGGAAAATGTCCCGTCCAAGAATGCTTTGTTCATGAAATAAAAATTTGCATGAGGATATTTCATATGGTTATTTTAAGCAAAATAAGGATATTTTTTATCATTCAGATTGCAGGAGAAATTTTCAAGTTTTCTGGGGGGAGAAACCCACCCCCTCCGAAGCACCCGTATTTTGGGATGGCACCACCCCCTTTAACTCAAATTTTCTTTTAAATTTTAAATTTTCTGATAGAAAATGTCCATTTGCAGACCAAAAAGACTATTTTTGATATTTTACCACTGGAATGACTGGTTCTGTTATCGAGCCAGTCATTCCAGTGGTAAATTTAAAAAAAAAAGAGTCTTCTCTTGGTCTGCAAATGCACATTTCTCCAGACCATTGCAGAAGCCATTTTTGGTTGATATGACTGTTAAAAATAAGATTCTGTCAGTGAGTCTATATTTATAAACAGTAATGAGCTTGCACGTTGTGCTATGGCGTACGGAGCAATGAATGCAGGCTATAGGTCTTATGTATTGTTTATGCTATTACGTGAAGATGCAAAAATGTTAATGGCTCACATCAGGTCTTTTTTACCATACCTGGTGACGTTTGACGCGTTCTTAAGCATAGAAATCTATGTCTAAATCTAAATCTATGAACCATAAAATGTGTTCGTAAGCAATGTATTTTGGTTCTTGTCAACTTAGGCTACATCATAAACTTAATTTAAAACTTGTACCCAAAGGTCTAATTAAAATGCTAATTATTCGGCCATATGACTGACAGCCTTTGACATATTCTTAAGCCTTGTTTGGACCATAAATTTTGCTCTTAAGCAATGGAGTTTGCTTCTTGACAACTTAGGCTACATTGTAAACCTAATTTCAAACTTGTACTCAAAAGTCTAATTAAAAGTGCTAATTAAGCGGTCCGGTTAGCTCCAATCCAAACGAAGCCCTAACCAAAATACTGAAATCTATGGAATCATCCGCTACCAGCACCAAAGGTGTTCTTAAAAACAACCAAACTAGGTATACTGATGACCTTCTAGTAGTAAAACTGTCAGCACAGCAGAAAGCATTACGGCTGCGAATCTATCAAAGTGGCCAAAGTGAAGACCGCACCAAACTACGCCGGGAGCGCAATATTATTCTGCGCCACATTAATGAACGCTTAAAAGATCTTGCTATTCAACAGGCAGACTCCCTAGCAGATGAAATCACTGCCACGGATGACTGTCACAAAATGTTTTGGGCAGCCCGAGCCCTGAGAGTTACTGACTACACACCACCACTCACTGTACACAATTCTGAAGGACACTTTATCGGGACTGATCAGGGAAAAGCCAGGCGATCAGAGAATGGTTCAAGGACCAGTTCACTGACAACGATGATGAGCCCTTGCACCCGTTCTCAGGAGACCCCAGGCCATTACTAACACCAATTAAAACAGCAGAAGTTGAGAAGGCACTTAAAGCCCTGTAAAATGGACGTGCATCTAGACCTGATGGCATGAGCAATGAACTATTCAAATATACAAGTGACATTATCTCAAAACCGATCATGCACCTAATCAATTCAGCTTTCATGCACCACCTTCCCATCAACGCTGTAGGCCAAGGCACCCTTATCGCACTACCC
The DNA here is from genome assembly GCA_034401795.1 of Chaetoderma sp. LZ-2023a. Taxonomy (NCBI): domain Eukaryota; kingdom Metazoa; phylum Mollusca; class Caudofoveata; order Chaetodermatida; family Chaetodermatidae; genus Chaetoderma; species Chaetoderma sp. LZ-2023a. Next base: position 185,559,046 of record CM067369.1, on the reverse strand, counting down.
AAGACCAAGAAGCCACCAGGGCCCCCAGCCAATCTGCTGCCCATTGTGCTCCTCAACAGCATACGGAAAATCCTATCCAATGTTACTCTATACCGCATCCGAGACAACATCGATTACTTCACTGGATCATGTCAGTGGCTTCAAACATGGATGCAGCTGCGCAGACATTGTATGGGCTCAACGCATGCTTGTGTCGGTAGTCATGTCCAAACACTGGGACTTCCACAAAATGGGCACTGACATGTCACGAGCCTTCGACACAATTAAATGCTCAAAGATCCTAGATGTACTATGCCAGGCCAGTTGCAATGAAGATGAGCTACGACTAGCGAGAATACTGCTTGCAGACACCAAGTTGAGAGTACGAGTCAAGTCAGTGAAGTCTGTAGAGTTTAAGATATCAATCAGCACCCCACAGGGAGATGGTCTATCTTTCACCTGCTACCTTGCTGCTGCATTGAAATCTGTGCGGGAAAGTTCCACAAAACCAAACCCCCTAGTGTCAATACTGGGCATGCTGCTAGAAATGGAATATGCCGATGATGTGGACTTCATAGACGAGGAAAAGAACCCCTTGACGAACTTCTCCTAATGGCTGCAAGCAAACTAAAAATTGAGAATCTCTTTATGAATGAATCCAAAACAGAGTTCCAAAACAGAGTTCACCCACATATACCTACCGACAAAGCATAAAACTATAGAAAATGATGACCCACTTCGTGGCGGCTAACCATGGAGGAAAAGTAAAATCCTGGGCTCACAGTTTTGCAGTACTGCTGACATTTCTGCATGCTGTGTCATGGGGAACATAGCTTTCCAGTCCTTCTGGAAGCTATGGATTCGTAGATCAAAGATGCCCTTGATAAAGAGGCTACGTTTATACAATACAACCTGCGCATCCTTGATGCTGTATAACTGTAACTGTTGGGCAGCTCCAAAGGCAGCTCTAGACAAACTCGATGCCTGCCACCGCAAACACCTACACACCATCACTGATGGCAAGACAGCATAATTTCCAATGATGCACTATACAAGATGTGTAATACGTCGCCGCTGTCTGCAAGTCGCCCAGCAAAGATGGTCCATGTTTGGCCATGTGCTAAAGATGCCAGAAGAGACACCAGCACAGAGAGCCTTGGAATTCGCCCGACTCGGAGCCAGCAAATACAAAGCCAGGAGAGGACGTCATTGCATAAATCTGCTAAGCGTGCTACGAGGTGACCTCAAGAAAGCAGGACTCGGTACACTCAAGTCAAGAATGGACCTGAGGAAGTTAAGGAATTCGGCTGAGGATAAGACACAGTGGGCAAAAGCGAAGGACTTATTGCAGCTGTAGGATGTTTCTACTACTCAGCCGCAGAATACAGTAATCATACAATTAAGCGGTCACATGACTGGTGACCTTTGACCTGTTCTTAAGCATAGTATGAACCATAAAATGTGTTCTTAAGCAATGGATTTTGTTTCTTGGCAACTTAGTCTACATTGTAAACTTAATTTCAAACTTGTACTCAAAAGTCTAATTAAAAGTGCTAATTAAGCTATCACGTGACTAGTGACTTTTGACCTGTTCTTAAACATAGTATGAACCAGAAAATGTGTTCTTAAGCAATGGATTTTGTTTCTTGGCAGCATAGGCTACATTGTCAACTTAATTTCAAACTTGTACTCAAGTCTAATTAAGTGCTAATTAACCGTAATTAACAAAGATGCCCTTGATAAAGAGGCTACGTTTATACAATGCAACCTGCGCATCCTTGAATTATTTATTTACAAAATCTTGCAAATTACGCACCACATTCAATTCTGGAAAGAATTAAGCTTGTACATCAAATTTTTATTAAAACAGGTTTTGGCGGGAAGTTCTAGTGGTGCCTCCTACCTTAAACACCAATTCTGAAACCTAAGAATGGCAATTTTTATCTCAGCACTGGTTCATAACTGAATTTTTGCCACCTAACCTTTTGTACCTTTTTATGTCTAATTAAATGCCACTGGGCTCCCAGACTAACAGAATATTATAAAACTTGTGGTGCTGAAAGTAGTTGATGTATATAGAACAGCAACTTACAGCAATGTCAATTTTAAAAAGAACTTGAACTTGGGTTAATAAAGAACATACAGTTATTAGCCCACTGATATTTCAGAAGTACATGTAAATAGATTAGTTATATATCTCAATAACAACATTTAGTACTATTTGGAAAGCTTCTTTTGCCTGACACTTGTCTTCACTTGGTGAAGAGCAGTGTGAATGGTGGGATTGCGCATGCGTGTGCGCATGCATGGTGGAGTAGGTGGTGGCTTGGGGGTGGGGTTGGTGGCGGCTCGGCGGCTTGGTGATTTTTGGTGGTTTATTTGGCAGCCATGGCGGCTTTTGATGGTCTGGTGGCGGCCTGGCGTTTATTTTGGAGGCACTCAGGTCCATTTGGTTGTTGTGACAGTTTTGTGGTGGTCCTGTTGTAAGACAGTGAAGTGGTGGTTTGCTGGTTGTTGCTCATAGGGGTGTTTTGGGCATAAGACCGATGGGTGGGGGTTAGCTGTGCTGTGTTTTTTACCCTTATATGGGATGCTGTTGTTTCTCTCATATCATTCTGCATGGGTGTGTATGCGCGAATGGTGATGCCTTTGGTTGTATTGATGCGTGCATGTTGGTGTGTTTGTTTGTGTGGCCATGGAGCATTATGTTAGATGGTGTCTATGGCCAAAGATTTTAACAAGAATTTGAATTTTCTTTTTAAAGATCGTATATATTCTCTCTGGTCGCATAGATTAAATTTTTAATGATATACAAGAAGTTTTTCTTAGTAGTGCTTGGATATGTCGGGATCCATCTCCACATGGCGACACTGCAAGTCCATGTGTGCCAGCGCTTTTTTGCACAAGTCAGTTGAAACATCTTTGGAGAGGATCTGTTTTAAGTTCATATAGCATTTATGACAGTTGATGTCATAGAATGCACACTTCTGTCTGGGGGCCACATGCCTATTGATAGTGCTCATCACTTCTTTATGAAGTTTTTTTGAGCCCCTGGACCCTCTCCTCCGCTTTTATACTGTTGTTACCTTTGGTGGTGTGAATCGGTGACGTACTCCCCAGCATATTTATTCTGAATAGCTCCTTGAAAATTGAACTCCTGGTAGAAGGCAGAGGGTTCAATGGTGGTGATGGGAGTTGTACCGACCGGGATCTATATATGCTGGATGTTGGTGACATCCTTCCGTTAGCATTATTGAACCGCATCCCCTCTGCCTCTGTGGTGTTGTCTCGGGTGTTCGCTAGTGAACTGTCCACCGAGTCACTGGACCGGAAGAAATTTGTGCCGGCTGATGGTGATGGAGCTGCTGGCTGTGGTGTTACAACCAGGATCGTGAAGCCCATGACCCATTGGTGAAGGAGAGCAGTGATCTCTGTTGGTAGGATCGTGGATCGATCCTGAAGCGGCTTCCTCGTCTACTTCTGCCTGTTGCCAATCCAGTGGTTATCTCCTAGCAGTTTTGATAGGTGGTCCTGGGTGAATGCATCTCACTCCTCTAGCGGTTGTTAATCCAGAATGACCGGCTCCACTCCGGCACAGAGCCAGGGCAGGAAAACCAGGAGCCTGACCAGAGGTGTGGACCTGGACCCGAGGCTGGAGCCACAATTACAACATAAGATGATGAAACTGGCTTGGTAGAAGTCAATGTATGCGAGATCATCTGGATCACTCTGGTAGGAAAATCCTTCGATCCAGCCAGCAAGGCAGTAGTAGTGATAGGTGATGGGATACAGGATCGACTTATGACCCGCTCGGGCCCGAGAGAGGATAAACCGAACTCGGGCCACATGGGCACAGACTGTGGAATGTTGATAGAGGAAGAATGATCTGATGTATCCTGGAATGGATGGCTTATGAACAGGGAGATGAACGAGGCGAAACACAAGTCTTGGTACTCTTATTCTTCCCATTTCTCGTGGAACCTCTGAAACAATGTAAATCTGTCAGTTGTAATTTATTTAATTTTGAAAAAACAGGCGTGTCCTGGGAACAGCCCGTTCCAATGCTACACATTCAACCACATCAAGTGATGAAGTATTGGTATCTGACTGCTCCAAGATAATTTTGTTAATTCCACTTATCTTGGGTGGTTTTCTGTGCTTGTCCGACATTCTTAAATGTTCTCTTGGCTTTTCCTTTCTTATCCACAGCAAATCCAAAAGTTAAACATAACAGCTTTCCGCTTCAAAGCGGGAAAAGGAATGAAGTTTTGGATGCTATCAACAAGGTCATGAGATAGCTATCAGCCAATGAGGTTGTCATTGTGCTTAATGACCTACTCAGTGGCACTGGGTATTGGATTAACCCTCTTCTTGCCTCATTCTGAGATATAGCATTCAAGTGAATTACTATGGATCTCATCATTAGAGAGTATGGAGATACCTGAAGGAGCCTTCAGTCACTCTGTAACCACAATACACAGCAAACATTGGCTGTAAAAAATTCATTCTACTATGCTTCCCTTCAAAGAAGGAAAAGAGCAATAGTAATGCAAGAAGGTAGGTTGTAATGTATTAACAACAGGTAGCATTCCTGGACACCTGGGTAAAAAACAAAGACAGATATACTGTCTCTTTTGACCTATACACCAAACCAACTGACACGCACGGATACTTGTATGTATGTAAATATTGTATGTATGTATGTAAATATTTCTAGAGCGCCAATTCCGAATTTAATCGCTCAAAGGTGCTTTACAAATTTTAAAGATGAAAAAGATACGTTTTTAGGCTAGATTTAAAAGGCTCAATTTTTTGACAGTTTCGGATATGGGCAGGTAGATTATTCCAGTCTTGGACCGGAATTCGAAAATGCACGCTGTCCAACAACTAAATTAGTAGACGGGACCACACATAATGTCTGATCACTTGATCTTAGGGACCGAGGTGCAATTCTCTTTGTAATTAAAGTAGATAGATACTGTGGGGCTAGTCCATGTAAACATTTGTAAACGAGAAGCACGATTTTATACTGTATGCGCTCTCTCACAGGAAGCCAATGGAGTTGTTTGAGTACTGGTGTTATATGGTCTGTTCGCTTGGTTCGTGTTATTATCCGTGCTGCCGTGTTCTGCACCCTCTGGAGACGTTGTATCTGCTCTGATGTAATTCCTGCTAGCAATGCATTTCCATAGTCTAATTTGGATGTTATAGAGGCGTGAATGAGGGTCTTAGTGGCATCTGCTGTCAGTAATTTTCTAATTTTGTTAATGTTTCTGAATGTGAAAAATAGCGATTGACAGAGGGACGTAACATGTTTGTTCATGGACATCGAGTCATCGAATATGACACCAATGTTCCTTGCACTAGAGTTAAAAGAAATGTTTTCGTCACCAATTTGAAGATGCTCTATGTCAAGTTTTGGTCGGAGTTGCCGTGACGAGATAAGCAGTATTTCAGTTTTTTTATCGTTTAGCTGTAGAAAATTGTTAAGCATCCAGAGTTTTACATCGCGAATGCAGTTCTAATTTCTCACGAGCATCAAATTGACTATTTGGGCGGAAGGCTATATATAGCTGCGTGTCATCAGCGTAGAAATGATACTCAACTCCGTGCTTTTGCAGTAATCGACCAAGTGGTGATGTATATATTGTAAACAGCAGGGGCCCCAAAACGGATCCTTGAGGCACACCGGAAGTCAATGTACCATCGGATGATTTGGAGTTGTTTATGATGACAGTTTGACGGCGACATTTGAGATAGGACTCGAACCAAGAAAGGACAGTGCTGGCAAGGCCCAGTTCCTGTAGACGCGACAACATAATTGTATGATCGATGGTGTCGAATGCGGCCGATAAGTCTAGTAACACCAATATCACACACATACGTTCGTCCATTGAACACAAAATGTCATTTTGCACACGAACTAGTGCCGTCTCGGTGCTGTGAAGCTTTCGGTATGCGCTCTGATATGGTTCAAGCAGATTGTTTACTTCCAAATGGTTGTTAAGATGATTAGCTACGACTTTTTCTAGGAGTTTTGAGACATAGGGGAGGTTGGACACTGGGCGATAGTTAGACAGCATATTTGGATCCAACGACGGTTTCTTTAATAAAGGCATCACATTTGCGGTTTTAAAATCGTCCGGCACAGTACCCTTTTCCATTGACATGTTAATTATTTTAGTTATCGCAGGCAATACCTCCTGAATGCAGTCTTTGAGTAGATATGTTGGAAGTGGATCCAATGCGCATGATTTTGTTGGAGAACTGCGAATAATTGCCAAGACCTCGTCAGCAGAAGCAGGGGTGAAACACGTCATTGTACAATCAAGTGGCGATACGGTGCTGTCGCTCAGCCCTGTACAGTCAGTATGTTTTAGAATGTTACTACGAATCAATTCTATTTTGTCAAAGAAGTAGTTTGCAAATCTGTCAGCCAATTCTGTTGCATCCTTATGTTGGGGCAAGACATTGCTACCTATGCCCTTGTGGAGCAATTTATTAAACACTGAAAACAGTTTTCTCTGATCACTTGCATTGTCAGACACTAGTTTAGAATAGTAGTCCTGTTTTGCAGTAATGATCATGGAGGTAATAGTTTTGCGCCGATGTGCATATGCTTGGCGATGAACTTCTAACTGAGTTTTGCGGGCCAGACGTTCTAGTTTACGACACAGCTGTTTGGCATGTTTAATTTCACTGGTGTACCACGGTGCTTGAGGCCGAACCACGATTACCTTAGTTTTGAGAGGGGCATGCCTATCTATAATGTCTCGCAACTCACTATTGTACTGATTGACTAATTGTGATAAATCATCAGATGGATTACTGTACAGAGTAGATGATAGAATATCTGATTGAATTAATGGAAGAGGTGGTGACCGTAAGTTCCTGTAATAAACAGTCTTCTTCGGCAGGGGTGGTTTAGCAAGTGTCAGATCGAATGTAACGAACGCATGGTCAGACGTTATTGCACCAATGTCTACATTGACATTACTTACGAGTGATTCGTTAGATCGTGTTATAACGAGGTCAAGTAAATGACCTTTCGTATGAGTAGGACTTCTGACATGTTGTTCCAAACACGAAGTTTCTAGGAGCGATTTCATAACTGATGCATTGTGATCATCCGACCTTTCCATATGAAAGTTGAAATCACCAAGTATTAGTAAGTTACCCGTGCTGAGTGCGTAGCGATCGAAAATTGATGATACTTCGCTGAATACCTGTGCTATTGGCGGATTGTGCTTTTTCGATGGGGTCGGGCGGTATACTACTACAGCTCTGATTAGGGTAGCGTTTTGAACAATATCAAATCCAATGCACTCAAGTGTGTGGTATGTTGGCGACTTAATAACATTGATATCGAGTGACTCTTTGTACAAAACGCCCACACCACCACCAGTCCTGGACGATCTGGGAATTTGCTTAAATTGGTAACCATCGGGAGTCAAATCACCTATTGCAATGTTATCACCGTCTGCCTTCAACCAAGTCTCTGTTAAGGCTACAATATCGAGGTCATTTTCAGTCACGTAGTCCACTATGCTAACAGTTTTGTTCCGTACGGATCTGGCGTTTATTAAGGCACATTTACAGTTAGTTTGATTTCGTGAAAACGCGGGGCATACAGTTGGATTATCAGCTATGTTTGATACTAGCGGGATTTGAATACTTCCATTACACATCGGCGCACCCATCCTCATGCAAGGACGCCAGCCTATACGGTCAATTCCTTTGTGTCAGAAGAAAATGCACCCGCATTGTAGACTATGACAAGAACAGCACTGCAATGGAGGACTTCTACCAAGCCAGAAGGTACCTCACTGATATCATCATTGTCTGCGAATTCACACGCACAAGTACTATGCTTAAAAGTGTGATAAAAAAATAATGGCCTATCTTGCAGGCCAGTCAACGGTGCAGGGATGCCTTCCCTGAGCCACTCCTGTTCGGTTTTCGAAAAAACAAAACCGTCAGGGACCACGTAGTCACAGCAAAACTCCCAGGGATCCTGGATGAATCCAGACCCAATAGAAACTCTCTCACATACTGCAAGACAAAGAACTGCAACATCCGCAACTATATGGACAAGTCCCGCTTCTTCAGAAGCACGCATACAGGCCTCACATACAGATGCAAGATCATCGGGAACTGCTTAACATGCAATGTCATATACATCATCAGCTGCAAACTATGCAAGAAACAGTACGCTGGAGAAACCTTGAGAACATTCAAGATCAGGATACAAGAGCACCTCAGATCCATAACCCACTTCAACAGAAAGGAAAGTTATGACACCCCTGTCTCAAGGCATTTCATCATGAACAAGAGGCTCAAGGGCCTGTGGCACTCACCTGGACCATTAGCATTTGAACCATTTGCATTTAAATAGATATGATGGATCATTTCTGGAAAATCCAAGATGGTCACCCAAAAAAATGACCAATTAAAATTCTGAATAGATTTTCTAGTCTACCATGATAGGGTCATTCTAGCCAAATTTGGTTGCAATATGTCAAGCGACTAAGGAGAAGCAATGTATTGACAATTTCTGGTAAATTTTTCATAAAATCTAAGATTTTCACCCAAAGAATTGATCAATCAAAATTCTGAAAAAATCTTCTAGAGCCTACCACCATAGAATGCATCTAGCCAAATTTGGTTGAAATATGTCAAGCAGCTGAGGAGGAGAAGCATTTTGACCATTTCCGGTAGATTTTTCATAAAATCTCAGTTTTTCACCCAAAAAATTGATCAATCAAAATTCTGGAAAAAAAGAAGACGCGATTTGACGGATGGATGGACAGACAATGGATGATGGACAGATGGACGACGGAGAGCCGCCATGGCATAAGCTCACTTGGCCTTTGGCCAGTTGAGCTAAAAACAATACAAGGAAACAAATGAGTTTCCGGATAATCCAAGTACTGTCCTCTGACCCCAATGACCCAGAATCCACCAAATGGAGAAGAGAAAAGGAATCACAATGGATACACAAGCTCCACACTATGAAACCATCTGGGATTAACATTTCAGATACCGGGAATTATACCTAGATAACCGAAAATGTAGTTACAACAGATTAGTTATAGACACAATCTCTGTTTCCCAGACACCATGCTGGGAATTAATTTGACTGGAAATAAACCTTTAACCATTATATAAGATATAAAGAGATCTCTTGAAAGTAAAGGTGTTAGTAGACTATTCACAGTCATGTGTAATTTGTTTATTTATCTACCTAATGGCTATTTGAAGTATAAAATGTTATCTAAGAATGCACCCTTTCACCTATGTGTATGCAAACAAGATAAACCAGATCCTTTATTCTCTAACAAATATTCCATTTAGTAAGTACTCTGAGATTAATTTGCAATGAAGCAGTTGCTGCCTTAGAAAGCAACATCTTCTAGACAAATTAATTTCAAAATATTCCACAAATTTCCTATATGGTTGCTAGGAAATTGATAGAAAGAGGGTTTCATCAGTGAAAGGTTAACCTGTTGATTCTGACTCTGGACTATAAGATTTTTTACAACAAAAATTTTATTGAATATTTTGAAACCATTTTGACTGGAAGCTGTTGCTGCCTATTGTTTTGCTGCAAACTGTTCAACAACAGTTTAATACGCACAGAGATTTTCAGAATTAAACAGTTAAACAGCAGATACCCTGTTTGGCTCTTTCATTTTGTCTGTTGCATATATTAACAAGAACTCCGCAAATGGTGCATAGTACGCCACCATGATGACAAACTAATGAATAAAAGATAGCAGAAAATAATTATTTCTACCTCTTCACCAGACATATTCCAACGACCCTAGGAAGTGATCCGATAAATCGTAACGGAGATATCATCCAGAAACCAACTTTCAAGATAGCAGCGCGTGGTTGGCAGCCATCTTGGAGTTCGGATCATCGTCATTTTTTCTCCAGACCTAGTCCAACAACCCTCTGAAGTTTCAAAGCGGCCCGATAAACTGGAACAGAGTTATCATCCGGAAACCAATTTTCAAGATGGCCATCAGTGGACAACGGTCATCTTGGAATTCGGATCATCGTCGATTTCGATAGGTTTCTTTCCAAGACCTAGTCCAACCACCCTCCACTCGCCCGCCCACCCAAAGAGGCACAATATTTTTAACGATTTCTTGAACATATTTGGAAACTATCAATTTGCTGAAACTACGACACTAAGGTCCTTCCCGCTAAGTTTTGCTGAATTAGTCCTCTTTTAATCAATTTCTTCATCATCTTTGGAAATGCAAGCCGGCTGTGTGAAAACCTGACCAATCAAATTTCTTTAAACTTGAATAGTTATACCATAAGGAGGCTTCTCACCAAATTTAGATGAAATCAGGAAAGAGGTTATTGGTAAATCGATTAAAGGAAAAGCCGATGCTGGACAGATGGGTGGATGACCGAGCAATTGACAGATCGACCAATTGACAGACAGATAGAATGGCAGGCAAGCAGGCAGGCTGGCAAGCAGAATGACAGACAGACAGACAGACAGACAGACAGACAGACAGACAGATGGTCGGCACAGTATAAGCTCACTTTACCTTTCAAGCCAGGTGAGCTAACAAATTGGAAAATTGTTACCAATTTACTAATTTAGGCAGTAACAGCTTCCTGAGTTCAGTGAAATTAATTTCAAAATATTCACTGTTTGATGCTGATAATTCATTGACAATGCAACCAATGTGTGTTTGTATCTCACCCCACCTCACAGCGCTAACCAAGACTCCTTCATGTACTACGACATAGGATATATCAATATACCATGACTCTTATGCACTATAGTGAATAACAATGTATTCAGTTATATGAGCTACTTGTAGAAGGTTATTTAGCCTGACGCTGGGTCGCAATGTGAGACCAAAAGTCTGAATGATCTGGACTGGAATTTTCGTCCCTTTTATACCCTTCCCGAGCGAGCCTGTGGATTGAGTCGATCTTGACTATACATGGGCAGAGAAAAACCAGACTGACGGTTCCTCCATTTGAAATTTTTTGTCAAACATTTTACCGGTTGACCTGTATTTTACCGGTTGGGGTCAAGTTTACTGGTTGTGACTTTTTTATCGGTTGTGCCTTTATGGTGGTTGTGGCCGTTCTTTGGTGGTTGTGATATTTTTTGCCGGTTGTAAGTTTTTTGCCGGTTCTGCCATTTTTGGCGGTTGGGCAACCTTTTTGGCGGTTGTGGTAATTTTTAGCGGTTGTGAATTTTTTACCGGTTGTGTTCTTTTTGGCGGTTGGAAAAGCTTTTTTGGCGGTTTAGGTTTTTTACCGGTATTAGGTAATTTTGGTGATAAATTTCTAAGGGTTTCTCTAGGTCAAGTTCATAGAGATATTGCTCCTTTAGTGGGGAGTTTTTGGCTGTTTGTATGGGTAATGATCATGTGTCGTCATCACTGTTTTTGATTCAGACTTCATGGCATTTCGTTCCTTGAGCGGAACCCATCAGAGGCAAGTTTTGTCAACTGGGAGTGGACATTTTTGGGCTCCACTTTTTTCTGATATGGCAACTGTGGTGTGGGTGTTTGGATTGATAGACAAGGAGTGTGTAGGACATCCTTGGCTAGTCTAAATGGTTTGGTATATTCAGCAGTGAAATATGTATCACGGTTACACAAAGTCAAAATCAAAACTGATTAGATATTGAAGTTATATACATTTTTTTGTGTTTCAAGAATTTGTTTTGAAAAATAAAGCGAATAAAGTAAAGACGCATGACAACTCTGTGAGTATGCGTCTTTGTTGTTCTTTTATATAATGTAGCTAAATTTAAATTTAAAAAGGAGGAAATAGCGTTGTGCCCAAGTCCACGTAAAAGTGTCATATTTAAAAGCATCTATAAAAGATGTGAGGTGATAACAATGGGTATGACGTCAATGTGTGACGTCTATGGTGAAAGTGATGACGTCGCCAAAAGATATGTAGAAACATATTATCTGACTGGAAAGATGGATTCTTAGGCTAAATAACCTTCTACAAGTAGCTCATATAACTGATTACGTTGTTATTCACTGTCACTAAACAATGGATTCATCCAGCAAACAATTGCCACGAGAAACGGAGATAGGCACAATACTTTCGCTGTCCGCACTGAGCCTAAACTCAGTAGATTCGGACACTCTACTCGCCAAGTCTAACATAGACATGAATGCCACCATAAAACCACCACGGCTAACACCACCTTCAACCGAAGGAGTGGCAAGCTCTTCAACAGTGGACCTTCCAAGATCACAGGCTGTTAGAGCACAGAAACTGAGAAGGCCAGCTCACATACATGCCTAAGACAGATCCAAAATCATAGGCAACTGTCAGACGAGGTCCATTGTCTACCTACTAACTTGCAACAAATGTAAGAAATAGTATATAGGAGAAACTCGACGCACCTTCAAAATCAGAATCCAAAAACATCTGAGATCGATATCAAACCGCCATAGGAATGAACGATATGACACACCCATATCCAGACATTTCAATAAACATGGCCATTCTAGAACTGACATGCAGTCCAGAATTATCCAGGTACTCCAATCAGACCCGGACGATGAAAACTCCACCCCATGGAGAAACCATGCTCCACACAATGGAGCGTATTGGCATAAACCTAACAGGATAAGGGACGCCTCTCCCCTGGACCAACATGCCCACAATGGGCAGACACACCCAGTACGTTCTTATTAACCTCTTATACATTACATATCACAACATTGTTTTGGCCAATATTGAGCACTGCTAGCTTGCCGCCACACGCCACCCCACACCACCCACCCCAACCCCCATCCCCACCCCCACAAACCACCACATAAGGCAAGCTGTACTAATGAAGGGATCCGATAGATCTGTCACCCAAGCACCTGATGTCATAATCCAATACCCCACACATTATTAGCTAATGTCACAATCAAAATGGTGTAGAGACCTCTATTATGAAACCCGAAAAGCTTGGTAAGTGTATTAATTGTGTCTTTGATGGATTTACAAATTAATAAGCATCTTGTTAAATATATTGAAACTAATTTGACTGGGAGATGTTGCCACCATAGGCAGCAACAGCACCTTACACTTCCGCCCCCACCCACCCTCCCCAAAATTATTTTGAAAATATTCATCAGCTTACCTATGTACCTTGTTAGCTCGAAATTGGGATATTGGTAATTATGATTCAAAGTACTACTTTGAAAGCATATAAATTGTTTCCAACGCACGCATAAAGTGGATGAAGATTATCAAGAAATGGGCCGGGCATGGATGACAGACAACATCCTTTGCTGAACTATGTACGTATCCGTGGCATCACTTACAATGTGAGAGTCCACCGCTAGCATGTGTGAATGATGGGGCAGGCCCAGTTGGTGTACTGGGCATTGATTCTCGTCTCTGCCTCTTTGCATCTTCAGATAGAGTACGCTGGAGCCGACGTAGACTGCAGTGAAGGCCCAGTGGGTTCTCATCTCGTGATTTTCTTGGTAATGGAGAGTGCAATGGTGACGGTGTATGTGGCTGTCCACAGTCAGACTGAAGATGAAACAGAAAAAAATCATAGATAGCTATACAAGTAACAATTGGTTAATGGTGTATGATCATTTGTTTTGACTTTAGTTGATCACAGAGGCTCTTTTACCTTAATACTGAAGTTGATTCAAGAAAATTTAAATTTTCTAATAGAAATTAACCGTTTTGCAGATCAAGATTATTTTTGAAAGTTTATCACTGGAATGACTGGCTCGATATTCGAGCCAGTCATTCCAGTGGTAAATTTTCAGAAATAGTCCTGTCTTCTGACCTGCAAATGAATATTTTCTCAAGATCATTGCACAAGCTGGTTTTGGGCAGCTGAACCATCAAAGCGCCAACATGTATTGCATTGGATTCGAACCAAACATTAAACAATTCAGTTGTTCTTTTAATTCATCGGTCATTCTGTAAGTAGCCAGGAGACTGACTGTTTTGTAGAGTGCTATTTGAGTCAAATTCACCCAGAATTACACAAATATTATAAAGCCCTATTGTACGGTCTTCCCGCCATCTGTTCACAGACATCTTTCGGCAATTATCGATCCGATCTACATACAATTTTAACACATACATGCTTTTCTATCTTTCGTCATGCTTCAGACAAAAATTATTCAAATGTGTATCAAACTGTAGACGTACAGATTTTTCTAATTTGGTTCAAACTATAATGCAGTAACATCTTTCTTTCCGGGAAATAATGATTTTCAAATCTACTCGCTCTTCATCTCGATAGATAAATTGTCAAACTACACATTTCTTGGATCCAGGTAGAGTCGAAATGTGTCAAATTTTAACATAAGAAAGCGGATTTATGCAAATTAAGATTTACCACCTTGATTTTGATCCTGATCTAGATCAAATTCTGAATCGTTAGTAAGGCTCGCCCTTCTCTGATTACTACTTCAGATTAATGCCATAGGTCAGCACATTTACAAAACCGGTTTACAGGTAACTTCCCCAATGGAAGGATTTCATCCGTCAATCAGGTTATGATGTCATAATCAATTATGTCACTTGTTAGCCGCCATCACGATCAGAATGATGTAGCTCAGTGAGTCACACAAATCTAAGTCTGTCATAAATGTGTACGAATTGTAGGCTTTTAATTAATTTACAAGTTAATAAACTTGCTATTGAATATTTGTAAATAATTTGAAGGGGAGCTGATGCTGAAATAAACATCAACAACCAATAACCAAGCTTAGTTTCAAAATATTCAATCGCTTACCTATAGTTACCTTTAAATTTAGATTCTTGGAATGCACCCACTCGTACGGGCAGGCACGCACTCGTGCAGGCAGGCATGCAATGGACCTTTCCAGTTTTAGCTATGGCCCGCCCATCTCTAGCTAAGCTCCACCCACACCTCGCTCGTGCTGTGATCGATCGATCTCTGAACATCCTGACTATCAATTTCCAAAAAACTACACAGGTAAGCTGTTGAATATTTTGAAACTAATTTGACTGGATGCTGTTGCTGCAACAGCGCCCAGTTAAATTAGTTTCAAAACATTCAACAGCATGTTTATTAGATAGCAAAGAATTACAAAGACATACAATTTAGACGTGTCAGATTCTGAGATTTGATGACAGTCTATATGGAACGCTTTGTGACGTAATGATTGTGACGTCATCATACATGCGCTGAGCTGATTATGAAGTCATATGAGGTCAGATGATGGATGGATACTCTGGAAAGGTGAATACAGACACACATACACTTTGACAAAAGATGCTGACCCTCGACACGCGCGCACAGTCACACATACATGTAATATGGAATGGCTGATCACTTCTTTCTCAGAATCTGAGGAGTCTGTAAATGAGGTAATCCGAACACGAAGCAAGCAACCACCTCGACGAAGAATTACCGGTACGTCCTCTTCGTAGATCGTAGCCACATTTGGCGGTGAATCAGACTTAGCAAGATAGTTGGGATCAGACATTTTCTATCCTACCAGCTCCCTCACTATAAGTTCATTAATATTCATCTCATTTTCACATCAAATCTAACCACCAACGTAACATATTATCACAGAAACTGGTTATTAATCACTGGAACGAAAGTATCTTCAAATAGAATCCAATCTTCATTCTGTCTTAAAAAACATATTCCGTTACTTAGTTGATACTTATTAATCAACTTGCATCCTTCCGTACACGTACATTGTAAGACACATAGGTGATATTTACTAGAGGAAATTGACCCTTTCAGTGATAAATCCCTGTATCTTCAATCACACGGCAAGTAAACACGAAGGCTCCTGAATATTTTCAAATTAATATGACTGGAACCCATTGCTGCCTTATACATCAATGGCTTCCAGTCATATTAACGTCAAAATTGTCAACAGCATATGCTATTTGTTGTAAAGAATTTACTTTTTCAGGGATTTGTCCTTGAAATGGTTAATAAAGATAAAGCTTTGTCGAAGAAATTTCATTAGGCCAACATAAATGGGTTTTTTATAACATCAAATTCTAGTTGTCATAAAATCTTATCAAAGAAAAATGTGCTCATTTTTATCCGGTTTCAGGAAATGCACGTGATGCTATTTTGCAATAATTTTAACAGCATTGAACAACAACACTTAAAACAATACATTTTTTACAGCTCCAATAGGCCTAAAGCTCACAATTGGTCAGAACAATCTTAATAAGTGTATTTGCTTAATTAATGCAAGAGGGGGGGGGGGGCAGATCCCTCCATTCCACCCACTGGCAACTGCGCACATTAACTGGGATTGAGTGCGACCGAGATGGCAGGAGTCCAGGGGAAGCCACACAGGTGTAACCAAGGACAAGTGACAGGTATTTACAAGAGAAGACACAGACAAAACACAGTGTGGTTATTTCCCACTTTGGTGTATTCAGGGATTAACAGAGGCGGATGTGAAAACAGACTGGGCCAAAGACTCCCTCCCTCTCCTGCATTAATAGCATATTAATGATATTACTATTCCCTTAAATGGTCATTTGAGGTCTCAAAGACAATTTTTGATAGTCTACAACCACATGACTGGCTCGGTTATCGCACCAGTCATTCTAGTTGTCAACTTTCAAAACTAATCTTTTCTTATCGTGCAAATCGACATTTCTCAAGAGCAAAGAACACTACAGAGCCCATTTTAATTGGCTTGACCATTAAAGGGTTAACATACTTAGTATGGCATTCACCACTGCAACTGTATTGCACACACACACACGCCCACACGCACGCATGCATGCACTCACACATGCACGCACACACACATACATGCTCGCTTGCACGTACACACGCATGTACACATGCATGTGGGCAAGCATTCTGTTCTGAAATGAAGATGTTTTTCTCAATCTCAAAATTGTGAAAAACTTCCAATTTTACTTAGGTATGCAAAACATTTTGTAACGCAAGTCCATATACATACAGGTGGCCCAACACTTTTTGTGTCCACAGAGCCTCAAAGCAATCAGAATGCTACTTCTATCAATTAAGTTGAGAGGAGTGGTTATTGATAGGTTAGGCTAGGACCAATGAAGTTAAATGTGATAGAGGCTTAGGCTAAACAACAATGTGTTTAACACCGTGAAGCCAATTGATGAATCCAGTTTCTCAGTCAATCATATGATGTCATAATCAAGTAGGTTACATGTAGGCTGACATCATAATCATTCACAACATGAATGACGCCTACAGTCCATCTTAAATGCTTAAAAGTCCATCAATTTGTACGAATTGTATGTCTTTACTACTTAATAAACATTCTGTTGAATATTTTGAAACTAATTTGACTGGGCACTATAGCTGCCATAGGCAACAACAGTAGATTTTCAAAAATACTCTTCTCTTGGTCTGCAAATGGAAATTTTCTATGAGAAAATTGAAATTTTCTTGAATAAATTCAAATGTTAAAGGGTTACGGCAAATTTTAATTTTTTTAAAGAAAATGTCAATTTGCAGACCAAGAGATGATTATTTTAAAAAGTTTAGCACTGGAATGACTGGCTCGGTTATCGAGCCAATAATTTGTGGTAAATTAAAAAAAATAGTCCTCTCTTGGTTTGCAAATGGGCATTTCTCAAAACCACTGAAGAAGCCATTTTTGGCTGATATGAGTGTTAAAGTGTTAAACTTCATGTTTTATAGCTGAAAGATTACCTGACGATAGTTCTATTAAGACTTACAGACATGAAAAGACATTCTTTCTGATATAAGGAATATACTGGTGAACATTTTGAAACCAATTCGACAAACAACTGACAGCTGATGGCAGCAACAGCTCCCAGTTAAATTAGTTTCAGAATATTGATCAGCTTTCCTGGACAGTTACGTCTTGAATTTGAGGCGTTGAAATCTCAAGGGCGAGAGATAATTTGACAAATATGACTGCTTAACTGTCTTTCCGCTGCTAGCCACCACACAATAATTTCAATGAGGAAAAACTGTCGACTCACTGAATATTTTAAAAACAAATTGAATGAAAGTTAGCCACCAACAAGTTTCAGTCAAATTGTTTTCAAAATATTTAGCAGGTTTGGCGATATAATCAGCAGTCAGATGGTTAAAATGGCTTTGAGAACAGAGCATTTATAAGCAAGCATACAGAAAGACGAGTTTAGTTTCTACCTTAACCCTTTGTCCCACGATTTGTTCAAGCAATTTTCTCATAGAAAATGTCCATTTGCAGACTATTTTTGAAAATTTACTACTGGAATAACCGGCTCGAGCCAGTCACTAGAGGTAAATTTTCAAAAATAGGCTTCTCTCAGTCTGCAAATTGACATTTTTCAAGACCCGCGCTGAAGCCGTTTTTGGTCGATATGAGTGTTAAAGGGTTAACATAAATATTGATGGAGCAAGTGGGATGCGCTTTTGTTGCAATCTGCAGGGAGCTTTGTCAGAAATGTAACAATTTTTGACAGACAGACTTATACTTAAAAATTGTGACACACAAATAAAAACACATTTAAAAGATGCATGTTAACCCTTTGCCCCTCAAATTTATTCATGAAAATTTCAATTTTCTCATAGAAAATGTCCATTTGCAGACCAAGAAGACTATTTTTTTTAATTTACCACTAAAATGACTGACTCTGTTATAGAGCCAGTCATTCCAGTGGTAAATTTTCAATAATAGTCTTCTTTTGCTCTGCAAATGGACATTTCTCAAAACCACTTCAGAAGCCGTTTTTGGCCAATATGAGGGTTAACGCGTTAATTAACTCCTTAACAACACTGACAAGCTGTTCAAGAATGTCACCTTAGTCATCTTGAGAAATGTGACTTTGAAGAGCTAGAAAAGATGACTTGTGAAAATTTACCACTAGAATTCCTGGCTGGATAACCACACCAGGCATTCGAGAGATAAACTTTCAAGCGTTCCCTTGTTCAACAAATAGATATTTAGTTTTCTTGAACAAGTGTGTGGATTAAAGAGCTAATTTACCTGTTTATCACTGATAAACAAGCTTGGGTCAAGTTCGACTAGCTAACTATGGTCAGTTTGCTGGTTTACTGATCATGCGCAATTGCTATGCCCAGTCGAACTTGATCGTAGTCGACTATAGTTCGCTGGTACCCGGTTCCCTATTGCAGAAAATTTGGAGCCGGGTACCAGTCTCCATTAACCCTTTCTGTCGTCTGTTTTGATAACCTACGAAAATGGGTTATTTTTGTCTGCTAAGACGTCAAAAAGCATCCATGTGGCATAAAGTGGGAAGGAATAGGGGCTTGGGAACATTGACATACAATGGGAAAGCATAATTTCATCAAACCTAAGTTATTTAGAGAAATATTTACACTTTTATATGCATTTATTCGTGGCAAGCGGTCGGGCACCGTAATAATGTCCACCATTTTGAAATTTACGCAAATATCGCACTAACCATCTGAACCAAGATCGGTTGACTATAGTTGACTAGCTAGTTAAATTCACATTGAAGTTATTACCTAAACACATTTTAAAATGATAAATTAAACTATCATATTATTGAAATATATATAAAAGTATATGTATCAGTATATATATATATATATATATATATATATATATATATATATATATATATATATATATATATATATATATTTTATCCAGGCTTGGATGACTACTAGATTGAACAACATGTGCCACAAACTGTTGACAATTAATTCAATGATTAATATGGATATATAGATAGATAGTGCATTTATGTTGCGCTGAACTCCATGCTGCTGCATGCTCTAAGCGCTGTACAATCTAAATATATAGATATATAATTATAATAACACGAGCCAGTCATTCCAGTGGAAAATTTTCAAAAAGTCTTCTCTTGGTCTGCAAATGAACATTTTGAATGAAAAAATTGAAATTTCTTGAACAAATTTAAGTGTTAAAGGGTTAACCAAGAAGCTATAAATATCCTACACTCAAGCTTTATAACTTTATATGAGTGAAATATAATACATAAATAAAATTTATGAAAATTTATCACTGAAATGGCTGGCTTGGTCACCTGTCAAATTATTGACATTTTGGACAAAGCTGCTAAGTCGTAACTTATACAGGTAAGCGCATCGACTACTTCATATTTAGCGCGAGAATCTTATCACGTAAATGTCTCATTTTGCTAGAAAGAGTGGCTGGCGCTTGGCGCTGTGATGAAATAACTTTCCCTCAAAATCTTGCTCTTACTAAATGCATCAATTTAACCTTTTAATGGTCAAGGGGCCAAAAAGACCTATGCAGTGGCCTTGGGAACCAAATGCCCATTTGCAGGCCAAGAAGTCATTCTAGTTGTGAATTAAAAAAAATAGTATTGTCTTGGTCAGCAAATGGTTATTAAGTAAGCCAATAAATTCAAATATTCTTGACCATCAACACTTTATCGGTCAAGACGGCTAACAATAACCACTGCAGTGGTCTTGAAAAATATCCAAAAGAGCTTAAATGTAAATTACAGTGGCATACAAATTAGCATTCACTGAGCTAAAATTTGAATTTCCTTGGTAAATCTTGACCATTTAAGGGTTAATTGGCACAACCCAAGAAACAAAATAATCCTATATTTCTGTGCAGCTGCCGATGAATGATTGCTTGCGAAGATGAGAGATAAATTACAATCAGGTAGTAGACTTCAGGAGAAAGGGCTAGCAAATCGTTAATGTGAACTAGGGACTAGTCTGTACTCTCATTGCATTAGAATCATAAATATCAGGAATTATTGATTGAGAGGTTGTTGGCGACTGGCTGGTAAAAAACACGCCTAGTTAGAGAGCTGGTGTCAGACTGGAGAAACGTCAACATGTAATTAAGGGGATTGCATTAACAACCAGTGAAATAATTTTATGGATTTAGTATAAGAGTGTCTGAATTTGATCGCAAATCCAAGACTAGATTGAAGTTAAATAACGGGAACATTTATATATAATATAATACTATTCTATGAGCCCTCCTTACCATACTATCTTAGCTATTACCCACCCATCTGTAACTACATGTAAGCTCCACCCATGCTTCGTCCGTGTTGGGATCGATCGAATTAAAGCTATGGCCAGCCCATTACTAGCTAAGCTCCACCCACACCTGGCTTGTGTTGGGATCAATCGATCCTTGAACTCCCTGATTATCAATTTCCAAAAACTATACAGGTTAACTGTTGGATATTTTGAAACTAATTTGACTGGGTGCTGTTGATGCCTATGGCAGCAACAGGGCGGCAGCAACAGGGTCCAGTTAAATTAGTTTCAAAATATTCGACAGAATGTTTATTAAATAGTAAAGACATACAATTTGTATGTTTCGGACTATTAAGAGCATGAGACGGACTAAATCGAGTCATTCATGCTGTAATTGATTATGTAGTCATCCTACACATCGCATACTTGATTATGATGTCATATGATGGATGGATAAATTGGAAAGGGCCATTGATTATACAGTTTTAAAATCAATTGCTCAGAGCTACTGAGAGTTATTGCACTTATATCTTTAACATGTTTGATGAATTTACAATTTGATAAACCATGCAAGAACACATTTATATTTGGCTGCGCCCCTAGAAGGGTGGGGTTCAAAAGATCATAGCAGCTGAATGTAGGAATTTACGATGGCGTGCCATCGACGATACAATAGTTAATCTGTGATGCAATTTGCAGGTTATTAAAATCAGTCGGGATCTTTTTTCTTCTTTCTTTCTTTCTCCTAGTTTTCATCCGATCAACTAAAAACTAGGTCAACTTCTGCTACCCAGTCTGGAATTGGGTACTTGTCCTTTTATTTTGGATTTGCCAAAGGGTTTTTTGAGTTAGCCACTTATGAGTGGGCAAAAATGTCCCATAGGAAATGTATGGGGATTTTCAGTACTGGTCTTTGAAGTGTGAGTTTTGCTCGGATCACTACCATACTTGGGTAGGCTGTTACCCTTGTGGTTCTGAAGATGTCTGGCCACCGAAAATGTGACCTTGATCTTTGACATTTTCCCTCCACCCCCAATGCATAGAAAATGGCCCCATAGGGAATGAATGAGGATTTTTAGGATAGGTATTTGAACTGTGATTACACCTAGAGTTTCGATCAGATGATTACCATACTTGCTTAGGATGTTACCATTGGAAGTTTTCAAAACATCTGTCAGGCGCACCTTTTAGTAAAAAAAATACCAGTTTTCATTTTTGGCAGAAATTAACTAAAGGATGACAAACGGGGTGGGGAGAGGGGGGGGGATAATTTTTTTGGACTTTTTTTTACATGTCAGCCAGGCTCACATTTTGGTAAAAAAAATACCACTTTTCGTTTTTGGCAGACATGGGCAAATGGTGAAAAGTTTATTCTTGAATATTTTTTTCCCAAAATGGCTGCTGAGAATTTGTTTTGCTCCGATCAACTTGAAACTTGGTGAACTTCTAGGTCCTATAAAGACTTGATTTCCTATCAATTTTGAAGAGGCGCTATCCATTAGTACTTCAGAAACCAGCTTGGATTCCGTCACTGGACCAATATATTTAAGCAGGTTCCAGAAAAATATTTTTATCCCTACTTACCTACCCTACATCAAAATTCAGGGTTGGGAGAGGGCAAACAAAAAATCTTTTAATAATCGCCTAATCGTACTCCATCCAGCTGTCAACAGTAATTCCAAAATCGATAACTCATGCAAAACAAGTTCTATAGTTGAGCCAGTGTGTCTGATTAGAAAAAGCAATCTAGCACATAATTGCTACGGCTAATGCTTTAAGCCTACACATCGCTGGCTATGAATACAGAGAAATTATAGATACATCTATTTAATGGCGGCTCACTAGAGAAGATCAACTAAGCTTCCCCCCTATATTGCTGCAGGATGATTGTTTTGAAAAGTTGTTGACCTAAAAGCAATTGGCTTCAACTTTAACCATTTCATGGCGAAACCAGCCAAACCCGACCTCTGCAGTGGTCTTGCGGAAGACCAAGAGAAGACTATTTTTGAAAATTTACCACTGCTATGACTGGCTTGACAACCGAGCCAGTCATTCCAGCGATATATTTTTAAAATAGTCTTCTCTTGGTATGCAAATGGGTATTGACTCTACAAGACAATGTAGATTTCCGTGAACAAATTTGAGGGTTAAAGGGTTAATGGTCAAGATTTATCAAGAAAATTTAAATTTTATCTTAGTAAATATGCATTTGCAGGCAAGAAAAGAGCGTATTTAAACAAAATAAATTATTTATCATTGGAATGTCATTCCAGTAGTAAGATTTCAAAAAATAGCCTCTTAGTCTGAAGATTTACCTTTCTCAATGTCACTGTGTACACCAAGCCATTTTTGGCCAAGTTGAGCGTTTAAGACTTTAACCTTCGAATTGATTCATAGAAAATGTTTATTTGCAGACAATGAGAAGACTATTTTTGCAACTTTACTACTGGAATGGCTGGCTCGGTTAACGAGCCAGTCATTCCAATGGTAAATTTTCAAAAATACTCTTCATTTGGTCTGCAAATGGGCATTTCTCAAGAACACTGCTGAAGCCGTTTTTGGCTGATATGAGGGCTAACAAGTTAAAAAGCTTAATGCCCATAGACTAAGAGCTCCACATGGATTATATGTTCTTGTCACACTAACAGTGAGGCTGCTGAAGAATTTGAAAACAATTTGTCTGAACAGCTGAGGAATTTGAAAACAATTTGTCTGAACATCATTGCAGCATTCTGCAGGCAGCATGCGCACAGTCAAATCATCTTCCAAACCACTCAAACTTTAACTTTAATTATATACATATAATATGAAATGCTATATACTTTACTAATCAAGCCGGCCAAAACCGGCTTCTACGGAGGCCCTGGAAGATGTTGATTTGCAGACCATGATCATTTTTGAAAATTTACTACTGGAGTGACCGAGCCAGTCATTGCAGCGATACATTTTCAAAATAATCTCTTGGTATGCAAATGGACATTTAAGATTTTCAATGAGAAAATTAATTTTTTTAAAGATAAATTTGAAGGTTTAAGGGCTAACATAACAATTAATTAATTTATACATGAGTATCTTCATATGTTATGATCATCTATCTGATTAAACTGTCTGACTACTACAAGCCACTGACAATAATTTCAAAGGGCAATAACTCTAGACATGCAGAATATTTTGAAAACAATTTGACTGAAAGTTGTTGGTGGCTTAGCCACCAACAACTTTCAGACAAAATGTTTTTTAAAATTTCAGCAGATCCAGAGTTAAACTCCATGGACAATGTAGTCTGCAGAAATTCAGAAATCAGAGAGTTACACCTTTAATGTCCAACCCCTATAAAACCACCTTCAGGAGTGTTAATGAGAAATGTCCATTTGCAAACCAAGTGAAGACTACCCTTAGTTTTTTTCAATTTACCACCAAAACAATGGCTTGATCATCTTCATCTACAAACGGATATTTTCTATTGAAATTATCTTCATCAAATTTGACCGGGTTACAATATTAATATGGTCTCTGAATCAAAATTTCAATAGCCTGAAAAAGCCACAGATATATATATATATACCAGCTACGCAATATTCTCAAAGAACAGTACTAGTAGTAGTTCCTCTACAATCTCCGGCAAACAAGTTAGAGCACTGAGCGGAATACAATTTACGGTAAACCTAAACTTATAACACCAGTGCTCATAATCAGTGATTTTCACTTCTTCACAGCTACTACAATGTTCAAACTCAATGAATACTCCCATAGATCGCCAAATATACAGTACTCAATATTTAGTGAAACTCGTATTTAATAATAGCTACTAATCACTGCCAAGACAAGAACGTGTGCGTGTGCGTGTGTGTGTGCTGTGGCCAGGTATGATGATGATGGCGACTCGCCAGCAAGCTGGTCATTTATTAACCCCTAAATTTGTTACAAAAAATTTAAATTTTCTCATACTAAATCTCCATTTGAAGACAAAGAGAATATTATTATTTTTAATTTACCACTGGAATGACTGGCTCGATAATTGAGCCAGTCATTCCAGTGATAAATTTTCAAACATATTCTTCTCTTAGTCTGTAAATCGTCATTTCTACAAGACCACTGGAGATGCCGTCTTTGGCTGGCTTGAGAGTTCAAAGGGATATTAGTGCTCTTGCAACAAGACATGGCTGGTAATCGCGTAATATTCACCCATTAAATATTCAGAGTGCTGCTTTCATTTCTACATTTAGTTATGCCAGACATTTCATGGGAAAGGTGTTGTAATTGACAAAATTAATAAGTAGTTTACTGCGACGGCGCGTATGGGTTAGGTGCGGCGTGGATTCTTCCAAGTTCTACTGCTTTTTAAATGGCAAAGACGTAGGCTACAATGAGTCGCTTGCAAAACAGTTTATTTTGCTAGCTTTACAGAAATTATATCAAATGCCTAACTAAATAAATGTTGTAGATTCTCTTCTAAAAAGGACTCCAGAGAGAATCTATCGCGGGATAATGAAACATGACATGGGATTGAAAAATTTGAGCTGTTTGGAGAGGTTTCCAATTTACAGAGGTTAAATTTCTATAGAATAGAATCTTTATTAACAGAGGTGTTCAGTTTTGATCATGTTCTAACGCATAGTTATTAACAGATGTGTTCAGTTTTGATCATGTTCTAAAGCATGTTTATTAACAGATGTGTTCAGTTTTGATCATGTTCTAAAGCATGTTTATTAACAGATGTGTTCAGTTTTGATCATGTTCTAAATCATGGTTATTAACAGATGTGTTCAGTTTTGATCATGTTCTAAAGCATGGTTATTAACAGATGTGTTCAGTTTTGATCATGTTCTAAAACATGGTTATTAACAGATGTGTTCAGTTTTGATCATGTTCTAAAGCATGGTTATTAACAGATGTGTTCAGTTTTGATCATGTTCTAACGCATGGTTATTAACAGATGTGTTCAGTTTTGATCATGTTCTAGCGCATGGTTATTAACAGATGTGTTCAGTTTTGATCATGTTCTAACGCATGGTTATTAACAGATGTGTTCAGTTTTGATCATGTTCTAATGCATGGTTATTAACAGATGTGTTCAGTTTTGATCATGTTCTAACGCATGGTTATTAACAGATGTGTTCAGTTTTGATCATGTTCTAACGCATGGTTATTAACAGATGTGTTCAGTTTTGATCATGTTCTAACGCATGGTTATTAACAGATGTGTTCAGTTTTGATCATGTTCTAACGCATGGTTTTTAACAGATGTGTTCACTTTTGATCATGTTCTAATGCATGGTTATTAACGGATGTGTTCAGTTTTGATCATGTTCTAACGCATGGTTATTAACAGATGTGTTCAGTTTTGATCATGTTCTAAAGCATGGTTATTAACAGATGTGTTCAGTTTTTATCATGTTCTAAAACATGGTTATTAACAGATGTGTTCAGTTTTGATCATGTTCTAAAGCATGGTTATTAACAGATGTGTTCAGTTTTGATCATGTTCTAACGCATGGTTATTAACAGATGTGTTCAGTTTTGATCATGTTCTAATGCATGGTTATTAACAGATGTGTTCAGTTTTGATCATGTTCTAACGCATGGTTATTAACAGATGTGTTCAGTTTTGATCATGTTCTAACGCATGGTTATTAACAGATGTGTTCAGTTTTGATCATGTTCTAACGCATGGTTATTAACAGATGTGTTCAGTTTTGATCATGTTCTAACGCATGGTTATTAACAGATGTGTTCAGTTTTGATCATGTTCTAACGCATGGTTATTAACAGATGTGTTCAGTTTTGATCATGTTCTAACGCATGGTTATTAACAGATATGTTCAGTTTTGATCATGTTCTAACGCATGGTTATTAACAGACGTGTTCAGTTTTGATCATGTTCTAAAGCTAAAGGTTATTTTCTTAATCCGTTAACGTTCAAGCCGGCCTCTGCAGGGGTCTTGAGTAATGTCCATTTACAGGCGAAAATGATGATTATTTATAAAGTTTTACCACGGAAATGAGTGGCTATGTAACCAAAACAGCTATTCAAGTGGTAAATTTTCAATAATAGTTTTCTCTAATGGCCTGCATATGAAAAATGGCACAAGGCAAGTCTTGCTTTTCTTGACCAATCTTGACCAGTAATGGGTTACCACTTTAGGGGTCAAGATTTGTATAGAAAATTGAACTTTTTGCTCAGTGAATACGTTTGCAGGTCAAAAGAAGACCATTGCTGAAAATCCACAACTGGAATAAGTTACTTGGTTAGAGATCTAGTCATTAGTATTGAAAAACTCCCTTTACATATATCTGCCAATGGGCATTGTGCCTGACCCATGAAAAGGTCATTATTGGATGGCTTGCCCATTAAAGGCTTAAGTGTATACTGTTGAGGAGATGTTACAGCTATTTCATGTCACAACTAGGGTGGAAGGTCGATGGCGCGCCATCGCATATCTACACATCCACCGCTGCGAGCTTTTGAGCCCGAATGTAAATGTTCTTTTGCACTCTGCAATCATATGCGTATCCCACATACCAAATTTGAATACTTGAATTACATCCAACAGTTTCGGAGGCGTTGTGTTGCATTCAATCTGAACATTTAACACCCTCTCACCACCTCCACCCATCACCTGGGGGGGGGGGGGGGGGACCAAATGTAAATGTCATCTTACACTCAGAAATCCTCTGGGTAACTCAAACTTGGCTTCATTCCATTCAACTGTTTCAAAGAAGTTGTGCTACCATCAATTTCAGCACATATAGCCATGCAGACAGACAGCTCTGAGATGGATGGGATTACATAATCTGACCTTTTCTTTGAAAAATGTGGTGATAGGCTTGCATAATATTGTCCTAAGAGGTATCGCGATATATCGTAATGAAAAAATCGCGATATTTTGATATATCGTATAGCTTATTTTATGGTATATGAATTCATGGGTTGAGTTGGACTGCACGGTTTGGCTTATGTAGACATATCGGCTTCGCTATCAGTTTCCATATCAGTTTTAACCGAATACGACTTCTAATTGGTAAATTTCAACAAAAACTTTAATTCCAGTCGCAAAGATGCTTAAAGAACGAGTGTTAATAACACGAAAATAGAACACAATTTCCCGGTGTAAAATTTTGACGCCTTACGCCTTGGCTTAATGTATACCCTGTCCATCATTGCGGAAGTGAAATTATTACATTGGACAACCTAAATATTGTGTACTCTGTTATAATCATCGTTTATTACATGAAAATTAATCAAAAAATTTGACATTTCATGTCGTCTTTGTGAAAATGTACAAATAATGTGATATTAGGAATGCACTTTAGATCCATAGATATCTAACGTTTAGAACTGATCGCATTTACCGAGTACCCATTTACTAATAAAACTTAGCCTTCAGAAACATCTCGGAATAGTTCAACTTGCAGGCTAAAGCGTGTATACCATCTCATTTAGCTATCACATTTGTGAACGCACCACCTCTCGCCTCCAAAATCAGGAGAGCGAGCAAAATCATGTGATTTATATATTTTACTAATAATAGTTAGCCTTCAGAAACATCTCGGATAGTTCGCCTTGCTGGCTAAAGCGTGTATACCGTCTCATTTAGCTATCACATTTGTGAATGCACCACCTCTCGCCTCCAAAAACAGGAGCGCAAACAATATCACATGACATATTTTTTTGTGATGCCATTTATTGTCAAATTTAGGATTAATTTTGATTTTATAAACCATGCTTATTAAGAAATATATAATATTTATAGTGTCCCCGGTAACAATTTCAATCACGTGAACATGGTTTTGAGGTATACAGTATGGCAGCAAGAAATTGTACCAGTAAATTGCGTTTAATTTTCGTATTACTGTCCGTCTTTTAAAACAATTTTAAAGAATGAACTTTTTCTTGACCTATTCCTAATATAAACCCACACCTCTCGCAAAGATGTTAGTTTGGAAATAAATTGAACAGCTTGCCGTAATAGAAGGCTACGCTACAAACACATGACAAATACGCAGAATACGACGTGAAAATAAAATCTTCGCAATATTTTTATTTTTTCAAAATCACATCGTAAAAAATTGTGGCTGGAAAGAAAATCGTGATTTTTGATAACATCGGATAATCATGCAATCCTACGTGGGGATGATTTAAATTATCTGTTTATCAATAAGTTTCTTCAAAATACCAATTTTAATGGTCACGTGTCTAACACAATAATCAGCAAGCCACTGTTTTAACGTCAGACATTGAACTTTGAAGCTCTGAACCGCACTTTATCGGGACTAACCAGGGCAAAGAGAATGCAATTCAAGAATGGTTCAAGGAACAGTTCACTGAGCACGATGATGATGAACCTTTGCACCTGTTTTCATATGACTCCAAGGCATTACTAACACCAATTAAAACAGCAAACGTTGAGAGCACACTCAAATCCCTGAAAAATGGATGTGCATCCGGACCTGATGGCATGAGCAATGAGCTATTCAAATACGCAAGTGGCATTATCTAAAAACCAATCATGCACCTAATCAATTCAGCCATCATGCACCACCTTCCTATCCATGCTGTAGGCCAAGGCACCCTTATCGCACTAACCAAGCCCAAGAAGGCACCCGGCCCGGGCATGTCACGAGCTTCAACACAAACACTTAAAGACCCTAGATGTACAGTAGTACACCAGCCCAGTTGCAATGAAGATCAGCTGTGACTAATGAGACTACTGATTGTAGACACCATGCTGAGAGTCGAGTCAAGTCAGTGAAGCCTTCAGTCTTTGAGGCATCAATCGGCTCCCCACAGGAGGATGGACTATCCCCTGTGCTTTTCACCAGTTACCTTGCTGCTGCACTGAAATCTGTGCATGAAAGTTCCACACCACCAAACCCTGCAGTGCCCATGCTGGGTATGTCGCTAGAGATGGAATATGCCGATGATGTGGACTAATTCATACGATGAGGAAACCCCCTTGACGAACTACTCCCAATAGCCGCAAACAAACAAAAGATTGAGAATCTCTTTGAAACTAAAGGAAATGACGATCAACTTCGTGGCGGGGTCCAGCAACGGACGCCATTGCATAAATCTGTTACACATGCTGCGAGGTGACCTCAAGAAAGCAGGACTCGGTATGCTCATATCAAGAATGGACATGAGGAAGCTAGGACAAGAGGCCGAGGACAAGACACAGTGGTCAAAAGCGAAGGACTAATTACACCTGTAGGATGTTTCTACTACTACAGCCACAGAACACAGTAATCATACATACAGACATTGAACGTTGTCCCATTTACACAGTAAGAGAGGAATACAATCGGTCAATTAAATACATGACGTCATAATAAATTACATCACATGTAGGCTGACGTCAAAACAAACTACGCAATGAATGACGTAGCTATCGGTAAGTCTGTCAGGAACTTCTAAAAGTCTGTCAGGAACTTTTAAGTTTGTCAATTGTATGAATTGTATGTATTTACTATTTACTAAACATTTGGTTGACTATTTTGAAAATAATTTGACTGGGCGCTGTTGCTGCCATAGGCAGCAATAGCACCCAGTCAAATTAGTTTCAAAGTATTCAACATCTTACCTGTATACTTTTCTGGAAATTGAGATTCACATAGTTCAGGGTTCGATCGATCCCAACACTGGCAAAGCATGAGCGGAGCTTAGCTAGTGGTTGGCGGGGCATGGCTAAAAGTGGATTCATCCATTAATATATGTCTTCAATGCCAAAACCTATAACAGGCCTAAAACAGTTAAGAAATTAGCATTCAGGAAACAATTGCCAATGCCTAAGCAACAACTTACTGTCAAATTAATTTCAGAATATTCAACAGAATATTTCGGGCAGTGAAAAGACTCATTCATATCTGCTTTGACATGTTTGAAATGTCGTACACGATTCCATCCATTTCATTCTAGATGACATCTAGTATCCATGATGCAGTTAACCCTTTAATGGTCAAGTTTGGTCAAGAAAAATTCATAGAAAATGTCCATCTGCAGGCCAAGAGATTTAAAAATTTTGAAAAATTACCACTGAAATGACTAGCTCAATCATCGAACCAGTCGCTCGAGTGGTAAATTTTCACAAACCATTTTCTCTTGGCCTGCAAAGGGACATTATTCAGGACCAATGCAAAGGCTGGTTTTTGCCAGCTTGACCACTATAGGGTAATATGTAAACGCAAATACATGCTCAGTAAAAATCGTGAGTAAAAATCGCAACTTCCTAGGCTTAATAATACTTTGCCAAATTATTTGCATTGCATTCAGCAAGTTTTAATATTTGAAATATAAAACTATATATACTGTGTAAACACGCAGCCTGAAAAGCCTGATTGCTTAGACAATATTTCGTCAATGACGTACATTATTAGGTATTTTTTATACCATTTGTTTCATTGAGCTAACAATAATAACACAATCAAGTGCCTGTTAATGTACTTATAGTTTCTGTAATTTTTCTAGTAAAAATTTACTAATTTATTTATAGAAAGAAAATCATTTAAAAAATCAGCAGTTAATATAAAACTGCATATATATATATATATATGACATTATGCCTCAATTAATTTCCCTATTAACCCTTTTACACTAACAAGCTGGTCAAAAACGGCTTCTAGCGTGGTCCTGATAGATGTCCATTTGCAGACCAAGAGAAGACTATTTTAGAAAATTTACCACTGGAACGACTGGCTCAATAAACGAGCCAGTCATTCCAGTGGCATATTTTCAAAAATATTCTTTTCTTGTCCTGAAAATCTTTATATTCTATTCAATACGTCAAATAAATACCATTAATCTTAACCCTTTAACCCTCAAATTTGTTGAAGAAAAATTTGAATTTTCTCATAGAAAATGACCATTGCAAACCAAGAAGACTATTTTTGAAAATTTCCCACTGGAATGACTGGCTCGATAACTAGCTCGGTTATCGAGCCAGTGATTCCAGTGAGAAATTTTCAAAAATAATCTCTTGTTCGGCAATGGACATTTCCCAAGACCACTGCAGAAGGCATTTAAGCTCAGTAATAGTCTGCAGTTATTTCAGTGATAAATTTTCAAAAAAACAATCTCTTGTCACGCAAATTGACATTTAAGAAGAAGGGAAGATCAATTTAGCTGAGTCTCTGCTACATCAGACACCAACGGCTTTCAGTCAAACTGTTTTAATGACATTCAAAAGATCTTACATGCATTTGAAAAGCTTCCAAGGATTTTAGAATGAAGAGGGTTAGTCAAGAAACAGTATTACACTATATTCAAACAAAAAAAATCTGGGGAAAATAACTGATATTATCTCTCTGTTTTAAAAAATAAATAAATATTTATTTAATCGTCTGCCTGCTCAGTTTTACAGACTACATATTCCAAGGGTTACATCTTCAGACCTGATAACTATTTTGAAAACAAATTTGACTAAAAGTAAACAGTAAAATTGTTTTCAAAAATATTCAGCAAGTCAAGAGTTTTTGCTCATTGAAATTATAGTCTAGTGGCTCACAGGAGCTAGACAGCTAAATATGGGTAAATATTATTAACCTTTTCCAACTAACTACACAGACTATCTAAAAATATACACGTCGCCGATGCAATTATACTGACTGGGTAAAATATTAAAACTAATTTGATTGGAAGCTACAGCAACAACTTCCGGTTAAATTAGTTTCAAAATATTCAAAAGCTTTGACGTCTGTTTTGAAATTGATACATTGTGCAATATTCAGTCGTATTTTTGTAGAAAGTGTTGATAAAGGATAGGTAGGTAACCTTTCTACTCTTTGTCTGATCAATTGCTAATTAATAATAATAATAACTTATTCATATATATGCACGTGTACATGTATGTGTAAAGATTGGCTTGATTACAGTCTTCTTTTACACTGTAAATACTAAAAGGAAGCCTAAATCATGGAAATATAGAGTGCATCCTAGAAAAAACTTCATATGTTAATTTCCAAATACAGTAGTTTCCGATCAAAACTACCGTAAGTAAAGAATAAAAAATATTCAACGGAACATTTCTTACATCGTGCCCACAATTGAACTGAATGTTTCTGTTTTGGAAACATTAACTTATTTATGAGCTGTACTGCAGTTTATTTAACCCTTTAACACTCATATCAGTAAAAAAAACGGCTTCTGCGACGGTCATGGGAAATGTCTATATGCAGACCAAGAAGACTAGTTTTGAAAATTTACCACTGGAATGACTGGATCGATAACCGAGCCAATCAATGCTGTGGTAAATTTTCAAGAAATAGTCTACTCTTGGTCTGCATAAAGACCTTTTCTCTGAGAAAATTGAAATTTTACACAAAAACGGTGGTCTTGAGCCTACTTTTAACAATTTACCACAGTTGGAATTTGAGCTTGGTTATCGAGTCAGTCTTTCCAGTGATACAATTTCAAAAGCAGTCTTCTCTTGGCCGACAGATGAAGATTCCTCATGACCACTGCAGAAGTTGTTTTTTGCTGGTTTTGTTACTCAAGTGTTGGTTGACTAAATCGTCTCTTATTTAGCCACAATCTTTGATGTTTGCTTTGCGGAAGTTAGCTGTTTGTCACGCAAGCCATCAATTTATGTGTTGTGACTTTTCAATGATCTATTGCTTCTTCCAGTTAAATAGAACACCCGGAGGCGTCAGTTTATAATTTATAGACTATTTTTGAAAATTTCCCACTGGAATGACTGGCTCGGTTATCGAGCCAGTCATTCTTAGTGGTAAATTTTCAAAAATATTCTTCTCTTGGTCTGCAAATGGACATTTCTCAAGACCATTGCAGAAGCTGTTTTTGTCTTACATGAGGGATATTAAAAGGTTAATACGGTACTCAATTTAATTTTGCTCAAGAAAATTACAATTCTCTCATACAGGTTATAGAAAATGTCAATTTGCAGACCAAGAGATTATTTTCAAAAATTTATCACTGTGACAAATTTATCACTGTGACAAATTTCCAAAATTAGTTAACTCTTGTTCTGCAAACAAATTAGCATTTATCCAGACCACTGCAAAAGCCATGTTTGGCTGGCCTGTCATGTTAAAGCTCAGAGTCGTGAATTATTTATCTTCAAGTCCCCCTGCCTTTAACCCTTACCACTTTGATGGTCAAAATTTTTAATTTTCAATTTAAAGTAAAAGATGAACGGGTGTTTATTTTTCAAGAAATTTGGTGGAAGATGGCGCTGTCATAGACAGCAAAATCTTCCAACAAAATTGTTGAAAAATGTACACTAGTTTCTTTGCTATTGAGACCGTAAAAGATAGAATATTGACATCAGTGTGCTAAGGGTTAACAGGCAGTTAAGTCCTTCATCAAGACAAGGTGCTAATTAACATGCTAATTAGTCCTCCCACCCTGTTATAATGAGTAAATTAATAGTTTTTGCTTATGTAAGTCATATATAACTGATGATTTGACAGACAGTTAGTACATTATCATGCCATGTACATTGGCAGTACATAAGACTAGCAATTATTAGCACATATGTATAGCTATCTATCTAATATAGATAGATAGATAGATAGATAGATAGATAGATAGATAGATAGATAGAGACAGACAGACAGACAGACAGACAGACAGACAGACAGACAGACAGACAGACAGGACAAGACATGACAGGATAGGATAGGATAGGATAGGACAAGATAGATAGATCGATAGTTCTAGGTGTCTAGCGATTAACCCTTATCAACACAATAGACCGGAAACAAAAATGTCATTATCTATGAAAACTAAACATTTTCAAATTAATTTGACTTAACGTAGCAACATCTTCCAGTAAAATTATTTTCAAACTATACAACAGTTTTCTTGAAAATATTGCCCTTGGCATGCAAATAGTGGTATTTCTATTCTAGATGAGAGATAATTAAAATACTGTAATTTCCTGTACATATTGCACAGTTTTTTGCTCAAGGCCAGAAGGGGGGGGGGGGGGTACGTATTATGCATTAGTATAAACTTTTATCACATTTTTGGGCTCAGAATTTTGTGTCAGAACGGCCTCCCTGATGTACAATTCAGCACAAAAATGTGATATCATCAAAGGGAAACCGCTCTTTCCTCTTGCCTGCTGTATTACAATAATCAATATTGTAGGCTACATACATTGTGTGTAATAATTGTATTCCATGTAATATTTGTAAATCTTAAGTGTATGACTCTTAAATGATGAAATAAAACTCAAACTGACAAGTCATTGTACATGTATTATCGTAAACCAACATAAGATGACCCAAAACAATGTAAGAAATAAAATGAGGTTAGATCGCTTCTTAAGTTGGATGACCAAATTAAATCTGTTTTGTGATTGGAGGCACTCCACTGAACTTCATCTGGACTAGAAGGAGCCCTCCTAAAGAAAAGCAGATTTTGCAATATCGCAAATGCCAACAAGAGGCCCAATGGGCCTGTATCGCTCACCTGGAACATTGGCATTTCAACTAATCTTACTTAAGTTTTACATCTATCGGTGTCACTTCCAATGACTTTCAGTCAAATGATTTAGTTTTCGAGATATTGACAACAATCTCTGGACTGTTTTTTTTGCATTAGTGATTTTGAACAATGTTTAAGTGAAAACAGATGATATCAATGCTAACAACAGCTGGTTTTTTAACTGTCTCACTGCTGCAAGCCAGTGCAGCCAATAATTTCAATTTTCAAAAGCTCTTGACTTGTTGAATATTTTGAAAACAATTGGACTGAAAGTTGTTGGTGGCTTAGCCACCAACAACTTTCAGTCCAATTGTTTTCAAAATATTTATCACGTTCAGAGATATAACCTTTGGAATATGTCGTCTGCAAAAACTCAGTCAAACGGTTACTAGAGGTTTAAATACAATTTGAAGAAAATGGTCCCTAAAGGCAGGTAGGTGGTCTTTATAGCAGGTTATTCCCCACCACCACACAATCCATTTAACACATGCGCATCTGGCTGAATCACTGAGTTAGCAGCAGGGGTAGGGTGAGCTGGAGTTGATTTAGAAAATAATTGGACTGAAAGAAATTTCTGCCTTAGGCAGGAACACCTTTCAATCAAATACATTTCAAAATATTTTTAAGAGCATAGATGTCAGAGCACATAATACATAATTGGAGTTTAATATCTACTTTGGCAATAAAATCTGACATGGTGATAAATCAATGGACGGTGAGAACAAACCTGTATTTGCCATATGAAAGTGAGACTGCAAATATTTAAGGGGTGATAACTCTGGCATTTGACATCATATCAGTTTCATTTTCACAACACAGATATTAGATGCCGACATTAACTTTGTGACCAAGTTTGGTGTCACTCCGTCATGAAATAACAAAATCGAATATAGCAGCCAAACACGCAAAAATTTTATTGGTCTACGGCGGCCATGTTTTTTACCTATCAACTTCCCATGAACAACCTTTAATGGCCCTTAGTCCATTATCATATCCCCAAAATTTCAGCCCGATCCATTCAGCGGTTCTGCAGAGGAAGTCGTTTTCACAAAAACTAGGTCATCCAAGATGGCCACCGAACCATTTGGCCAATCAAGTACCGAACCATTTGGCCAATCAAGTTCCTTCGAACAAACTTGGTTCAGCTGTTGCCCTATATGATATCTTGTGTTTTGAATCGGTCCACCAAGCGGTTTCGGAGAAGATTTTTAGACATTTCCTAAAATCGGCCAAAATCCAAGATGGCCACCAGCCAAATTGGCCGATCGCCTTTGTTTGAACAAACATGGATCCCTATGCCCTAAGGATACCTCCTGCCAAATATAATTGAAATTGACCCAGTGGTTCTTGAGAAGTTGTTTAAAAAAAAGTTGACGGACAGATGGATGCCGAACAGACGGTCGCCATGGCATAAGCTCACTTGGCCATTCTGGCCAGGTGAGCTAACAAGAAAACAGAGGCCATGTTTCTTTATGTATCAACTTCTCTTGAACAAACTTTAATGGCGCTTAGTCATCAATATGATCTCCCAAATTTTGGGCCGATCATTCCGCAGTTCTGGAGGTGTCGTTTTACGAGGTCATCCAAGACGACCGCCGAAGGATTCGGCCAATCAAGTTCACATGTGAACAAATTTGGTTCAGCGCTTGTCCTAGATGATCTTTCATGAGTTCTTAATCGATCCCTCAAACAGTTTCGGAGATCTCCAAAGAAATTTTTTTTTAAATCGGCCAAATTCCAAGATGGCCACCGGCCCAATCGGCTTTGTTTGAACAAACTTGAATCTCTATGTCATAAGGATGCTTCCTGCCAAATATAATTGAAATTGTCCCAATAGTTATCGAGAAGGCATTTTAAATTTCCCATTGCTTTAGTATGGGAGCGTTTGGCAGGAAAAAGATCCAAGATGGCCGCCAAACCGTTTATCCGACCGTTTCGAAAATTGCAAATTTGAGATCAGAATACTCAAAAACATGTATAAAACCAATTTCGGCCTCAAAATCCATCAAATAAAAAAATCCAATATGGCCACCAAAATACGCTACATTTTGATTGGCCTACGGCAGTCATCTTTTTTTTTTACGGATCAACTTCCCTTGAACAAACTTTAATGGCCTTTAGTCCCTAACCATATATCACAAATTTCAGCCTGATTGCTTCAGCGGTTCTGGGGAAGTTGTTTTTGCGAAAACTAGGTCATCCAAGATGGTCGCTGAACCATTTGGTCAATCAACTTCCCTTGAACAAACTTGGTTCAGCTCTTGCCCTAGATTATATTTCATGAGGTCTGAATCGATCCCTTAAACGTTTTCGGAGAAGATATTTAAAGACATTTGTAAAAATCGGCCGAAATCCAAGACAGCCGTCGGCCAAATTGGCCGATTGACTTCCTTTGAATAAATTTTAATCTCTATGTCCTAAGGATGCTTCCTGCCAAATAAAATTGAAATCGGCCCAGTAGTTCTTGCGAAGAAGACATTTTTAATTTCCTATTGCTTTAGTATGGGAGCTTTTGGCAGGAAAATGATCCAAGATGGCCGCCAAATCGCTTATCCGACAGTTTCGAAAATTGCAAATTTGAGATCAGAATACCCAAAACCAATTTTGTCCTCAAAGTCCATCAAATAAAAAAAGCCAATATGGCCACCAAACGCACTATATTTTGATTGGCCCACAACGGCCATGTTTTTTGACGGATCAACTTCCCTTGAACAAACTTTAATGGCACTTAGGCCCTAATCATATCTGCCAAATGTCGGCCCGATCCCTTCAGCGATTCTGGAGAGGTAATTTTTGCTAAAACAAGGGGAAACTGAGGCAAGAGCGATTGCTAGCTATCAGTTCCTAATCATCTCGCCTTGCCGACTTATTGCTATACCTAGAAAACTCAGGCTCACTTGATAGTGAAACAGAGCAACTAATCATTCTATTCTCTATTTCTGGGTTTAGGCTTGCAAAATCACATTACACAAGTAGCATTTGTCATTGGTTAGTCGCCAGGCCAGTTGCAATGAAGATGAGCTACAACTAGTGAGACTGTCACTACTGCTCACAGACACCAAGCTGAGAGTACAAGTCAAGTCAGTGAAGTCTGTAGAGTTTGGGAAATCAATTGGCTCCCCACAGAGAGATGGTCCATCCCCTGTGCTTTTCACCTGTTACCTCGCTGCTACACTGATATCCATGCGGGAAAATTCCACAAGACCAAACCCCCAATGTCAATACTGGTTACGATATGGACTTCATAGACAAGGAAAAGAAACCCCTTGACGAACTTCTCCCAATAGCTGCAAACTAAAATTGAAAATTTCTTTATGAATGAATCCAAAACAAAGTTCACCCACATATACCTATCTACAAAGCATGAAACTATAAAGAAAATGACGATCCACTTTGTGGTGGCGAACCATGGAGGAAACATTGCTGCACACTGTGTCATGGGGAAGATACTTCAAGATAGCTTTCCAGTCCTCCTGGAAGCTTTGGATTCATAGATCAAAGATGCCGTTGATAACAAAGCTATGTTTAGCTCCAAAGGCAGCTCTAGACAAACTTGATGCCTGCCACCACAAACACCTACGCACCATCACCAGACAGCATAATTTCCAATGATGCACTATACAAGATGTGTAATACGTCGCCGCTGTCTGTAAAAGTTGCCCAGCAAAGATGGTCCATGTTTTACCACGTGCTAAGGATGCCAGAAGTCACACCAACACAGACCCTTGGAATTCGCCATACTCGGAGACAGCAAATACAAAGCCAGGAGAGGACGTCATTGCATAAATCGGCTAAGCATGCTACGAGGTGACCTCAAGAAGGCAGGACTTCGGCTGAGGATAAGACACAGTCGGCAAAAGCAAAGAGGGACTGATTGCAGCTGTAGGATGTACATACATTCTACAGTAAAATTTCCATGCAAGAGCAACGAATGGCAATGACAGGCGATTAGTTGTTTCCCGGTCTCGTCGCTGTCGGTTTCGCTGGCACAATGTGGCGAGGCAACAGTGATTTGATCAATCATGTCATATCGCCATTGCATTGCCATAGTGTATTATCTACTATTCTACTTTAGTCTAATCAACATTTCATAAGAGTATTATCTGTAGAAGCACATATAGAACAGTTTTGACCCTTGAAATTCTGGTGTCTCCATGAAAGCTGTTCAATATTTTGAATTTAGTTTGACTGGAACCAATCGCTGCCATATGCAGTAACTGTGTTGTCATAGGTAGAAAAGATCTCAGTCAAATTATTTTCAAAATAATCACCAAAATATTCCTTACATCATAAATAAATTGTTTTTGATAAGTAAACTTGTTAACCATTTCACAAACAAATCCCAGAAAAAAGTATATTCTTTGATATAAAACATATTTTGTCATATATTTTAGAATTAATTTTCACTGGATGCCAAGGCAGCAATCGCTTCCAGTCAAATTAATTTCAAACTATTCAACAGTTTTTGCCTTGAAAATGAGACATGGGGGAATTCATAGGGTGATTGGTTAAATGGTTAACCCTTTAACACTCAATTTTGTTCCAGAAAATTGGAATTTTCTCATAGAAAATGTCGATTTGAAGACCAAGACTGTCTGAAAATTTACTACTGGAATGACTGGCTTAGTTATCAAGATAGTCATTTCAGTTGTAAATTTTCAAAAATAGTCTTCTCTTGGTCTGCAAATGGACATTTCTCAGGACCACTGCAGAAGCTGGCTGATATGAGAGTTAAAGGGTTAACATACATGATGTATATACACATACAGCTTTTTGTTTTACCAAGCTCACAATCTCATCCTCATAAGCAGATATTTCTGTTTATATAGCACGCACATATGGAGAATAATTCACAGAAATCAAGCAGTCCTATTTACACTATTACCGGTGCAAAGTACGTATTATGTCATTTCTTCTACAAATCATCAGCCTTAATCATGTTAATAAGCAATAACATCGGCAACAAGAACCAATACTATCTGCCATTCTCACTTCGAATTACTCCAGACCTGGAAATGGTGAACATACAGCCAGATCCATTTTCACCTTGAGAGAATACGGGCTACATCAGTCGAGATGGGACTGAATGTAGATTGGATTATGTAAACACTGCACCAATTCCCCCAGGATCAATTCTGACAGAACGTACTCCGAAAATACCAAGAAAAACAATCAGCCTATTTCCTGTTAGTGAAGAGGATTTCCCTCTCCAGCAAATATGTGAATAACTTTGTGCGTACACACTGGCACTGTTGATGATTAGCGAGGCATCATTTGCTAATAATATGTATAAAATGGTTTCTATTGCTGTAGCAACGCAATTTCCATTTTACTCAACTATGAAGGTGTTTGTTTAACTTTGCGCTAATAAGCATAAGTAAAACATGTTAGAAACCTTCATAACATGAATTTTAACCCTCAAAATTTATCCAAGAAAATTTCAATTTTCTCATAGAAAATATCCATTTGCAGACCAAAAGACCTCTGAAAATTGACCACTGGAACGACTGGCTCAGTTATCGAGCCAGTCATTCCAGTGGTAAATTTTCAAAAAAAAGTTTCTTTTGGTCTGCAAATGGACATTTCTCAAGCCCACTGGCAGAAGTAATTTTTGGTCGATATGAGTGTTAGAGGGTTAATGGCCACGCCATCAAAAACCGGTCTCGGCAGTTGTCTTTAACCCTTTAACCGATAAATTCTTTCAGGAAAATTTTTATTTTCTCACAGAAAATATCTATTTACAGACCAAGAGGACTATTTTCGAAAATTGACCACTGGAATAACTGGCTTGATTATCAAAAATAGTCGTGGCTCTTTGTCTGCAAGTGGACATTACTCAAGACCACTACTGAAGCCGTTTTAGAGTCCAGGGACAGTATTCACAGGTTTGGCTGCTACGTTTATATTCACAGCCCATATTTGCTGCAATGTAAAAACTAATCTGTTAAACATTTGAAATTATAAATGTGTAAAAAGTTGTTGCTGCCAAAACAGTTTTCCAGGACCGAACACACTAGGATAAAATGCCCATGTTCTATTGGAACTTTAACATATGGCTTAATTAAAATTAGCTTTTGTGGGTCAAATTAATTATGCTGGTTTATAAAGACCAGAGCTCCATCTGTCTTAACCAAAATTTATTTGGACTAGAAATGAAGAATCAGTAAAACTGTAAAACAATCAGTCTTTACCAATCTGAACAATTACGGGATTAAGATTTTCGAGAATACAAACCTTTGCATATATAAGCTAGATAACTTTTTAGAGATTTTATTAACTCCCCTGGTGCATAAAGCTTTGATGAGCCAAAAGTTAGCCAATTTTAAATTTAAATTTTCTCAAAGCAACTGTCTATTTACAGACCAAGAGAAGATTCGATAACCAAGCCAGTCACACAACTAGTAAATCTTTAAAAAAAGTCTTCTTTTGGTCTGCAAATGAACTTTTTGCTAAGACCAGTGCAGGCGCCACTTTTGGCCATCTTCTGTGTGACAGGGTTAATTATCCATCTTTCTGAGAACTCCACAATCATCGTAACCTTCGTCTGACCATAGCAAATTATAATCCATCAATGACGGAGGATGTATTTACAGAACACATTTATAATTGGATTACTCTCAGGAGATAGATCGTATAATTTAACAACCGCCATGACCGGATACAGAAAGTGAAAAGCATCCTGCTGAAAATTACACATGCTCATTGCGCAGAGCTGGCAAATTCCAGGGGTCCAGTAGTCTTTGATGCCTCGATTAATGAGAGGACAACCATAGACTATGCATACTGTTGCGCTGTATAAATATATAAATAAATACTAGATATAACCGTCAATAGTGTGGCATAGCAAATCCTCACGTTCAATGCTTTAACTTTTTTACCCCAACACCCTCCCCGCCTCGGGGAAATGTAAATGTCCATGTGACCTCTGTGTACCCATATGGGTACCTCTCAAACAGAATTTGGTTGAACTCAGTCCAATGATTTTGAAGTTGCATTACAATCAATTTCTGTCACGGGGGAGGGGGGGGGGGGGGGGCAAATGTCCTCTTGCATTCCCCAATCATGTGGGCAACTCACATAATAAATTTGGTGTTGCATTCAGTCGAACTGGTTGGAGAAGTTGTGCTACAATCACTCTACGCACAGACAGACAGACAGACAGACAGACAGACAGACAGACAGACAGACAGACAGACAGACAGACAGACAGACAGACAGACAGAGACACAGAGAGACAGACAGACAGACTGTCAGTTGAGGAGTGACACCTTTTTTTCCTCTGATGACAGCAGTTAGACTATATATCTGTGATTGACATTGATCAATGGATTGAAAATTAATATTTGATTGAGAATTAATATTTTGAAACAACCCCTTAACCCTCAAATACAAGATATTACATATTATGATGCTAGAAATATACTGGTGAATATTTCAAAACTAATTGACAGGGAATTGTTGTTGCCTAGCAAAGGGTTTGCTCCAGTCAAAAAATTTTAAAATATTCAATAGCTTTCCTGTAAGTTTGTTTAGAAATTGATACAATTAGGGCGAAGGGGTTAATTTTGAGATGCTGACAAAGATATGAGGTAATGACATCATATGAACAGACAAATATATACCATGACATCATATTGACAGAGATATATACGTAGTTACATAACCTTAAATCATATGGTTGTATACTTTGTCAGTTAGCGTGGAACGTGACTCGATTAGATTGCCAAGTCCGCTAAACAACCACATTCATTATAATGCAAGAATCATTGCATTGCCTTAAAGGTAGCAACAGTTTCCAGTTAAATCAGTTTTAAAAATATCAAACAGTTTACAGTCAGAGATACTTGAATTAATTAATGGTAAGACCAGCCAACAACAGCTTCTGTCGTAGGCTTAACCCTTTAACACTCACATCAGCCAAAAACGGCTTCAGCACTGCTTTTGAGAATTGTCCATTTGCACACCCAGAGAAGCCTATTTCTGAAAATTAACCACTAGAATGACTGGCTTGATAAACGAGTCAGTCATTCCAGTGGTAAATTTTCACAAACAGGCTTATCTTGATCTGCAAATGGACAT
This sequence comes from Chaetoderma sp. LZ-2023a, assembly GCA_034401795.1. Lineage (NCBI taxonomy): Eukaryota > Metazoa > Mollusca > Caudofoveata > Chaetodermatida > Chaetodermatidae > Chaetoderma > Chaetoderma sp. LZ-2023a. Next base: position 185,515,586 of record CM067369.1, on the reverse strand, counting down.
TTTCTATGAGAAAACTGAAATTTTCTTGAACAAATTTGATGGATAAAGGGTTAATAAATGCTGATTTAGAGGCCAAGAGAAGACTATTTTGTAATTCACCACTGGAATGACTGACTCGCTTATCAAATTTCAGAATATTCTTCTCTTCGTGTGCAAGATCTCCATGACAAATTTTAACTATTCTTGACCAAATTTTACCAATTAACCCTTTAATGGTCAAGCCAGCCAAACTCGGCTTCTGCAATGGTCTTCATAAATGTCCATTTTGCAGGCTAAGAAAAGGATATTTATGAAATTTTACCACTGGATTTAATGAGCCAGTCATTTCAGTGGTAAAATGTCAAAAACTGTCATCTCTTCGCCTGCAAATGGTCACTGATTAAGCAAGAATTCTGATTTATTTTAATACCAAATTTGACCATTAACGGGTAACGGTTAACGGGTAAAAACTAAGATAGCGAGATATCACGGCTAAAATAACAAATTTCACATACTAGGAATTATGCTTCACACATATGTAGATAAATACAAATGCTGATATTTCATATACACAGCAACTTTTACTATTAATCCTGATTACCGTATCTGTAATGGTAAAAATTGGCTCAAGTGGAATCAGTGCAACTAATTGGATCAGAATTCCAACACACAAATTTCAGAAGAAGCCACATTCCATATCCATTGGCAGCAGCGGTTAATACAATGAATAAAATCAATTCCCCATTCACAACGTGTATAGCCCTTAAAGTGTCTTTAGTAGATCTCGATTCTGCCGCAGACTCAGCGGTCATCACCTCGGCAACTGACAGCTGGCTTAGCAGTCAGGACAATCCGTAAAACAATCAACCACGTTTACTCTTGAAGTAACTGCGGCAGATGCAAATCATGATGATTATATTTCCTGCAATGCCGGCATGAACTGAGAATTAAGATACCATGCTTTGAGCACGGAATCTCATATTGGAAAAAACGTCAGAGAATTCATCTCTGTCACTCTGCTAAGAAATTAATTCAGATATTTTCAAGTCACGAACACAAGCGAAAATGAGATTTGAATCGAGCAATCAGGTGACTTCCGAGAAATGTCAGGAAGAATGTGCACTCCAGACACACGCAGTTGAAGTAGATGACCCTAATGCAATTTATGACGAAAACGTAATTCTATTGCCAACTTTTTACCACTAACCCATTAACCCAAGGATAGTAGAATTTCATACAGGTTAATAAAACTACACCTGCGCTAACCATCTGGGTTAGTAATTCTCTCAAAAGAGGAAATATGAAAAAACACGTCATTTATGATGTTCAATACACACCAAAAATTGAAAAAATAAGAGGTTTTCTGCTAGCTTCAATGCTTTATTGAATATTTTGAAATTAACTTGTCCGGAAAGTCGTTGAAGCCTTAGGGAGCAACGGCTTTCCAGACAAATTAATTTCAAAATATTCAACAGGGCCTCTGTATGGTTGCCTTGGAAATGAGTTTATAAGGATTCATCGGTGAATGGATTAAAGAAGTGACCAGCGTTGAGCTTACAATCATTGTATGATTACTGTATTCTGTGGCTGTAGTAGTAGAAACATCCTACAGCTGCAATCAGTCCTTCTTCGCTTTTGCTCGCTGTGTCTTGTCCTCAGCCAAAATCCTTAACTTCCTCAGGTACATTCTTGACTTGAGTGTACCGAGTCCTGCTTTCTTGAGGTCACCTCGTAACACGCTTAGCAGATTTATACAACGACGTCCTCACTTGGCTTTGTATTTGCTGGCTCTGAGTAGGGCGAATTCCAAGGCTCTCTGTGCTGGTGTCTCTTCTGGCATCCTTAGCACATGGCCAAACATGGACCATCTTTGCTGGGCGACATTTACAGACAGCGGCGACGTATTACACATCTTGTATAGTGCATCGTTGGAAATTATGCTGTCTGGCCATCGGTATCCAGTGATGGTGCGTAGGTGTTTGCGGTGGCAGGCATCGAGTTTGTCAAGAGCTGCCTTTGGAGCTGCCCAGCTGTTACAGTTATACAGCATCAAGGATACGCAGGTTGCATTGTATAACCATAGCCTCTTTATCATGGGCATCTTTGATCTACGAATCCATAGCTTCCAGAAGGAGCAGCATGCAGAAATGTCAGCAGTACTGCAAAGCAGTGAGCCCAGGATGTTACTTTTCCTCCATGGTTTGCCGCCATGAAGTGGGTCGTCATTTTCTACAGTTTCATGCTTGGTCGATAGGTATATGTGGGTGAACTCTGTTTTTGGATTCATTCATAAAGAGATTCAATTTTTAGTTTGCTTGCAGCTATTGGGAGAAGTTCGTCAAGGGGTTTCTTTTCCTCATCTATGAAGTCCACATCGTCGGCATATTCCATCTCTAGCGGCATGCCCAGTATTGACACTGGGGGGTTTGGTATTGTGGAACTTTCCCGCAGATTTCAATGCGGCAGCAAGGTAGCAGGTGAAAAGCACCGGAGATAGACCATCTCCCTGTGGGGAGCCGATTGATGTCTCAAACTCTACAGACTTGACTGACTTGGCTCGTACTCTCAGCTTGGTGTCTGCCAGCAGTAGTCTCACTAGTCATAGCTCATCTTCATTGCAACTGGCCTGGCCTAGTGTAGTTCGGATCGACCGGTTGGGTGCCGGCCGTACCAGCTAAGCTGGATACGCGCCGCCCGTCCTGGATTCGTTCCCTGAACACGGCCACCCCCCTGGGTAGAGCTATAAGCGTATATGGGCCTATGAGAGAGATCGCGTTGTAAAAAAACCGACTAAGTTCGTTAAAGCCCATAGTGCGCATGCGCGGGCTTAATACTATTCTGACAGAGCGCGTATTTCATGACCAAGATAGGATGGCGCTTCTAGTGTACCGAGTAGGTACATTGTAATCCTTTCTCATTACTTGTTCCCGCCGAATCTGGCATTAATCAATACCAGAATTCGACAGGCTTTCCGAATCTGTAAGCCATTTCAAAATCGGTTAAGAAATGGCTGAGTTATCCACGGAAAACCCCTTTTGATTATCTTCAAAATACTGCCATGACATCGTAACCACGTGCACGCAGAACTTCTAGAATGTTCTAGAACATTCGACTGCATTATTATTAGCTACGCGCTCATTGGCTATTGCTTGACCTTTGATTGGTTGAAGCCTGCGCCTATGACGTCACGAGTAGTATAAAAGGAGATGAAATCCAGAACTCGAGAGCATCCTCGGCCAGGGGCCGAATAGGTTGGATCTGTGTCAGCTACTGTCAGCAAGACGGGCATTAAATAGATCACTTCACTCTCCGTCGGTTTCTCTCCCGTATCCAGCAGCAATCCAACCCACCGCAGTAAATCAATTTTGTATCTCCCGATTGTACGGGAGCATTTTTGAAACTTTTGAATATTGTTCACGAATATCTCAAGAACTAACTCGGAACACAAAACTTGCGGTGAGGTCTTTCCCGGCCTGAATATGTGATTCTACAGATGTAGAGGCAGCGATGTTCTTTGGTGGATGACGCGCCGGATCTGCCGGCCACGCAACAAAGTGGTTATTCAACCGTCCCCGCACTGATGTCGTGCAGGTTTATTTAAACTTTTTGAAAGCAGCAAGTAAACTTTGCCCGGTATGTCTTAAAAGCTAACTGACGTACCATGCACCGTTAAGCTTAGTTATGTATCTTCATCCATATTCAACAACCCCCATTTATGAACGGGTTGTTATTAACTTCCATCCGTACCATCGGTGTACGGGAACTTTCGTCTTAGCAGTAGTGTTATTGTATCTCTTGCTGACTACACGTTAGACATTCTATATTGTGATTACAGTCCTGCGTTTGATCCGCTCCCGTCCTGAACTGCATGCGGAAATCCTGCTTGCGGGAACCGGCATGCAGGAACTTTCCAGCTTCCAGAGAACGCGTCAACTCACGTCACACCAAGGATGACGTATCAATTTCAGTAACACGATAGCCCATGCTTAAGAATGGCTACCGATTATTCAAGTAACTATACTTAACATTTTAATTATTCCGTTAATTACAGCTTTAATAATTATACTTCGTCTGTATAAATGGTCCCGATGACTAAAAGGAACCATAACGGTCTTAGGTCGCTAGTTATAATTTCTGTATCTGTTTATAGTTCTCATTTTCTGTGAGGTGTTTTTACTAACCGCACCGTAAGTTTCTCAAAATATACGTTTTATATTATTCTAATCATTTCACATTGTATTACTTGTTCTTGTTAGTTTTATATATGGCAAGTAGCCATCAGGTTATATGTTAATTCATAAAGAAAAATATAGGACTGCAGTGCACGTAGGAAACACTATACAGCAACATTCATATATGCAGCTTGTTCTCCCGCCACCAACAATTTTTCACTGAGGTCGCTGTCCATGCTATAACTCTGTTTAGCCCGGCATGCAACCGACTAAAAGCCTTTCTATTCAGTTTGATAGGATAGGTTTAATATGATTAGAGACAATTTCTTCGTTAGGAGACACATAGTGTACGCCTCTTTTCCGGTAGTTGCGATAATTTAGCCCCGCACTCCGGCAAGGTTGTGTAAGATTAGCCAACATACCTAATGGGCCTCATATTTCTAAGTTATTGTCTCTCTTCATGTTCCACTAGGCCTTACGGCTTCTTAATTGTTTGGATGTCCCTATCCGCACCATGGACTGATCCGACCCTGGGAAACTATTGGGGTTTCTGAGCGGTGATGGCCAGGGTGTGGTGTCACACACATTTCCCGCGTATCTTCGGATACTTAGTAGTTAGTTACCCTTGCCAAGGTAGGAAACACTGCGAAAACATATCTTAATTATAAATTTCTTTTATCTGCTGGACAATCCTCCCGCACCGCAGTGCATAACTGGGCAACTTGAGTTTATACCTAACGTCAGGTTAAAAAGATAGCTCCGTAGGACCTGGTGACGGGTGAGATGCGCATCCCCACCGAATTCCGTAAGAATGTCTGGGCATGATATTAAGATCTGCCACGCCCTCACGGGAAGGACATTCATGGTGGGTATTCGTCTCTATTACCCCCACCATAACGATAGATCAGTTGCCCAAAAATGCTTTTGTGAAAAGTAACCAATGTCCTGTGACTTTTTGTGGTTACGGAGCAAGATGTCCGGATTCTTACCCAGTTCGGAGATCTTGCGAAGTAACATGTATGCACGCTGTCTTCAGTATTGATGTCTTAGGGCATCCGTTCTCAATGACAGCCGTATCTATAAGCTAGGTAGACGCCAGCCATTTGCGGCCTAAAATGGTTCTTGTCTCTAAAAACTAAATATTAGGTTAGGAATAGAAGAAGGCCCGCATAAAAAAAGCGGCAACTGCTAATTCAGGATATTGAAAACTACATAAGATGGTGACGTGAGAATCCTTCAGGAATCGCTCGTCCCGTCTTCACGTAAAACAGCACGCAACCTTATAGTCATAATTTCACTAGGTATGGTCTTTTCTTTACAGCATTTTGGTTGAATATTAGAGTTTTCTATCCTTTCAGCTTAGAGGTATAATCGCTTATATTAAGTTAGTTAGCCTCCCTTGCGGGGATACCACTGCGGACCTACGAGTCTGTGTGGTACCTCCGGGAGCACCACGTTTAAAAGTTCATCAGGCTGTCTCTATGTCTTGTATTTTTGCATGCTCATTATATTTATCTAGCATACTTGACGGTCTGTTTTAGGTAAAATCATTGTATAGACTTATCTTAATTAGGTCACCAATCACATCTTGTAAGTCCATAGATCACGAAATTGCTATGGACAGACATACTGGTGACACAAACTCTTGGGATGAGACTAGAGTTTAATGTTCGCGACGATGGTCGCACGGCCCCACGGGAACGATTGAGTTCCAGCGGCCTTAGGAGCCAGTCTTTGTTGCCCGTAGGGCAGTATCGCATGGGATCCGTAACCCCGAGACCGGAGGCTAACCAGCGTCCTCACTCGTCGTGCACATGCGGCGCGGCGAGTCGACACCAGACACCAGAACAGCCCGACACTACCCCGCGAGCTAGAGTAGTACATCTAGGATCTTTGAGCGTTTAATTGTGTCGAAGGCTCATGACATGTCAATGTCCATTTTGTGGAAGTCCGAGTGTTTGGACATGACTACCAACACAAGCATGCATTGAACCCATACAATGTCTGCGCAGCTGCGTCCCCATTTGAAGCCACTTTGACATGATCCGGTGAAGTAATCGATCTTGTCTCGGATGCGGCATAGAGTAACATTGGATAGGATTTTCCGTATGCTGTTGAGGAGCACAATGGGTCACAGATTGGCTGGGGGCCCAGGTGGCTTCTTGGGCTTGGGTAGTGCGATAAGGGTGCCTTGGCCTACAGCATCGATGGGAAGGTGGTGCATAAAAGCTGAATTGATTAGGTGCGTGATCGGTTTTGAGATAATGTCAGGTCCAGATGCCCGTCCATTTTTCAGGGCTTTAAGTGCCTTCTCCAACTTCTGCTGTTTTAATTGGTGTTAGTAATGGCCTGGGGTCTCCTGAGAACGGGTGCAAGGGCTCATTATCGTTGTCAGTGAACTGTTCCTTGAACCATTCTCGGATCGCCTCGGCTTTTCCCTGGTCACTCCCGATAAAGTTTCCTTCAGAGTTGTGTACAGTGAGTGGTGGTGTGTAGTCAGTAACTCTGAGGGCTCAGACTGCCCGAAACATTTTGTGACAGTCATCCGTGGCAGTGATTTCATCTGCAAGGGAGTCTGCCTGTTGAATAGCAAGATCTTTTAAGCGTTCGCTAATGTGGCGCAGAATAATATTGCGCACCTGGCGTAGTTTGGTGCGGTCTTCACTTTGGCCACTTTGATAGATGTGCAGTCGTAACTCTTTCTGCTCAGTTTTACTACTAGAGGGTCATTAGTATACCTAGTTTGGTTGTTTTTAAGAACACCTATGGTGCTAGTAGCGGATGATTCCATAGATTTCAGTACTTTGGTTAGGGCTTCGTTTGGATCGGAGCTGACATTGATGTTAGCTATCTGCTCACCGAGCGCTTTTTTGTATGACATTTGAGTGTCAGTGTCGCTGATGAGCTTGGGTAGGTTGTAGGTGACTCTACCCTCTTGCCTGGTATGGTGTTTATATATTAGGTAGAGATCGTTCATCTGAAGGCGTGTAATGACCAGCTTATGGTCAGAATTGAGGTCTGTGCCTCCATACGAACGAGCGTTCTGGAGTAAGGGTTTTGCTTCTGTCTTGCATAGTATGAAGTCTATTTGGTTGAAGACAGCTGTTGTAGCCCTAGAACCTTTTGGGGCTTTGCGATCAGTAATGTGTCCAGTCCATGTTGTCCGGTGATGGCATGGGTGTTTGAAAGCCATATTTGTAACAAATAGTCCATTGGAACTAAGGAATGCCACCAGTGCATCTCCATTGCTGTTGCGTGTGCCCTCTCCATAGGATCCCATGCATAAGCCAAGTCCTGAACTTTTGTCCGCAATTCCGAGTTTACCCAGCTTGAAGTTGACATCTAGCTGGGATTGTAATGGCGGAGCTCAGTTCTGCACAGAAGGAATCTAATATTGCTGGATTCTCTTTGGCTTTTTCTGTAGTTGGGCCGTATGCGTCGACAATTCGCCACTTAGTGGTGGCGTGTTTTCACGTAGGTATGGCCAGGTCGATGAATGCAATGCGATCACTGACGTATCCAAAACCAATGACATGATCCAAGACCCTTGGTCCGATTACGAAGCCTAAGCCCTGGTATGTGGCCTGTTTTGCTCCATGACCACTAGCTTATGGCCTGTCTGTAGTTGCTGCTCTGAGTGTTTAGCTACTTTAGTCTCTTGAATACATGCAATATCGATGTCATAGTGTTCACAGTCTGCAACCAAGGTTTGCCTCTTTGATGTTACACTCGGACCACGTACATTCCACGTAGCTACGGTAAGCTCCTGAGAAGATTGTGTCGTCCGAGGATGTCGAGCACAGTTTCTTATTTGAAGAAGGGTAGACATAATCAGAGTTGTCTCTGTATGCGGATGTCAGCCCGCAACCCTTGATGACTTAGTTTCCCAATAAAGTTGGTACTTACCGAGGAGACCGGCATGAAAGTGTCATCTTTCTCCCCCATTACAATCATTGGGTTAGTGAAATTTGCTGCAGTATAGTAAAATCAATGATGCACTATCCCATCTGGGTTAGTAGAAAAAATCGTTAAAATCTACACCTGATCCATGTTGAAATATCCTAGCAAACACAAGTGATCAAATGATGTCAAGGAATAATCTGAACAAGTTTGACCAATTTCACAATGAGACTGAATTTAATACAAGAAGGTTCACGGTATCGCTCACTTAGAAACTACGCATTTTAAATAGAAAGGTCATCACTTATTATTAGTAGACCCCTCACTTATTATTAGTAGAACCCTAAGGTTAGGCCAGAATCGCTACAAGAACAAGAGGCCCAAGGGGCCTAGACCACGCTCACCTAGACCATGGGCATTTCAGCTAGAATGGTCATTAACAATAAATATAACACTAATGAGTTGACCAGACTTGTAACAAAAAAACAGAGGCCCTGTTTCTTATGTATCAACTTCCCTTGAACAAACTTTAATGGCCCTTAGTCATCAATATCATATACCCCAAATTTCGGCCCAATCTGTTCAGTGGCTCTGGAGACGAAGTTGCTTTCATGAAAACCAGGCCATCCAAGATGGCCTCCTAACCATTTGGCAAATCAAGCTCCCTTGAACAAACTTGGTTAAGCTCATGCCCTAAATGATATTTTATGAGTTTTGAATCAATCGCTCAAACAGTTTCAGAAAAGATTTTTAAAGACGTTTCCTAAAATCAGGCGAAATCCAAGATGGCCACCTGCCAAATTGGCCGATTGGGTTCATTTGGACAAACTTGGATCCCTACGCCATAAGGATACTTCCTTCCAAATATAATTGAAATCAGACTAGTAGTTCTCGAGAAGACATTTTCAATTTCCCATTGCTTTCGTATGGGAGCCTTTGGCGGGAAAATAATCCAAGATAGCCACCAAACCATTTATCTGACAGTTTAGAAAATGGAAAATTTGAGCTAAGAATATCCAAAAACATATATAAAACCAATTTCGGCCTCAAAATCCATCAAATAAAAAAATCCATTTTGGCTGCAAACACGCTACATTTTGATTGGCCCACGGCAGCCATGTTTTTTGACGGATTAACTTCCCTTGAACAAACTTTAATGGTGGTTAGTCCCTAATCATATCTCCTGGCCTGATCCCTTCAGCGGTTCTGGAGCCGGTCATTTTCAGGAAAACTTGTTGATCCAAGATGGCCACCAAACCATTTGGTCAATCAAGTCCTCTGGAACAAACTTGGCTTACCTCTAGCAGCCCTAGATGATGTCATGAGTTTTGAATTGATTCCCCAAGGCGTTTCTGAGAAGATTTTTAAAGACGTTTCCTAAAATCAGCCGAAATCCAAGGTGGGCGCCGACAATATTGCCCGATCAGCTTCATTTGAACAAACTTGGATTCCTATGCCCTAAGAATGCTTCTTGCCAAATATAATTGAAATCGGCCTAGTGATTCTTGAGAAGTCATTTAAAGGAAAAGTTGACGGACGACGGATGGATGGATGGATGGACAGATGTACGACAGACGGTTGCCATGGCATAAGCTCACTTGGCCTTTCAGGCCAGGTGAGCTAACAATACAAATATAGCGCCCAATTTACACATTAACATATATATATAACGGGATACACTTTTAAACTACCATGACTCAATTGATTAATGACTAGGATTATTTTTGTGAAAACTGTCCAGAACTATCCATGGTCTTCCCGACACATGTTTCAGATTTTGAAGAAACATGAAATTGCTTATGATTTATCAAATACTAAACCCAGATTTTACATGGTAAGAATACCAAAATTCGATAAATATGCGCCATGTCTGTCTGAAAAGCGATATATCAATACAGGTGTTCGTTTTCTGCGATACACTGTGAAGCACTATTGCAGATCCCTGTCCTCATGTTGCTGTTACATTAAATTCTTTTTTCGATTTTCCAGACTATTTCGCTTCAAGATTTTTTTTAATCATGACCAAAGTCGGGTACTTTGTGGGTACACGGGTCATGCCATTTTTGTGTTTAAATTTGAGGCAAATCGTACCAGAAGTTTTCGAGATATCCATAGATACAGAACTTGATCCGAGTTGGATCCATGAATTTTTATCTGGATCAATGGCCAAAGTCTGAAAATCCACTTGCACAGTAAGTTCCTTTACTGTGTTGAAACACGCACGCACAAACACATGCGTGCGTGCACGCATGCATGCAAACATGCACGCACGCGCACGCACACACACACACACCATTAACCCTGTAACAATCAAGTCGGCCGAAAAAGTCTTCTGCATTGGTCTTGAGAAATATCCATTTGCATTTTAGAAAATTTACCACTGGAATGACTGGCTCGATAAGCGAGCCAGTCATTCCATTGGTAAATTGTCTAAAATAATCTTCTGTTGGTCTGCAAATTGACATTTTTATAAGGAAATAGAATTTTCTTGAATAAATTTAGAGGGTTAAAGGTCACGATGACAACGATAAAAAGAATTGTACAGTATTATGACTGCTGTATTTTTAATTATTTGAATCCACCCTTCTGCTGTTATTTTCCATACCATCAGAGAAGCCAGTATCATAAGTCCGTTTCCTACGCTGCTAACTACAATATACTGTTACTTAGCAGATAAGTGCGAAAATTGGCATACCGTTTCCTTGGGGTCTGTTATTTGATATTAGCCTAGAAACCTACCGGAATTTTCCCCACATTTTCTCAAATAATCTCAAAAATCCAAAATGGCTACTAAACAAGAGTCCCAAGGGCCTGTGGCGCTCACCTGGACCATAGGCATTTAAACCATTTGCATTTAAATAGCCATGATGGGTGATTTTTGGAAAATCCATAATGGCCACCAAAAAATTTACCAATCAAGATTCTCGTTTAATATGTTGAGCCGTACCATCATAGGATCGTTCCACCCAAGTTTTGTCGAAATCGGGCCATTGATTAAAGGAGTACCTTTTTTTAATGCTTCCGGAAAACTTTCAGAAAATCAGAGATGGCTGCCAAAACATTGACCTATTAAAATTCTGAAAAATTTCTAGAGGCTACAACAATAGTATCCTTCCAGCCAAATTTGGTTGAAATTTCCCAAGCAATTAATGAGTAGCATTTTATACAAATTCCCATTTTTCGAAAAATCCAAGATGGCCACAATCAAAATCAAGCCGTCAAAATTCTGTATATATTTTCTGAAGCATACCGGCCCAGGGTTCTTTCAGCTAAGTTTGGTTTAAATTGGCCAAGTGGTTAATGAGAAGTAGCCGTTTAACTGATTTCCCAAAATATTCAGAAAATCCAAGATGGCTGCCGGAAAAATTGACCAATCAAAATTCTGTATACAAGTTCTGAAGCTTACCACCCTAGGCTCATTCCAGCCAGTCTGGTTGAAATCGGCCAAGCAGTTAATGAGGAGCAACATTTTAAACAATTTTCAGCTATTTTTTTGGAAAATTCAAGATGGAAACTGAACAAATCGACCAATCAAAATTCTGTATACAAGCTCTGAATCATACCACTTTAGGGTCCTTCCAGCCGAGTTTGCTTGAACTCGTTCAAGCGGTTAATGAGTAGCCTTTTAACTGATTTACAGAAATTTTCAGATAACCCAAGATGGTCACCTGAAAAATTTACCAATCAAAATTCTATATACAAGTTGTAAAATCTACCAGCCTAGTATCCTTCCAGCCAAGTCTGGTTGAAGTTGCTCAAGCAGTTAATGAGGAGTAGCGTTTTAAACGATTTCCCGTAATTTTTCGGAAAATTCAAGATGGCCATCGAAAAAATGGACCAATCAAAATTCTGTATACCTGTTCAGAAGCATACTACGCTAGTGTTCTTCCATCCGAGTTTGATTGAAATCAGCCAAATGGTTATCGAGGAGTATGCTTTTAAGTGATTCCATCCGAGTTTGATTGAAATCAGCCAAATGGTTATCGAGGAGTATGCTTTTAAGTGATTTCCAGAAATTTTCAGAAAATCCAAGATGGCCATCAGAATAATTGGCCAATCAAAATTCTGTATATAAGTTCCGAACCATACAAGTGTACTACCCTCCCAGCAAAGTCTGGTTGAAATTGCCCAAGCAGTTAATGAGGAGTAGCGGTTTAAAGAATTTCCAACCATTTTTTGGAATTTCAAGATGGCCGCCCAAAAAATGGACTAATCAAAATTCTGTACACAAGGTCTGATGCATACTACGCTATGGTTCTTCCATCCGAGTTTGAATGAAATCGGTCAAGCAGTTTTCGTGGAGTAGGTTTATAAGTGATTTCCAGAAATTTTCAGAAAATCCAAGATGGCCGCCGGAAGACTTGACCAATTAAAATTCTATATACAAGTTCTGAGTCATAGAAAGGCGAGGTTGGTGGCTAAATGTAGTTTTTAGGTCACTGAATCCAAATCTGACCACTACATTATACCATGTATAATTGAAGGGCTCAATGTAAAAAACATGATAAATACATTACATCTGATGAAGGTGGTTATCACGTTTCTTTGCGCTCAGCCCTTCTAAATATATGATAACCACCAAATATTTTTATTTTCAAATTGCGAGATGATGAACAGCATGGATCTAGATTTGCATCAGTGCGTCATCTGCCAAGAAGACACATCTGGACCAGTAAAATGATGAGACACACCAGGAACAAGAGGCCCAAGGGGCCTGTATCGCTCACCTGCATCATAGGCATTTCAACCAGAAAGGCCATCAACAAAAAGTAGAACCCTACAGAGTTGAGCAGAATTATAACAAGAAAACAGAAGCCATGTTTCTTTATGTATCAACTACTTTTGAACAAAACTTAATGGCCCTTAGTCCCTCATCATATCTCCCAAATTTCGGCCCAATCCGTTCAACGATTTTGGATACGAAGTTGTTTTCGCGAAAACTAGGTCATCCAAGATGGCTGCCAAGCCAATAGACCAATCAGGTTCTCTTGAACAAATTGTTTCTCCTCCTGCATTAGATGATGTTTCGTGAGTTTTGAATCAACCCCCAAGCCGTTTCGGAGATTTTTAAAGACATTTCTAAAAATTGGCTGGTTTAAGACTATATGCTCGGCCTCAACGTGGCGCACTTAACGTGGCGCAGGGATGTAACCCACTGGGTGTCAATTCAGACATTTGGAGGGGCTAACCAGAGCATTATGCACAACGCTAATGAAATGACACTTGGACATCGAATCAACCGCAATGGTGCTCGCCCTGTGAGGATCTGCCAGGCAGGTGCAGTGCCGGGCTCCACGCCTCGAAGGAGCCCATCCTCAGCTACTGGAGGTCGCATCAACTCGTCTTGTGGAGCCAGGGGACGAGGATGGAGAGCTCCTGGCCAACCGAAAGAGAAGACCGAACCCAAAGAGAACCCCAGTATCAACATCATGCACTGGAACGCAGAAGGGGTTACCAACAAGAAATCAGAGCTCGAACAGTTCCTGTACGAAAACAACATTGATATCTGCTGCATCCAAGAGACACACCTGCAAGAAGGAAACCTATTTAAGATCAGAGGTTACAAGATTTTCCAGTGTGATCGAAGAGGAAGAACGAAAGGCGGGGTGATCACCTTGGTCCGAAACAGCGTGAACGCCAGCCAGATCAAAACCTTTATGGAAGAAGCAGAATATATCAAGATCAAGGTAACAACCCGCAACTCTGTGATTGACATTGTCAATTATTACTGCCCTAATGACAAGAATCTCTCACTTGACACAATCCAGGTCCCGGACTGCCACTTCCTCATTGCGGGAGACTTTAATAGCCAGTTCCAGAGCTGGGGATACAGAACACTTGATAAACGAGGAGAAGACATTGAAGCATGGCAAGATGAAAAGCACCTTTTACTTGTCAACTATCTCACAGATCAGCCTACCTTCTACTCGCCCCGGTGGCACTCGACAACAACGCCGGACTTGGCATTTTGTACAGAAGACATTCACGGAAACCTCAGTAGAGTGGTCGGATCGCAGTTAGGAGGAAGCGACCACCGCCCAGTCCTCCTCTCTCTTTCTGGAAGTATTTCGACAAGTTCACCTCAACATCCAAGGTGGAACTACAAAAAGGCAAATTGGAGTCTGTTGGGCATTCGTTCCAATGAACTTACCCAAAATATAGCAGTAGAAGGGAGAAACATCAACAATGTGGTCAAGGAATTTAATTCAAGTATCCTCAATGCTGCCAACGAAGCGATTCATCAAGGGTTCAGGAAAAACTACCACCCCTACTGGACAACAGAACTGCAAGCAGCACATGATAAACTAGACAAGGCCAGAGAAGATGCAGAGGCTAATTCCTGTCATAAAAAACCACTTCACGCTACAACAAACTAAAGCCAGGTATCTAAAGACCAAGCTGGAGGCCAAAAGAAGAAGCTGGAGGGAAAAGACGGCAGGGTTTAATTTAGAGAGAGACACCACAAAGCTATGGAGACTGACTAAAGCACTGAATGATGAGGGTGGCGGGGGAGAGAAGATTACTCTTGAAGAAGATGGACAAACACTAACAGGAAAGATGGCTGCAGATGCCTTTGCGAAGGCATATGCAAAAGAAAGCAACATTTCTATACCACGAATGCGTTAAAAAGAGGTTAGAAAAGAGCAAAAGGAAAGAACAGACACCAACACCCACGATGCAATGAAAGTTGACATTGGTTTAGCAGAACTGAAAAAGGCTATCCGCCAATGGAGTAGGAGAAATCTCCCGGGCCAGATGGCATTACGAATGAAATGATCCAACACCTTGGTAATGCATCTATTCGCAAGTTGCTAGACATCTTTAATCTCAGTTGGACCAATGGAGAGGTTCCTCAGTGCTAGAAGGAAGCCAGAATGACTCCTATTCTGAAAAAAGGGAAGAACAAGATGAAAGTGCTGAGCTACCGTCCTATCAGTCTTACAAGCTGCATATGCAAGACCATGGAGCGCATCATCAACCAGCGGTAGCAGTGGTACCCGGAGTCGGAGAACATTATAGTTTCAGAGCAGCCCGGCTTCAGAAGATACAGGAGCACAGAAGATCAAACAACACATCTTGCACACGTCATAGATGACACTTTTCAAGCCAAGGTGATGCTAGCTGCCTTTATCGATCTGCAGAAGGCATTTGACTAGGTGTGGAAGGATGGTCTCCTCGTGAAGCTCCGGCGCACAGGCATCGGTGGCAACATGTTCCGATGGACCACGTCATACCTACACAATCGCAGAGCGGAGTAGTATCACCAACTCTGTTCATCTCTTCATCAATGACATTGTAGCAGAGCTGCCCAATGGGATCCAAGCAGCCCTCTATGCAGATGACCTCGTACTCTGGTGCACCGAGGAGTACACAACGACTGCCACATACAGAATGCAGCTCGCCTTGGACAGAATTACAGCTTGGGCCAGTCGCTGGTGTATTACCATCAACAATGAAAAATCATCAGCCATGCTATTCTCACTGTCCACCAAAACCAAGGTTGGCAATCTGACACTGGATGGTACTCCACTCGAGTACGAGGACCAGCAGACATACCTGAGAGTCACCTATGACAGAAGATTAACATGGAAGGAGCACATCCAGAACGCAGACCCAAAGGCCAGAAGAAAGCTAAACATCATGAGGAAGCTGGCAGGAACAAAGTGGGGTGCCAATGAAAGGATCCTCAAGACCATCTACCTAGGTGCTGTACGACCACACCTTGAGTATGGATCCAACTCATGAATGACAGCAGCTAAATCTCATCAACAGAACCTCGACAGAGTACAAAACCAGGCACTGCGCATCATCACTGGTGGAATGAGATCAACACCAATAGAAAAAATGGTGCAGACAGCAGGCATCCCCCCACTTAGCAAAGGAAGGGAATGCAAAGCACTGATCCAAGCTGCAAAGTTCAAATCTTTCAACAACCACCCGATGAAGATCAGGCAAGCACAGCTGTCATCAGGAAGACTTGAAAGATCAAGTTTTGTGAAAGAGACAAAAGCACTTCAAAGGAAACACCAAGAAATGTTGCCAGCACAAATAGAAGACCCAAACCACACACTTGATCCTCCACCCTGGGAAAACAAACTAGAGAGCATAGCTATTCGCACCACAGTACCTCATCTCACAACTAAAGATGAACACAGTGATGTGAGTAAGAAGGCCCTGACCCTAGCCATGCTGGAAGAAATGTACCCTCAGGAGACATGGATAAGGATCTACACAGATGGATCAGCCAAACGGACACCATGAGTCAGCTGCAATACCGACAGGAAAACACTGCACAAACTACAGAGCTGAAGTCGAAGCACTGGTTCATGCAGCTAATACCATCAGCAGAACAGCAGACCCTATTGCACAGATTGTCTTTTTATCTGATGCCCGCTCCGTCCTTGAGGCTATCACCAAAGGTAAGCTGCCACAACTTGAAGAAGCACTACAAACCATCAAATGCTTTCGGATAGCACTGCAGTGGATCCCCTCACACTGTGGAGTCCAAGGAAATGAGGAAGCAGACAAGATGGCAATGGTGGGTGCAGAAGAGAATCAGACAGAAAACATGGTTACCCATACAGAGATGAAGACTATCATCAAGTCACTCTATAGAACACCTCAATCAGAAGATGCCTACCATCATCTCTCGAGGCCAGAGCAAGTGACTATTTTTCGTCTCAGAACTGGACAAAACAGACTAAACCAACATCTGTACAGGCGGTTCCACCTTACGACAACGCCTGCTTGTCCTTGTGGAGAAGCAGAACAGACCACAGAACACATACTTCAATGTTGCAGTACGTATCAGCTGCTGAGAGAAGAGATCTGGCCTTTGTCAACGTCTTTTCTTGAAAAGCTGTATGGGCCTGTGGAAGAACTGCAGAAAACCACAGATTTCATCTTGAGAATGGCTCTCCAAGTGTGATACTCGTTTGAACAAACTTAGACCTCTATGCCCTAAGGCTGCATTCTGCCAAATATAATTGAAATCGGCCCAGTGGTTCTTGAGAAGTCGTTTAAAGAATTCCCATTGCTTTACAATGGGCCCATTGCTTTACTATGGGAGCCTATGGCAGGAAAGCAAACCAAGATGGCAGTCAAACCGTTTATCCAACAGTCTCGAAAGTGGCATATTTGAACTCGCCACCCTGATAAGCATATATACAGCAATTTTCGCTATCAAAATACATCAAATACAAAAAAGCCAATATGACAAAAAGCCTAAGTTTTGATTGGTTAATGCCGGCCATGTTTTTTAACGTATGAACTTCCTTTGAACTTATTTGAATGGCCCTTGGTCTCTAAGCATATTTACCAAATTTCAGCACTATCCCTTCAGCGGTTCGAGAGAAGTCGTTTTCGCGAAAACTACGTCATCCAAGATGGCTGCCAAGCAAATAGGCCAATAAGGTTGGCTTGAATAAACTTGGGTCTACCGTTGCCATAGATGATATGTTATGAGTATTGAATCAATTCCTCTTGTGGTTTCAGACGATTTTTTAAAGTGTCTAAAAATCGGCCATTTTGGCTGGCGGCCATTTTGGATTTTGACCGATCAGCTTCGTTTGAACAAACTTAGATCTCTATGCCCTATGAATGCTTCCTCCCAAATATAATTGAAATCGGCCTAGTGGTTCTTGAGAAGAAGTCGTTTAAAAAATTCCCCATTGCTTTACCATGGGCACATTGCTTTACTATGGGAGCCGTTGGCGGGAAAACAAACCAAGATGCCAGCCAAAGCGTTTATCCGACAGTCTCGAAAGTGGCATATTTGAACTCGCCACACTGATAAGCATATATAAAGCAATTTTCGACATCAAAATACATCAAATACGAAAAAGCCAATTTTGATTGGCTGATGGCGGCCATGTTTTTTAACGAACAAACTTCCCTTGAACAAACTTGAAAGGCGCTTGGTTCCTAAGCATATTTAAAAAATTTCAGCTCTATCCCTTCAGCAGTTTGGGAGGTCATTTTCGCGAAAACGAGGTCATCCAAGATGGCCGCCAAGCAAATCGGCCAATCAGATTGCCTTGAACAAACTTGGGTGTATCGCTGCCACAGATGATGTGTTATGAGGTTTGAATCAATTCCTCCAGCGGTTTCGGAGAAGATTTTTAGTGTTTCTAAAAATCAGCCATTTTGGTTGACGGCCATCTTGGATTTTGACCGATCCGCTTCGTTTGAACAAACTTAGATCTCTATGCCATATGAATGCTTCCTCCAAAATATAATTGAAATTGGCCCAGTGGTTCTTGAGAAAAAGCCGTTTAAAGAATTCCCCATTGCTTTACTATGGGAGCCTATGGCGGGAAAACAAAACAAGATGGCAGTCAAACCCGCCACACTGATAAGCATATATAAAGCAATTTTCGCCATCAAAATACATCAAACACAAAAAAGGCATTATGACCAACAAATGCTAAAATTTTGATTGGTTGATGGCGGCCATGTTTTTTAACGTACAAAGTTCCCTTGAACAAACTTGAATGGACCTTGGTCCCTAAGCATATTTACTAAATTTCAGACCTATCCCTTCAGCGGTTCGGGAGAAGAAGTCATTTTCGCGAAAACTAGGTCATCCAAGATGGCCTCCAGGCAAATAGGCCAATCAGGTTGTCTTGAACAAACTTGGGTCTACCGTTGCAATAGATGATGTGTTATGAGTTTTGAATCAATTCCTCCAGCGGTTTTGGAGAAGATTTTTTAGTGTTTCTAAAAATAGGCTATTTTGGCTGGCGGCCATCTTGGATTTTGGCCGATCGGCTTCATTTGAACAAACTTGAATCTCTATGCCCTAGAGATGCTTCCTGCCAAATATAATTGAAATCGGCCCAGTGGTTCTTGAGAAGAAGTCGTTTTAAAGGACAAGTTGACGGACGGACAATGGACACACGACGGACGGTCGCCACGACATAAGCTCACTTGGCCTTTCAAGCCAGGTGAGCTAATAAAACGAGATTTGAAATAAAATTTTGCAATAACTTCGCAGAAATACCATCCAAATTACGTCAATTCCTTGTACGATACAACAAATCAATGGAAAAGGTTTTTTAACGGGTACCAAATATGCGGATCGGATTGAATATATAATACTTGGTTACCATCACGAAATGATTATATATACTCGTCGTATTGCGGAAGCTGATTAATACTCGGTAGAATCGTCTGCATTTTACGGACCCCCCCCCCCCCCGTCAGGTTAGTCAACTTCTGCTTTTTTGTCAGACCCTGAATCGGAGGATTCCGGAATTGTAATTGGAATTGATAAATTTTAAAACACCGGAATTGGAATTGGATTTGGAATTGATAATTTGAATTGACCGGAATTGATAAATTCCAATTAAATTCCAATCAATTCCATTCATAATGTGATAGATTTACTGAACATTGTTGGCTATAAAAGGTACATGTAATATCTCTAAATTATACATGTACACTGCTCTTTATATGCCCTTTATGCATTTCATCGTAAATGATCTATATGATACCATTTACCACATTTCATTCCATATGCAGGTTGATGATATTTATTATGCCAGCTGTTATTAGATGCTTTATTGAATATTTTAAAATTAATTTGACTAAATACTTTTGTCTCCTAAGGCTGCAACAGTTTCTATTAAAATTGATTTTAGCAACTTAGTTATACATGTATGTTTGGTTTGAAGACTAGAATTTGAGATACTGATAATTCAGTGATGAGCAAGTTAGCCTTCAACCCTTTAACACCTAAGCCGGCCAAAACACCTCCAATGAGTTTCAGAAATGTGCATTTACACACCAATGGAAGACTATTTTTGAAAATTTACCACTGGAGTGGCTACATGTAGCTGGATAACTGAGCCAGTAATTCTAGTGGTAGATTTTCAGAAATAATCTCTCGCTCTCTGAATTGACAAAATAAAGATCTGATAAATGCTATGAACGTTAATAGATTATTGAATTAACTCAATTCTCCCTGACCAGTGACCAATTAAGCCTTTTATCCTATGTGAGCTTTGTACCTCCTTTATTCAATCAAAGCTGCTGATCATGAACTATTTCATTCTGAATTACCTGGAAACAGGTTTTCATATCTATGAAATCATACCATCTTTAAAATCATACAAATTTAAAATATATAAGCTAGAACCAAAATAACCAAACTGTTAAAATTATTCATCAAGATGTTAGCAATAGTATTCAGTAAAGTAATAACTATCACCTGCATGGAATGAAATGGGTGAAGAAAGCAGTATGTTACAAGATAATTGCCCTGTAATTATACCCTCCTACATAACAAAGGAATCATTGAACAACTCCGCCCCCCCCCCCTGTGAAATGTCTTAGCTTTCAAAACAGACACCAGGACTAGAGGTGTTATTCAAACGCTACACACATGTGCTCAGTACTGTACTATATACATTGTATTCTAATGCTTTTTAAAGCAAACATTTATATAGCAAGGTTTACATGTACTCTACAATAATAAGACATGGCATTAACTTTTAGTCATATTCAGGAAAAACCTCGGCATTAAGCCATAATTAAGTCAAATAAACTAAAAATAAGATGTGCTGAATGTTGACCTTTTGGACAATAATTTGACTGAAAGATAACTACCTATTGGCAACAACAATTTTTATTCTAATTGTTTTAAATATTAACGGAGAAGTCAGCCAAAAATGCCTTCTGCACTGGTTTTGAGGAAGGATCATATGTATGCTAAGACTATTTTTGAAAATTTACCAGTGGAATGACTGATTCCATAACTGAGCCAGTCATTGCATTGTTAAATTTTTAAAAACCACTTCTTATCCTGCATATGGGCATTTGCTAATGATAAGTCTAGTTTTTCTTGGCCAATCTTGGGCATTAAATGGTTCAAATATAACAATGTTGACCTCAAGTAAATATTGGTATGGAATTGGAATTGGAATTGATCAAATGGAATTGGAATTGAACTTTTCTGGGTGGAATTGGAATTGGAATTGATAAAATGAATTGATATGGAAACAGAATTGGAATTGATAAAATGAATTGAGGTGAATTTGGAATTGGAATTGATAAAATGGAATTGACCACATCCCCGATTTCAACACTGGCCAAATTCCAATTCCAATTACTACATTTGACCAGCCAATTCTAATTACTACATCTGACCAGCCATTGTTTTCCGTGGCCATGTTGGTACAGTGGAAATGGCCAGCCACACATTGTGAGGCAATGTATGTCATCATGGGTGGGCTACATATAGAAATGACCCTGTGGAATATACTAGTATATGTTGGAAGGCTCTGGTTTGATAGCAGCTCTCACAGTTGGCAACAGTAACATCTTCAGGTATTGTCGACTCATTTCTGAAGGTGGCACATGTCATGCGAACCAGACATGCCCTCCCGGCCAGTCTTTAACTCTAAAAACAACCTCATACAAGAAGTCTTTCAGTTCTCTGATGGACCAGAGGATGAGTATGCAGTAATCAGAGAAAATGATTTGCAGAAAAAGAGTCCTATACGAAATTCTCATTCTTATCTTCATCAGGGCTCACAGGGACAAGAACTTCTTGCTGTATATAGGAGTTCTCGAGGAGCTGGCACATTTGTTCTTTGCCTTAGACCAAGTTAACTAGGCAAGGTGGGTCCCAGTGCACATCAGAGACATGAAGTCTTTACCCAACTCTATATCAAAGATAATTGTCACACACAAAACTAGTAACCCATTTTCTGCCATTAAGTCAATCGACCAAGCTAAGGAACAAGAAAACAAGATCATGAAGGGATCGGGAGGTGCAGTGGGATTAACAGAAAACCCAGTTGCTTTTCAACACTGGATGCTCTCAGGACTAGAACAGGTTAAATTATTGAAGCAGTTCGACTAGGAGTACCTCATTGATGATGACCCAGATTACCCAGGGAACATTGCTCACCATAAACAGGGCATCTCACATTAAACATTTCAGAGGCAGGCTGACAGATTGATCGATCGATGGCGCGTCATCGCAAAACTCCACGTTCACCGCTTTGAACTTTTAAGCCCACCCACAACCCAAACCCGGAGACAGAGCCAAATGTAAATGGCCTTTAGCACAATCATATAGGTAACTCACATACCAATTTGGTTGAATTTCGTCCAACAGTGTCAAAGGAGTTGCATTACAATCAATTTCAAGACCTTTTAACTCCATCCCCCTTTTAACCCCATCCCCCACCCCATGTGGGAACGGCCAAATGTAAATGTGCTCATCCACTCCACATTAATATGGGTAACTCACATTCTAAACTTGGCTGAATTCCGTCCAATATTTTCGGAGGAGTTGCATTACAATCAATTTCTTGATACTTGGACCGCCAAATCTAGATGTGCTAATGCACTCCACATTGATATGGGTACCTTACATACTAAATTTGGCTGAATTCTGTCAAACAGTTTCAGAGGAGGTAGTTGAATTACAATTAATTTCTTGACCTTTTGACCCCCATCCCCTACCAAAAGGGGGCGCGGCCAAATGTAAATGTGCTCATCCACTCCACATCGATATGGGTAACTCACATAGCAAATTTCGTTGAATTCTGTCAAATGGTATCAGAGGTGATGCGTTACAATCAATTTCCGCAGGTTAAAATTTGACATTTGGAGCCAAATGTACATGATCTTTTGCACTCCACAATCATATGGGTAACTAACATCAAATTTGCCCTGTAGGTGGGGCTTAGAATACACCTTCCGTATCCTCTGCGTGTCGTACGAGGCGACTAAAGGAGGTAAGGGTGAGGTAACCCTGACAGAAACCTTGAGTGCTGAAGACGGAGGTTCAAGGCCGCACGGCGCACTCTAATACACCATAGATCCACGCACTTAACGCTTATGATCATGTCGATAGTCACTTACAGGACTGGCGGTAGGATCAGCGAACGAAAAGAAGAAGAAGAAGAAAGAACTAACATCAAATTTGTTTGAGTTCCATCTAATGGTTTCAGGAGTTGCATTACAAGTGATTTGACCTTTTGACTCCTGTCGAAACTGTGCTGCCGAATCAATGATTAATACAGTGCGCACAATATAAGAGATCGGCAAGAATACATACAAGGAGTATGTCAAGAATGCACATTCAATCCACACCCTCATCTGCAAGAACTCTCTGGCTTTATTCAGGTGACCACAAGTGAAGGAGACCCCAAAACAGAGTGAGATGATTAAAGTTCTCCAGGCCAATGCTGCGCTCTTTGGAAACTTATGCACCTCCATGCAGTCGAAAAAAAATGATATGGGAGAATTTTTTGCTCCTGACATAAATGCCTTCCCACCTTCGCTTTCTGATTTTGGCAAACTCCATTTGTCTGGTACAAAGTCTGAATTTCTTCGTCTCGAGCGACAATGCAGCGATAGTCTATTAATTCTCAAGTGTCAACTGTAAATGTCATCACAGTTTGTGAATAGCCATATCTAGAAATGAAGCTACAAGGTCCAACTAGGTTGAATCTTGTGTGGGAAACATACCTATCAGACACTATAAAGGAACATACATGTACACAGGAAATGTATGGAAGGGTCAGAGAAAAGTATCAGGTGGGACAAATATTCTAGGCAATTAGGACTTCATTCATGATGAAAGTAATCAGAAGGAACTCTTCGCTTTCCTAAATTCAAAGATTTCATTCAGAGTCTACTTGTCCACCAGGAAAATCTGTGTGAATCTATGATATCCAATGATAAACTGCAATCATGAGGATGCAGACATAATTTTTGTTGGTGCATTCCATGAACTTCTTATGAGTCATCAGCCTGTGGTATGGGCAAGAATTACTGATATTGTAGCATTAATGCCATTTGTAAAAAGCCTCTGTGAATCAAAATCACAGGCTCTTCTAGTGTCCCACACGTTTCCTCATTGTGATATCACACCTGCCTTAAATGGAAAAGGCAACTCAGCATGGCAGGCCCGGAAGTCATATCACTCATATGATGCTACGGCTGCCATCATGCAAATTGTCTGTCATCCCTTCGATCCACTGCGTGCAATATCAGATCATTTACGAAAGATTGAACGGTTAACTGTCCCAAGACAAAACCAGTTCACTCAGGGAGGTCAACGAGGCAAAATATCATTCCCTCAACAGGATGCCACCTAGAGCTGGTCGGTATACCGGTTTCACACTGTCTCAGTTTTTTATGGCACCGGTTTAAAAACCCTTACGAGAATTTAACAAGAGCTCCGCAAATGGTGCATAATAGCCCGCCATGATGACAAACCAATGAATGAGAGCTATCAGAAAATATTTATTTCTTCCTCAGACCAAGACCAGTAAGCCTTATGAAGTGTCAAAGCGATACGTTAAATGGTCAAGGTATCGCCCGGAAACCAAGTTTCAAGTTGGCCGCCTGTGACCATCTTGGAGTTCGGATCATTGTCAATTTCGATGTTTCTTCTCCACGCCTAGTCCAACCACCCTATTTAGTTTCAAAGCAACCCGATAAACGGTAACAGAGTTATCATGTGGAAAAAATTTCCAAGATAGCCACCGGTGGCTGGTGACCATCTTGAATCATTGTCAATTTCGACAGGTTTCATCTCCAGAGGCAGTCCAACCAACCTATAGAGTTTCACAGCGATCCGATAAACGATAAATGAGTTATCATCTGGAAACAAATTTTCAAGATGGCCACTGGTGGCTAGGAGCCATCTTGGATTTTGGATCATTGTCGATTTCGATAAGTTTCTTCCTCAGAGCTAGTCTAACCACCCTATGTCCTTTCAAAGCGATCCGACAAACGGTTAAGGAATTATCATCCAGAATGCAGGAAATGTCAATTTCCCTTTCTCCGAGATCTAACAATACTCACCATTCTGTTACTTCTGATATACAGCTGGCCCTGACAGCGGCTCTAGGATTATAGACTTAGAAAGCTTTACCGACTCCTGGGAACCGGGTACCCGGCTCCCCACTGCCGAGTACCCGTTTACCATAGAGCTCATATTGTTTGCATAGCCACCAAACAAGAGAAAACTATGGCTTGCCTCCGTGGGGCTGGGAGGCTGGGTCCGTAACAGAATGGTGAGTATTGTTAGATCTCGGAGAAAGGGAAATTGACATTTCCTGCATTCTCCTTCGATCAATACTCACCATTCTGTTACTTCTGATATACACCAGATTTGATCAGTAACCTGGTGGGAAGGGGCAAGCCATACATGCTAATTTTGCCCCTTGGAGAAAGATTTTAGACTTCAAACTTGACTAACGGAGACCTAAAAGGACCGTCAAGTTCACGGAACCGAATCACATTCGCGTCACAGCGCCCCCCCCCCTTTTTCCTCCTAAGAAAAGGGAGAGAACTAACGAACATGTATCTCGCCTGAAACACCAATATGCCAAGAGGGTTAACTACTCCCTGCATATCGTTTGTATTAGCCTGGGAATGAGCATGAATATATAAGATGAATGAACATGATACATATACATAATACAAAAAACTCTCACTTGTTGAATTACCTTATGATAACAGGACTTCAGACGTACCGCCTACAACCATACACCGGTTCGTGACACAATCTGGTTGACATCCTCTCGCTTGACCATGCCTGCTTTAGGTTCTTTTCTTACCAAAGTGAAAAAAAGGGGAAAAGCAGTGTGGTCACTAACTATCGTTTCAAAACAGCTAAAGCGAGTGGATTGGCTGAGTCTGACACATCCCTCATATAGTAATCCGTAAATGAGGACTCACAGTGCCATTGTGCAACGGCCATGATGTCCTCTAACGGAACACCATTGTAAAGGGCGGTCGAGGCGGCTATTCCTCTAACATCGTGTGCCCTTACGCCCTGCACCTGGTGCCCAGTCGCCATCTCATGAGTAGTCTGAATGCATTCGACCACCCAACGAGAGATAGTATCCATGGATGCGGCGCCATAAGGCTTTTTATGGCAGATCCACAGATGTCTATCGTTCGACCGTAACGAGTCAGTCCGTTTCTTGTACTTAGTCAAAGCACGGACCGGGCACCAGACACTGGCATCACGATCAAACCTGGTTAACTTCGGTATAATGATCGGTTTGCCGGGATATCTCAAAGATTGGTTCTTTGACATAAATTCTGCTCTTGGCAGAAGACGCAGACCTTCTCCAGAAACAATAAATCGGTTCCTCTCTGCCGAAAGCGCATGGATCTCACTGCGCCTTCTAGCTGAGGAAGCTGCCAATAGAAAGACCGCCTTTAGAGTCAAATGCTTTAGACTAGCCGAACGCAACGGTTCGAATGGGTGCTTGGCCAGTACATTAAGCACTAAAGATAGACTCCAGGCTGGAATGACTACCGGTTGTCTCGGTCGGAGATTGCTCATTCCCTTCAACATCACGTTTAACTGGGCCACCTCTGGACTATCCCTGTTGGCTAGACAAGGGATAACTGATGCCAAAGCTGACTTGTATCCAGCAATTGTGACGGGAGCTAGTCCTGTAAAGAACAGCTCACAGAGAAAGTCTGCTATTTGCTGAGTAGTGGATTGAAAGGTATCAATACCCTTTTCTTCACACCAGTCTGCAAATCTGTTAACCTTGTTGTTATATGACTTGAAGGTTGACCTCCTTCTCGCAGCCGCGATGAAATCAGCAGCCTGTCGAGAAAAGCCTTCCGACGTGGAACGTTGTTTGACAACATCCACGCAGTCAATTTGAACATTTCGGGACGCTCGTGTAGGAAGCGTCCCTTGGCCTGGGAGATTATGTTCGGAATCTCGGGCAACTGCACAGGATTTTCCACCAGCAGATCTAGAAGATCCGTGAACCACGCCCTGCTCGGCCAATACGGCGCTATTAGCAGGACCAGACACGGTTCCTCCCTGACCTTCACCAATACCTTCGGTAGAAGAATGGTGGGTGGATACGCGTAAGCGTGCATCCCTCTCCAGCTTATCGCCAGAGCGTCTGTATCGACGGCATTTGGATCTGGAATCGGCGAGACATATGTCATGATTTGAGCATTTTCCTTTGTGGCGAACAAGTCCACGTTGGGTTTGCCCCAATGCTCGAAGATCCGTCGTAGAACTGGAGGGTTGAGGGACCATTCTGTTGGCAGGATTCTCTGTCTGCGAGACAAAGCATCCGCCAGAATGTTCAATCGGCCAGGAATATGAGCTGCTTTCAAAACAACCGAGTAATTCCTGCACCATTGAATCAAGTGCCACACCCTGATGCACAGGGTGGGCGACCTGGTCCCTCCTTGGCGATTTATATATGATACTACTGTCGAATTGTCCGACCGTATCAATATCACCTTGCCCCTGATCATCGGAAGGAACTCTTCCAACGCCAGTTCCACTGCCATCATTTCCAACAGATTGATATGCAGCTGACTCTCCGGGAGAGTCCATGTGCCCGAGACCTGGTGTTCTCCCAGGCAGGCACCCCACCCTTCCAGCGATGCATCCGTGTAAACGGACAGCTGGGGGTGGGGTAGGTGCAGCGAAACCCCTATTAGGAGATTCTGACGCTGTTTCCACCATAGAAGATGCGATATTATCGGCTCCAAAACTGGCACCAGTTTTGACAGGGGTTCTGTTCTCTGTTTCCACAGAGACATCAGATACAACTGGATAGGTCTTCGCATTAGAGCAGCGTACGGGATAACCTGCTCCATGGAGACCATCATGCCCAGCATCTGAAGGAACCGCCTCGCCTGAATGTGGTTTCCCACTCGAAAACTCCCGAGGATGGCTAACAGAGACACCACTCTGGGCTGTGACGGGTAAACCCTGCCCTCCTCGAGGTCGAATCGCATCCCCAAATAAACGAAATGTTGAGTGGGTGTCAACTCGGATTTCTCCTCGTTGACTAACCAGCCTAGATCTGAAAGTAACTTCAGAGTCAGAGCAGTATCCACGTTCAACCTGGCTGCCGAGTCTGCCTTGAGCAGCCAGTCGTCTATGTAGGTGTGTAGCGCCACGTTCTCTTTTCTGAGAAACGCTGTCACCGCAAGGACCACTCTTGTGAAAACCCTCGGAGCTGTCGACAGGCCAAACGGGAGAACTGTAAACTCCCATACTTGATTCTGAAACGCAAATCTCAGAAACCTGTGCCAACTCCGATTGATCGGAATGTGGAAATATGCATCTTTCAGATCGATCGATACACACCACATTCCTTTCCTCAATCCCGCCATTACCGACCTCGGTGTTTCCATCTGGAACCGAGGCGTATGGATAAACCAATTTAATGGCCTGAGATTGAGTATGGGTCTCCATCCCCCCGTGCTCTTGGGGACAAGGAACATGTTTGAATAGAAGCCTGGAGTGTTCCGGTTTGCTGGTTTTATTGCTCCCTTCAGAAGCAAACCCGACACTTCCTTTTGAACGGCTTCTAACTTGTCTGGCTCCCTTGGTACGGGTGTCCAGACTGGTGCCAAAGACAGATTTTGTGGCGGAAAGTCCCACCACTCCGGCATGTAACCCTGGGATAACCATCCCAGGACCAGACTGTCTGACGTCACACCTCGCCAAGCCTCGACGAAACGCATGAGCCTTCCACCCACCATAGACGCCTCGACGTCTAACGGGGTTGTCCGGCTCGCAGTCCGCCCCCCCCCCCCCCCTTTCTTAACGAGAGAGAGTGAGAACCATTTCGTTCTAGGCACGACGGGTATAACTGGCACCGCTGTTCCTGTCGCACAGGTGCGGTCCAGGCGGATATGAAGGGAGCTTGCGTACCCTCAGGTACGCTTCGGCCCCTTCTGTCCGCCCTTTGAGGCCTTACCCTTACCCTTCCCCTTGCCCTTACCACCTCTAGGGCGGTCCGGAGCAACATTGGGGAGGGTAGGCGCCTCTACAGCCTTCCTGGGTTTCTTCGCCGGCGGCGGCTCCGAAAACCCAGCCGAAACAGACGTCGCAATAGGCCTGGCTTTCGCCTTGCCCTTATGCTTTTTCTGTTTCTTTGAAGGCTGTACTGTTAGCGGCTTACCCACAGCCCCTAGTGCGTGCGCTTGCCGCACTAGCTCTAGCTGTAGATTTACCGCTAACCGATTCTGCGCAATACTGGCGGTGTCCTCTAAGATGGCCCGCGCTTGGCCACCAAAGATGCTAGGCCCTGTCAGGGGCGTCCCAAGAAGACGCTCCTTGACTGCCGTAGCCGGACGCATATGGTCAATGACCATTTGCCTCCTGGACTTCGTCACACGCGCTTGCACCCTTGCCAATGCGTCCATTGACAGCACCAAGCCGTCATTAACGCACGATAGCGCCACAGGTGGCACAGGGTGGCCTGCCCCCGCTTCAGCCCACACCGACTGAAGTAGACGATAGGAGTGATTGACAGCGCTCATGGCTGCCCTCACACCCTCATCGCATAGGGCCAGGACTTCTTCCTGGTGTACCTGGGCCTTATCCACTAGTGCCGGACCGGGACCACCCGAACCGGCACTTTGGACGCCCAGTACCCATCGGTCATCCTCCGTGACCGACGGGACTACACCATACCTGTCGTATTCACCCCGCGGAATACGGCACCTTGCCCGCACCTCCCTGGAGGCCGCAGGGAGCTGACCCTTGGTCATTAGTTGTTTGCTATAAATAGCATCCAACAAATCAATGAACCGTGGATCCAGTCCCACTGACTGGATCCGGGCCGCGGGCAAAATCCCCGTCCTAATCGACGCAACCGACGGACGGGGCGCATCTTCATCGGCCGTGGCCGAAACCACAGACGGGTCAACTCTGGCTAGCCACGCCAGAGCATCAGACCAGTCTAACTCCGAAGAAGATACCCCCGCAAACACGTCACCCGTTGACATGCTTACGGGTCTGCCAGCCATGGCCTCCCGGCCAGGAGCCACGGCTGACACGCCAGGCACTCCGCTACCACATGGTTCCGCCGCCACCCCATGAAACACTCCGGTCCATGGGGTAGGTCCGCACGGAAAACCGTACGGACCCGTAACCATCGCGGAACCATAGCCGGCCACGGGCGCCAACGGCACCCCATGTCCGGCTGCCGGACCAGGCGAGATAGGTGAGTACCACGCCTGGCCCGGCACACCGGTTCCCCTGACGGCTGGTGACAAACCAAGCCGCGCGGAACCGGTGCACGGTAACGGATTGGCCTCAGCCGCAGGCGGAGCCGCTGACCTGGCTTGCGCCAAACCAGACAAATGGAGGCCGGTTCCGTCCAGGACGGAATCAACCTCCATATTCTCCACCTGCGGCTTCACGGGCCGCAGCAACCTCTCCTCCTCGGCCTCATCGTCTTCAGACTCCGAAGAGCCGTCACTAGACGAATAAACCGTGGAGCCGTCCTGGCGGACGGCTCCCACACCTGACGGACCAGCCACCGCTACTGGACCACCCGGAGGTGGCCGCAGAGAGACAGAACCCGTCTGGCCGAAGCCAGACGGACCCGCCAGGGGGCCGTACGAGACGGCCCCCTCGGTATCCAGTCCAGAATCCTGTCCGAAGACAGGATCCGTACCAGGCATGGGGAGAAACTGCCCCCCAACCTTTGGTAGCAGGGACGACACCAGCGTGGGCAGAACGCTATGCAGAAAACCCTGCATAGCCGGACCAAACCACGCCGGCGGTGCCATCTCCGCCACCTCCAGCTGGGGACGTGGAGCACCCCCACCGGCCGAACCGGGCGCTCCACGATTTCCTCTCGGACCGCCTGACCCCGCGTCAGACCCAGCCAAGTCCTTCTGGGCAAGGAACTTAACCATCGTTTCGACGGACCACACTGCACAAACATTACACCTATGATCTATATTACACAGGGCACACCTAAAACAGACATGGTCCTTGAACATTACACGGACAAACTTATGGCAGTCGTCACATGATGGCGGGGCTGGCTTGGCCTATAAAATAAGCACAAACCTACAATAAACAAGCGGAACGAGACACGGATGGAAGGCAGACAATTAATTTTCAAATATTTTGACTCATAAATTAACCGTAACCTCCCGCACCCCACCCCGCCACGTTACAACAACGATCGCATTGATTATGACGACAAGAACGCGGCGGGCACAACACACCCATAATAGATCCTACAGGATGTGTAACGGCTCCAGGAATCATATCGCATAGCATTCAGGGTATATTTACTAATCAATATAAATTATACTCCTAACGAACGCAGCACGATATGTGAAGAAAACAACAAAATGTATAACAACTGCTGTCCCACACGGTAAAACCGCAGACCACGCATCTACTCAAGAATTTTGAAACCACCGATCATTGCAAACCGATCGTGATTGCACGTAAACTTGATCATTCTAAAGTTTCCGGTACCATTTTTAGTACGCAGCACCCAGAACAAGATGCGCGATTAATGAAAAAAAAATTTTTCTTCACATAAACATCCGAGCGACCGGGTGTGACGTCACCCGCTCGGATTCTACGGAGAACGACGTCAGCCGATATTCGTGTTAGAAATACCGTAGCAAACACCTATTTTCATATCTGCCGATCGCCTGTTGGGGTTTAAAGAAGGCGATCGTCTGGCATATATCGTTGCTAGCACACGTCCCAGATTCTATGGGGTTAGAAATTGGAACATGCGACACAACGAAATTTAGAGACCTAAGTCTTTTAACTATGGATATAAAGAACAATACAACCTGGTTATCTTGGGCGGTATTCTCCATAGTCCTTAGTTATCCTTTCAGAACACACAAACTATCACTGATTAAAGACTTAGATTCTTTTAAAAAACACTAAAATCCTTAATGCGAAAAGCATGTATTGCACTTGTTGCTATGCAAACAAGAATGAGCTCTATGGTAAACGGGTACTCGGCAGTGGGGAGCCGGGTACCCGGTTCCCAGGAGTCGGTAAAGCTTTCTAAGTCTATAATCCTAGAGCCGCTGTCAGGGCCAGCTGTATATCAGAAGTAACAGAATGGTGAGTATTGATCGAAGGAGAAACTAATTTTCAAGATGGCCACCGGTGGCTGGCGGTCATCTTGGATTTCGGATCATCGTCAATTTCGATAGGTTTCTTCCCCAGACTTAGTCCAACCACTCTATGAAGTTTGAAAGCGATCCGATAAACGGTAATGGAGTTATCATCCGGAAACCAATTTTTTGGATGGCCACCTGTGGCTGGTGGCCATCTTGGATTTCGGATCATCGTCGATTTCGATAGGTTTCTTTCCAAGACCTAGTTCAACAGCTCTATGAAGTTTCAATGCGATCCGACAAACGGTAACAGAGTTATCATCTGGAAACCACTCTGCCGTCCGCATGCCTGCCCGCCCGGTGGGGCATAAAAACTGAAAAAAAACATCCATAAAATCGCCACAGCGCGAAATATGGTGACTGTCTTAAACTTGTTTGTATCTAACTTTATTATCAACCAGTGGGTAAACATTTGCTAATAGTGCCAATAACAGCAATGAAATTTACATGACGTAAGCCTCGCGAGATAAAAGTAAGACTGAATAATTAGAAAATGGATAACTCGCAATCCAAAGCTCACCATCATATCCATTAGATTGCGACCAGCATAAAATGATACAATACGGAATAAGACGTACAAGAAATTAAACTGAGGCAAAACGCTTCTTATGTTGCTGGCCCACCAATTATTTTATTTGGAAAATAAAGTAATTTACTTCATTAAGGCTTCTCATTGGAGATTACTCAGACCTGGCATAATGCGATTGGTTAGTAACAAATTCTTTTAGTGTTCTATTATTGGTTTTATGAATGAAATTCCTAAATCTTTTTTTTTCTTATGACTTGACATGTTTTGGTTGATAGAGTTAGAATCATGTTGTTTTACTTTACGGGGCACGTTCCTGTATCTGCCAGACTATGGAGTGTTTAAATTTAAGTGTCTTATCGGCCAAGTAGTGGTAATTTTGTTAACCCACCTGACCATATTATGGTTCAATTGCTGGAGCAATATTTTAATACTGCTTCAAGCATTTACAGTGGTAAAATTCAGAAACCATGTCAGACGTATACTAGCCTTTAAATGGCATACACATGCGACAGGCGGAAACAACCCACAGACACCCCCCCCCCTTGTGGGTTGGTCTGTTGTTTTATTAACCACTATAAAAACATACTTACCGTTCAATTACTACTTGCTAAATCAATTATCTGCATTTAGCTATCAGAATAAGATTTTTATGCCTGCATACACACCTTCCCATACCTATTCCTATTAATATGGTCCCTCAACCAGGCTACTGGTTAAGTCCATCTCCAGCATACTGACAGCTATAGACTGGCACCAGTCTATACTCACCCCATAATGACGCTTGTCACTAAGCGCGCTCGCGCATGCTCACTGGAGCCCAAATAGGAAACAGATTCACTTTTCTAAATTTAAGTGCTAAATATTAAAGGCCAATTCTCAAATCTTACCACGCGGGGTGGCTGAGGTAGGGTTGTAGTGATTGAATGGTAAGTATGTTTTTATAGTGGGGGATTACACCAAAAAAACATCCATTACCGTTCAATCACTACTTGCTAAACCCGTAGATTTGGTCAGTGCCCCATTTAAACATTAGGTGGGAGGAGATTTGAAAATCAACAAGGATAAAAATCGAACAAATCTTATCCAAATGTTAATAACATAACATAATAGTGCATTTAACTCAATCACACCGTGATTAACAAATAAGGAAAACTTGAACTTAAAGAAATAAATAAAAACCAAAAGAAGACTCTCACCATTTCTCACAGACGCACAGTCCTAACGAAAATGGTGGAAAGTGCTTGGTAAATGGTCTTCGGCTTTTTTGGTTAAAATAGTAATGTTACGAAAGAAGGAGGCTGCTGTACTCTGGTCTTTGAGATAAAAGGATGTAAAAGTGGATTCAGATTTCCATCCTGCCACCTGCATGACCTCATCTAAAGACGAACCGTCAAGAGCGAAAGAAGTAGCCATACCTCTAATGCATGGGCTTTAATCTGGGAGAGATTAATTTGATCCGGTGAGGCTATCTCATAACAAAGCTTGATTGTCTCACAAATCCATCTGGCAACCGTAGATTTTGAGACCGGCTTAGATAACCCTTCCGCGTAGGAAACCCATAAATGGGATGGATCGACTCTTAAAATCGGTTCGCTGTTTGTAGGTTCTTAATGCCCTAACAGGACACCAAAATTTATCGGATAGCGAAAAAGACGATAAAGATTTTAAAATGATTGGACTAGCAGGAAAGCGGTTAGACTGAGTTTTAGATAAAGTCCCTTCTGGGATATAAAACCAAACCGTCTCCTGAAACTATAAATCTATCCTTTTCAGCAGAAAGAGCATGAATCTCTGAACGCCTTCTAGCAGAGGCAGCAGCAACAAGAAAAACAGCTTTGAGAGTTAAAAGCTTAATACTGATAGAAGAAATAGGTTCAAAATGACGACCTGCCAAAACTTGAAGAACCAAAGCCAAATTCCAGGAAGGTAAAGGCTTAGCAATCGGAGGACGAATATTACCTAGACCTCTAATAAAACTATTACGAGTCTTAGTATCCTTGACATCAGCATTCAGAAGACAAGGAAGGGAAGACGCCAGAGAAAATCTATATCGCCTGACCATATTAGCTGACAAATGTAAAGAATCAAACAGATAGGATAAAAAATCTAATACTTGTGGTATAGAAACAGAATCTGGCACGAAACCTTGGTCTGAAAACCACTCACCAAAAATTTTTTTACGTCGACCCTTGTAAACTCGACAGGTCGATTCCCTTCTGGCAGAGTCATTAATTTCCTGAGATCTTGAAGAAGCCTTATTCTCGAGGACCTCAGACTCGAGATTCTCCAAATGCACAGATTGAAAATTTCTTGATTTGGATGCACACAAAGACCTCTTACTTGAGATAGAAGATTCTGGGATACTGGAAGAAGACGAGGGAAGTCTACCAGAAGATCTAGAAGGTCTATAAACCAAATCCTCTTGGGCCAAAAGGGAGCTATCAGAAGAACCTCGCAATCTTGGTCCGTGACCTTCTTCAAGACTAACGGAATCAAATTGTTGGAGGGAAGGCATAGGCGAACATTCCAGTCCAGGACTGAGACAGAGCATCCACCGCCAGGGCTTGACTGTCCGGAAAAGGAGACATGTAAGAGGAGATCTGGGCATTCCGAAAGGACGCGAACAGATCTACTAGAGGACGATCCATGAATGAAAAACGCTCTGACAACCGACTTCTTTAACTGCCACTCTGTGTGGGCGAACTTGCTGGGACATGACTGTTGGTACGCCAGAAAATTCAGACTGCCTGGAACATGGGAGGACACTAGAAAAATCTGCCTCTTGCGGCACCACAAGAGAAGATTCCAC
Organism: Chaetoderma sp. LZ-2023a; assembly: GCA_034401795.1. Taxonomy (NCBI): domain Eukaryota; kingdom Metazoa; phylum Mollusca; class Caudofoveata; order Chaetodermatida; family Chaetodermatidae; genus Chaetoderma; species Chaetoderma sp. LZ-2023a. The sequence continues at coordinate 185,480,269 of CM067369.1, read as the reverse complement.
ACTTCTAGACAAAGGAGAGATGACCTTGTACCTCCCTGCCTGTTGATATAAACACCACTGTCGAATTGTCCGACCGAATCAAGACTGAGACCTATCACAAGACCTGACCATGAGAGGAGAGCTTTCTTGACAGCCCACAACTCCAGAATGTTGAGATGGGCTATCGACTCCTCCAGGGACCAAAGGCCGGAAACTGACAGGGAGTCCCAGACTGCTCCCCAACCCTCCTGGGAAGCGTCTGTGAAGATAATCGCCTGAGGGGAGGACTTTACCAGTGGAACACCCATCAGAAGCAGAGAATGATCCCTCCAAAAATCTAGATGAGGGATCAAATGATCTCTGATGGGAATCTGATGGTAAATAGAGTGGACTATCTGCTTCCAAAGGGACATTAAATACATTTGGAAGGGTCTTCTCATCAGCGCCGCCCACGGAATTACTTTCTCTACGCTGACCATCAGTCCTATCACTCTTAAAAAGAATCTTGTTCTTACCATGGGAGAAGATGACAGGATTTCCATTGATACTGATAAAGCCTCTATCCTTGGATCTGAGGGGAAGACTAGACCCCGGGCCAGGTCGAAAAAACCGCCTAGATGCGTAAGGATATGAGATGGAACTAGGCTTGATTTCTTTAGATTTAAAATCCACCCTAGGTTGCATGCCAGACTGCAAACCTCTGGAAGAATTCCTGAGAGAATTTAAGAAGACTTACTTTACTAACCAATCGTCTATATAAACGTGGAGATGGATAGAACGACGGTGAAAATTTCTGCCACGGCTGAGACTATGCGAGAAAAAGAAAAGGAGCCGTGGTCAGGCCAAAAGACATGACGCGAAACTGCCAAACTCGGTCTTAGTAAGCAAAACTCAGGAATTTACTGAAGGAAGGGTAAATGAAAACATGAAAGAAGGCGTCATTTTGGTCAATGGAAATGACCACATACCCTGATCTAGACTGAAAAAGATCTGGGAGATCGTCTCCATCTTGACTTGGGAGTAAGAATCATGAGATTTAATCATGACATACCCCCTTGTTAAATTAAAATTAATGCAGATATGAATGTTTCAGAGTCAATAGAGATCATTTTCCTAAGATTTAATGACAGGGTAGGAAAACCTACCCTAGGCTGACCGCTCTCATGTATGTATAAATTCCTTAGAATTAACATAATTCACAAAGAAAACTAACAAGATAATGACCAAATTGTCAATTGAAAGGACCAGAGGAGACAAGAAAAAGGAATTAAAAGAGGAGAGCTGACAAAAGAAGGAAGGTCTATAGACTCCTCCTTAAAAAGAAGAGAGAGTCTAAGCAATCCACCAGAGAGACAGGGACCAGTCATCCGAAGAAACCTTGACCGGACAAAATCTCCTCAGCCCTAACCGACTAGGGAATAGAAGAATAAGAAGAAGGATTAGGAGATGAAGAAGAAAAGAGATGAGAAGAGTCACCAGAGGCCATAGAATCAACAGTTCAAATGGAAAGAGGAGAGCAAGGCCTCTTGGAAGCTAGAAGGTTAGAAAAATGTAAAGAATCAGAAAAGGAAAAAGATTGATCAGAAGGAATTTGAACAGATACAACATCCTGACCAGAGGACATGGAAAGAATAGAGAAATAAGCTGACATGAAAGAACGAACAAGGGACGAATCCCTAAAAACAGAAAACAATGAAAAAACCAGACCTTAATCAACAAGAGAGAACGACAGAAACAATCAGATCAAGATGATCAAAAGAGGAAGAAGGAGGAAGAGAGGAATTAAGAATGGAAGAGGAAAGAACAGGACCAGAAGATCCCTGGATAGGATAGATAGACGATGAAATAAGGGAAAACCCCAGAAGAGGGAAAAAAGAAGAAAGACAGAAAGAGAGAGAGAGAGCGAGAGCGAGAGCGAGAGAGAGAGAGAGAGAGAGAGAGAGAGAGAGGAAGAACATGACTAGAAGAAAACTTTAGCAGAAGGAGCAGACGATGAAGGAAGAGCCCTATACTTATCTTACTCATTATTATTAAAGACTTAGAACCAATATTATCATCATGTAAAGACGGATGTCATTGAGATTGATATGCTAAAAAGGAATGATTGAAAGAATGATAATGAATCCCGGGAACATCTGGATGTTAAATACACAAAACACTGATAGTTGATTATGATTAAACACTACGGGATGAAAACACAAAACAAAATGCTGAAAAACAGAGGCGATATAAAATCTAAACAAAAAGACTCACCTAAACCATGACTGTAACAACGCAGAAGAAAAAACTCGGCTTTTATTCCTTCTTCCTTCACCATAATCTTATTTCTCTATTCTCAGCATTTTCTAGCTCTTGTAATCATTAATCTTAGAGCCATTCTCTTCCCTATGAATCCACTACTGAAACTATTCCTTTCAGCGCCTGTCAGAATTAGACTAAGAATTATGCTAGAAACGGGGATTTTTTGGATAAAATAATTATGTCAACCTGCCGACATAAGAGGAAAAAAGAGCGCGAAAAAAGGCTGAACGGCCCGAAGACAACTAGCCATCTAAAATAGGATGAAATTAAAAACTTATTTTAATTGCGATATCTAGTGATAATGCGTAGAATACAGACTGACTTATCGACTGCAATAAAAAACCCATCCGGCAACCAGTCGAAAGAGTCTTTAATTACATTGAAATGTTTCACTGATAACAGAATAAATGCTGAATATCTACAATTTCAAGAGAGACTTCAAGACTGGCAATGTCTCGGAATTAATATTTTCAGCGATTAAACATTCTGATTTTAAAAGCACTTACTGAAATAAGACTAACCAGGAATCTCAGTAAGAGCTATCACCGGAAATCCAAAAAAGGAAAACAGAACAGGAAGTTAATCATAGAACACCATGAAACCGGTAATGACCCTATCCCCGGATGTACGAATCCGGAAGTAAAAAAATAGGAAACGGAAATGCGCAAACCGGAACAAGACAACCGGAAACTGAACCCGGATGTACAGTAAAAAAACAGAATAAACAAAGGAACCGGAAATACGCAAAACCGGTCAGACCGGATACGGAAAGAACGGAGGTAGATCCAGAAAACGGAAGTAACCCCTGTCCTGAGGACAGAAGTCTATCCGAGTCTGAACGACCCGGAAGTACACCTCTAGAAACAGAAGCGGAAGTGTACAGACAGGAATCCAAACCGGAAGCGGAAGCGCTTCTACCGGAAGACGAAAACTAATAGGAGTCCACAGACCCCGGATATCAGGCATCACAGGAAGCGCTGCTAAAACCGGAAACGGAACTAGGAACCAGATCTTGAAGACCCGGATGTCCTACAAAAACGGAAGACATACCGGAAACAGACGGAACGGAAGTAATAACCGGATCTTGACGCCCTGGATTTCCTGCCAAACCGGAAGTCCTACCGGAAACGGATGCCAGAGAAGAAAGAACCGGATCCTGAAGACCCGGATGTCTTGCTAAAACGGAAAAAGGAAGTAAACCCGAGTCCAGAAGACCCGAGTCCACCACAACGGAACCGGAAGAACTAGCAAGACTAGGAATAGAATTCTTGGCAATGGGCGATCTACAAAGAATCTTGACGACCGGTATAATCGAAAAATTGGCATTAGCATAAGTACCAGCCTTATGGACGTCAGCCTCAGCCTCCGCCACCACGGCTTGTGGGTTATGCCCGTCACCCTCAAGTCTTATGTGGGTTTGACCCGGTGCACTACATGAGCCCACCTTCGAGAGCTTAGTCGCTCTAGACTTTTGCTTAGGAGATTTCTTAACCTGCATGGAGGTTAGAGGGATCGGTTTCCCCCATTTGCGGGAACGCCCGCTAGCCTTCGGGCTATCGTCAGAACTTGAAGAAACATCCTGTTTCTTAGCTTCCTTTAGCAGAAGATATCCGTAGCGGACTCCTAAAAATGAAAAAAACGTAAAAATGAAGCATACCGCTTAGTAAATCGTGAATGAGGGACTAGAAACATAAAACGTACTTCTAAAAAGGCGGGGAAAGTTCAAATTAGAAATCAAAATCCCTACCGACAAGAAAACAAACTTGCATAGGGATAAATGATAATCCTTATAATGCACTAGAGGTAAATTGATAAGGGCTCTTGGTTAAATGCTAGAGAATTAATATGATGATGATGATATAGGCATAGTAATTAAGTTACCACGAAACGAGAACGATCTTTCACGAAAACCGGTAACAATATGAACATAGTTATAAAATATAATATAACCACGAAGACACTTCTTAAACGTAACTTAGGGAGGATTGACTTCATATTCCTTGGTAATATAGACGACAATAGTGTAACTGACACAGCGCAAAGCACAAAAAAATCTTGAAGAATATTTAAGCAGTTGTTCTGCAAGCAGAATAATTGAAAAGTGAATCTGTTTCCTATTTGGGCTCCAGTGTGCATGCGCAAGCTCGCTTAGTGACAAGCGTCACTATGGGGTGAGTATAGACTGGTGCCAGTCTATAGCTGTCAGTATGCTGGAGATGGACTTAACCAGTAGCCTGGTTGAGGGTCCATATTAATAGGAATAGGCATGGGGAGGTGTGTATGCAGGCATAAAAATCTTATTCTGATAGCTAAATGCAGATAATTGGTTTAGCAAGTAGTGATTGAACGGTAATGGATGTTTTTGTGGTGTAATAACAACACGTAATGGCAAATGAGATTAATACTTCTCATTTTTTTTTACGTTTTTACACATAGCCAGTTAAAAATTAGTGAAGTTTTCGAAAAGGTATTTTTCACTTCCTATAACTATCTGTTAATTCCTGTGTGTCAACAGCAAATTATATACCGAGTGGGCCTTAAGTCGTAGTTGCGATATTTGTGGCCTTGATAGAAATGCAAAAAATAAATTGACAGACTCATAGTCAACTCTCATCCCAACTTACACACAGACTTAAATCTCACCTCAGTGTCAGTTTCATCAGATTCCTCACGAGCTTTGACGATGGCAATCATCAGTTTTTCTCTGACTTTGACGTCTTCAATATGGTACAGGTCTGTTAGGTCATCTTCAGTCAGCACCCTATAGAATGAAGGAAAGCGAGGCATAAGTTAATTTTCGTGACATTAGCATTCATTAAATACAGCTTAAACTTTCAATGTACAGTTAAAGTACGTACAGGTCATTAGATAGAAATTAAGATGTATCTACATGCTGACACAAAAATGAATGTCAGTCCACATTATAAACAAATTCTACAGAATTAAATGTCTCAGCTCTCCTCCTCAATGTTGATCAATTAAATAAATCACATAGATGTACATGTAAATTGATCGACCAATCAGATAGATTCCTAAGTGTCAAAGTCCTACTAATTCATACTCAGAAGGCCCAAAACATATATCGACAAATCGACCAATCAGGTTCTCCGGAACAGAATTGGTTCAGTTCGTAATTTATCCAGAGAATATTTTAATGCACTTCTAAAATATAACACCAGTTATGTGGTTACAATGCACCCATGAAGTTCGACTTTACAATGATCTATGAAGCTGGACTTCAAACATAAAATAAACATAGAAGGGTTATCAACACACTTATCAACAAGAGGCCCAAAGGCTTGTGATGCTCACCTGGACCATTAGCATTTGAACCATTTGCATTTAAAAGGACATGATGGACAATTTGTGAAAAATCCAAGATGACCACAAAAGAAATTATCATTTGATTTCCCGAAGCTTATCGTCATGGGGTCATTCCACCCTAGTTCGGTTGAAATCTAGTCGTTGATTAAGTAGTTAGTAGCGATATAAACTCTGCTGGAAAATTGAAGATCCCTGCCAAAAAAATTGACCAATGAAAATTCTCATTAGAAGAACTCTTGAAGTTGATCACGATAGCTCCTAGTTTCATTGAAATCATTGATTAAAAGACGTTTCTAAAAATCAACCAAAACACAAGATGGCAGCCAGCCAAACTATCCGATCAGTTTCATTTGAAGAAAATTGGATCACTATAGCCAAAGGCTGTTTCCTACTAAAGCTGGTTAAAATTGGTCCAGCGGGTCTCGAGAAGACATTTTTAATTTCCTACTGCATGGGAAATGGGGGTTTTGGTGGGAGAAAATCCATGATGGCCACCAAATTGTTTATCTGACAGTTTTTAACGTGGTATATTTGAAATCAGATTATACACAAAAAACTAGATAAAAACAATTTGGCTTCAAATCCATCACATAAACAATTCCAATATGGTCACCAAGAGTGCAAGACGCTGAATACTGATTGGTCGATGGTGGCCATGTTTTTTAACATATAAGCTTCCCTTGAACAAACTTGAATAGCCCTTAGTCCCTAATCATATTTCCAACCTCTGTCCTGATCCCTTCAGCAATTCACGAGGATTTTTCATGAAAATTAGGCTGTTTCCTTGACTGAGGTTTCCTGAGTTTCAAGTCAATCCTCAAAACAGTTTCGTAAAAGATTTTTAAAGCCGTTTCTAAAAATCAGCCACTGGCCAAATTGGCCGATCGGCTTCGTTTGAATAAAGTTGGAGACCTGTGGCCCATGGATATTCTCTATCAAATTTGCTTAAAATCGGTCCAGTGTTTCTCGAGAAAACACTTAAAATTCCCTATTGCTTTACATGTTTTTTTTGCCTGGAAAAATCTAAGATGGCCACCAAACCATTTATCTGACAGTTTTGAAAGTGGAAAATTAGAAATCAGCATGGCCAAAAAAATATATAAAATCAATATTGGCTTCAAAATCCATTAAAGAAAAAATTCCATTATGGCCACCAAGATGCTGAATCCGGATTGGTCAACTGCAGTCATGTTTTTCATGCACTAACTTCCGTGAACAAAGTTGAATGCCCCTTAGTCCCCAATCATATTTCCCAAATTTCAGCCAGTTCTCTTCAGCAGATTCGGAGAAGATATATAAAGATGTTTCTAAAAATTGGCCAAAATCCAAGATGGTCACCAACCAAATTGGCCGATCAGCCTCGTTTGAACAAACTTGCATCAGTATGGACCTATTTAAGATGCATCCTGAGTGAAATTACGTTGAAATCAGCCCAGTGGTTCTTGAAGAGGTCGTTTAAAGGAAAAGGTGATGGACGGATGGACGATGGATGGTCAGCATAAACTCACTTGGCCTGAAGGCCAGCTGAGTTAATAATGCAAGCATGATGATGACTATTATGACTGATTTGTTTTGAATGACTTTCAACCAAATTGTTTCAAAATAATCAGTAGGTTTAATAGGATGTACACCATGTAGGTCTCTAAATAAGCTCTTTAATGGTCAAGCTGGTCAAAATGTCTTGAGGAATGTCCATAAATTTGTAGATCATGAGAAAACTATTTTTGAAACATTAGCACCGCTAATAAAAATTGCAAAATAGGTTCATTTACTGTCTAAGAGAGATTAAAGAAAAATAACCTCCTGTACATTTCCGGGTACATGTACCCCTAGAGGTAAGCTGCTGAATATTTTGAAATTAATTTGACTGAAAGCTGTAATTAATCCTGCCCTAGGCAGGATATACATTATATGGAATCTAGGTAATATAATCTATCAGTACAATAAGATTAGTATCCCTTTAACATTTGCCTAATAAACGTCTAATTATATGTTAACTTAATGTCTAATGCCTAGTGCACACGATGCAATCTAGCTGAGATACCGGCCTTGTGAGGTTTTTGCCTAAGCCGTTAGCTCTTGGGTGTCTCACCGCACACGATGAGGAATGTGCTGAGATAGTTTCAACTTCACAATTGAAAATATATATATAATAATTATTACGTAAAGAAATCATCATATGTTGATTTATGCAACTGAGCACATGGCACACGACGTCCGCACACAGTGAGGTTTTTAACTCGCGAGGCAAAGATATCAAACACGACAGATGTTTTCCGTAAGGCCTCGCGAGACAAATTCCTCACCAAAAGCACCAGCACACAAGAGCTAACGGCTGATCTCACGGCCTCATGAGGCCGGGAGCTCAGCTAGATTGTCCTGTGTGCGCTAGGCATAAGAGCTAATATTTGGCTAATATAGTCTTAAAATATTCTAATTTACTGGCTAATGAGTTCAGATGGGTAGGTCAGTCCCCGGACATGACTGAGATTGCCAGTGATAAACTTGCAACTCAACGGACGTTGGACTGCACACCACGTGTCGAGCCTTTTAGTTTTTTCGTATGTTACACATCATGTGTGGCAGCGTCGCGAAATATGATTTCTTTAAGTAACTTACTTCTTGATAAATCAAATGTTTATTGAAAAACTCTAACCTTCTTCTAATTCGTGAAAAGGAGACAAGAAACAAACTAAGTCTGGAGACAAATCACACAGCTATAACAAAGTCCAAACTATTTAAGAGAAAAAAATCATTTAAAATTTGCTGCAAACTGACAATCATTTTCATTATGATGGAGACTGGATCCAATGGTGGTATAGATCAAATCTGTAAAGATTGGATACATTTAAGTCCATGATGATTTAAACCGTAACATTTACCTAATTCGTGGTGCACACCAAATGCTGAATGTTATTTGGATCGCTATGCCGAGATGCTCCGTTTTGCCATGGGCTCAACAAAAATAGTCTTTTCTTGGCCTACAAATGGACACTTCAATAAGTAAAGATTGTGATTTTCGTGACCAATCTTGATTGACCTTTATTAAACGGCTAAAGAGGCTTCAAGATAAAAATGGCAACATGATATACTCACCGGAGCATGCCGAGTGTCATATTCGGTGGAAAGTAATGTAGATACTCTGACAGACTACGCTTCTTGAGATATTCAACAAAGCGTAAATGTTCCTTTATCTCAGATGATCCAGACAAACGTCTCAAAAATGCTCCTTGGTTCATCCGAGCTGGAGAGCTTGCTCGCCGAGTAACCGCTTGTTTGGTACATTCAAGGGAGGTAACGATTTGTAATTGCTTGCACACTGGCTTTGGACGGGTAGTGTAATCAAACTCCAATCCGTCATCGCTATAATCGATACTTTCACGAAGCTTGACTAATCCAATGTCACTGTCATCACTAAAATCTTCATGTGAATGTAGTCGTAACAGACTGGAAGCAGGACTTCCCGGAGAAAAGCCGGATGAAGACAATGAACAATCGCTACCCGTGTCTTCACTACCTTTGTCTTTTGGCAGAACAATTCTAGGAGAAGGGACCCGTGGATGATTATTTCTAGATTCTCTATCAAGCGCTGCATTTTCACAAACTGACGATGAATCACTTGAATTGGAAGTAATGGATGCATTGCTGATCGACCTTTTGCTCCTCGGGACAAACTCTGATGAATATTCATGCCATCGGTGGTGTGCGAGAATACGAAGTGGAACTTCCACGGCCTTTAAATCTGGACTTATTTTCAACAATCCTTCTTCTCGGAAGCTGCAAGTATTAGCCAGCAGTGCTTCAGTGGGCGGTTGTTCAACTTGGCCATTTGCTAATACTTCAGTAGCGGAAGCTTGAGCCTGTTTATGAGTTAAAGCAGAAGTGTCTGAAAATGATCTAACAATGCCAACATGAGTAGAATGATCATCTGCGGATGGTATCTGAAGATCATCTGCTTGCTTAGTCTCGAGGACAATTTGAGCATGGGAAACGTAATTCTTACTAGGATTCTCAGCATCAGGTAGAACTTCAGGCTCAACATCAAGAGTAGGTGACACATCATTTTCAGATGAACTGGATTTTATTTTGGACAGCTCAGCACTATTATTTTCAGACTCCGATGCTTCTGCAGATCGTGACTCCGATTCTAATGTATCTTGTCCCTTCAGTTTCTTCTGTGCTCCTTTATCTTTGTATTTTTGACGTTTGAAGAATCTGCTCGCCCCACCTGAAGTCTCAGATCGCTCTTTCTTTTGGGACAGTTTGACTGCAGTCTTCTTCGCTGATGCCATAGCAAGCAATCGCTAATTGGATTTTTCAGCCAAAACAATTATGTTATTAATGATAAAGGAGGAGAGTACTTCATGTTCTAACTATTTACACTTGTATACCTTATCACTGTACTTATACATAATGGAAACCGAGCTCTGAATTCCATCTCAATTAACTTCAATAGATATTACACTCTACAGCGATGGTCTCATCTATTCATTCAGATAGTGCCTTTCTCATTAATACTCGAAATTGACATGATTTATAAGTCACAAGCATATGTGATAAGTTAATACACTGGTAATCCTCATGAGATAGAGAGTTAAGTAGTTGATGTATCAGTTCACGCTGATGATGGAACAGGGCATCATTCTCCTGAGACGCATCATCATCATCAACCTGCAAAAAAGAAATGACAAATATATGAGATGTGACAAAGATTTAGAAGCATGACATTTTTACCGCTGAGCCAGTGTGCGGATTATGAAGTCAGCATTCATTATGTTAACCCATTAACACTCAAATTTGCTCAGGAAAATGTCTATTTGGAGACCAAAAGGACTGTTTTTGAAAATGTACTACTTCAATGACTGGCTCGGTTATCGAGCCAGTCATTCCAGTGGTAAATTTTCAAAAATAGTCTTCTCTTGGTCTGCAAATGGACATTTCGCAAGACCACTGCAGAAGCAGTTTTTGGCTGATACGAGGATTAAAGGGTTAATAGCAACATAACTGATACATGATTTGCAGCGTCACAAGTTGCAAAGTGTCACCATTTAGTATATATACATTTTAAGAGAATAGAAGAATGCCATGGGTTGAAATTGAGGAATCCAGTTTATAGATCAGTCATATGATGTCATAATCAATGTCACATGTAGGCTGACATCATAATCAATTACATCAAGAATGACTCGACTTAGTCCAACTTAAACGAATTGTATTGTCTTTAATATTTAATAAACATGCTGTTGAATATTTTGAAACTAAAATTAGTTTAAAATATTCATTAGGTTATCTGTATAGTTTTATGGTAATTGAGATTCAGGGAGTGCTTGGATCAATCGATCCCAACATGGGCAAAGCGCGGGTGGAGCTTAGATAGAGATGGGCATGGCAGAGCTAAAACTGGATTCCTCCATTAACACACGCCTGCTAGCCAGTAGGCCGATGCTAGTAGAAATTGACCAGGACTATTAATATTTGTGATTGTTACCAGCCCGATGGACTAGTTACAATTTGACATCTCAACCCATGGTCAGGCATGCCAAAACTGGTCTCTACAGTGACAGGTCCATTTGTAAACTCAATCCTACCTGGTTTGAAGTAATATACTCGATTTCATCCATTTCATGATAAATATCTTCTAGTGTCCATTTATTTAATAATTTAAATGGTTAAACTTGGTCAAGAATTTTATTGTCCATTTCAGGCCTTTCCATCAGAATTTTGAAGGGGAGCAATAACTTGCTCCTGAACTTAAACTTAACTCAGTCCAGCGAGCTGTGTCAGTACTCGTGTATATATTGCCATTGTTACTAAACAATGAAGGTGGGCAGTGAGATACTCGCCTAAAATTAATTTTAGGCACGTGGAGGAGAGCAATCGCTCGCATCTCGTGGAGAGGCCTGCAATTGCATTGACAAGAGATTATTTTTATCACTGAAATGACTGGGTCGATAATTGAGTATCTCTTGGTATGCAAATGGATATTTTCTGTGAGAAAATTTAAATTTTCTTGACCACATCTTACCATTACAGGATTGAATTATATCAATTTTCATACAAAGCAGCATTGAATAACTCAGTTTTCATACAAAGCAGCATTGACTAACATACATATAAGACCAACATTCTGTAGTATAAAGGGTAAAAGTAACTGCCGGATCTGCCAAGGGAAACACAAAGCCCAAAGAGCCTGCATCGTTCATCTGGAACACAGACATTTCAACTAGAAAGGCCATCACCTATAACACCCAACAGCCTCCACCACCCACCCACCCTCCCCCCTTTAGTGGGTTGGTCTGTAGTTTTATTAACCACTATAAAACATACTTACCATTAAATCACTACTTGCTAAATCAACTACTCTGCATTTAGCGACCAGAATAAGATTTTTATGCTTGCTTACAAACCCCCATATGCCTATTCCATTTCTATGTATACCCTCAACCAGGCTACTGGTAGGGTACACCCCTAGAATATGACCTGATAGACTAGCACCAGTCTGTACTCACTCCTTGGTGACACCTGCCACTAAGCTAGAGTCGCACGATTATTCACTTTTCATAATCGCGATCATTTAAAAAAATTAATCGCGATCATACGATTAATCATGAACTATATTAACTACGTCAATGCTTCTTAGAGGGCGTTATTATGCTACTGCAGATTGTAAGATTATGGGTTAGGCACATGGGTATACATACATGGACAGAATACGCCAGGTGCTGATTGCAAACAAAGGAATGTATCAAGATTTTTCTAGACGGAAAACGGAAGGTACCGTATTTCGCGTAATTGTAGCCTATGCTCTAATAGAAGCCCACCCCCTAACTTTGACATGAGCTCCAATGATTTCTTAGCAGTTTCAAAACGGCAAAACTCTGTATTACAAGCCCCCCTCCCCCCTAACTCAGCAGATTGTATAGGAGAATTTGTAAGAATAGCGTGTATAATAATAACAATCGTGTCACAGGGTGTGTCTACTTCAGACCGATCTCTGCCCTGATACATTTCCGGCCCCTCTAGACGTCAATACAGGCCTCGGAGTTGTAAATCTCGACCACCTATTAGACTTATTTAAACTTTGGGATAGGGTCATTCCATATAAGGACCAAAATTTTTGAAATCCGTCAAGTCATAGTTTCAGATTTCCTTCAAACTTTGTCAGAGTAAGCATATGTATGTATTAACAGGAAACTCCAAGTATTATAGTGAAAGGTCAAATACTTTTTGAAAACTGGCCTATCCAATACCCCCTGCCTAAAATTGACAAAAATTTGTAACAAAATTTCTATGTTTGAGGCTTCATATCTCACCGACTACAGTGCTCACAATACTAGGTCTTTTTATTTTAACAGTCTGGTCACCATAGTTCGAGAAAATCACAAGCATTTTGTGCTGACCTGTTTTAGGCATGCATTAGGGGTCGTCAAAAATGCCAAAAAATGTGATTTTTCATATTTTAATCCAAATTTTGTGATGCCGTAAAATGTATTTGTATTTGGTTTACACAAATGATTTCTATCCTGTTAACTAGAGCTACTGCTACTTTAGTGATATTTATTACCTAATGGCAAGATATGGCCCGCAAAAATTTTGTGGGAGCCATACCCCCACCCCTGTTCGCCAAAATGGGGTGACTTCATAACATCTTTTTTCAAAATAACCCCTTTCAATTTTTTTAATATTTTGGTGAATGTTATATATATGGTCAATGGTTACAGGGCCAAAAGGTTCACTCTTACATTTGTTTCCTTTTAGAGCTATGGCAAATACAAAATCTGATATTTTTTCAAAAACTTGTATGATATTCGATTTTGGGGGGGGTTAATAATTTTAAAAGTATACACTCTAGAAGTATGAAACAAGAGATGTAGCGCGTTTCCCTGCCTTATTAAAAGAAACAACCAGCATTTCCCTTTTACAAAATAGATAAACATGGATTTTAGAGATGTCAAAACCTTACTTTGTTAAAATTTGACATTTTTGTGGGTAAACTACAAGTCATTATTCAACAACATTTTCAATGGGAATAACATATTGCCTGGAGAATATTTAAAAAACAATTTGACTATAAGTTGTTGCTGACTTAGCCATCAATAATTTTCAGTCAAATCATTTTCAAAATATACACCAGGTACAGAGTTTGTCCTGTAAGCTGGTCGAGCTGCAACAGCTCATCACTCAGTCTTGAGTTATCCAGTGTTAATAAAGACTGAGAGATTTCATATCTAGAGAAAATAACTCAACCTTCAGAGCTTTGTATATAATTAGGTCAATTGCTGTAATAGACATAGGTAGTGAGGTGATATTGATTAGTCACATGGTCTCAGTTTTTCTCAGAGATCTGCATGCAAGTATTGCTATCAACAAGAGTTCAGTCAAGCATTTTAAGTGATCAAGATTAGGCAGCATGACCAGTGAAAGTGTTTAATAATTACTGCTTTGAAACATTGACATTGTTGCTGATACACAAATGTTTAGATATTTACTTTAGAAATCTAATAATTCACTATACATTTTAATGATAAATTAGGCCTTTTAATTTGAAAAGTGTAAACTTTGACTAGGACACGTTGCACAATGGCTGAATTACCAGAGACATTTTGTTCAGTTGGACGTCTCACTAATAATAAATGTCATAAGTTTACGGATAAATGCTCTGTAAATGATGTTGTACAATTGACGGCTACAGATAAAACACTTGTTGCAATGAGAAGCGGCCAGAGTGAGGATAGTTTAGAATGCAGGAAATGTCAATTTCCCTTTCTCCGAGATCTAACAATACTCACCATTCTGTTACTTCTGATATACAGCTGGCCCTGACAGCGGCTCTAGGATTATAGACTTAGAAAGCTTTACCGACTCCTGGGAACCGGATACTCGGCTCCCAACTGCCGAGTACCCGTTTACCATAGAGCTCATATTGTTTGCATAGCCACCAAACAAGAGAAAACTATGGCTTGCCTCCGTGGGGCTGGGAGGCTGGGTCCGTAACAGAATGGTGAGTATTGTTAGATCTCGGAGAAAGGGAAATTGACATTTCCTGCATTCTCCTTCGATCAATACTCACCATTCTGTTACTTCTGATATACACCAGATTTGATCAGTAACCTGGTGGGAAGGGGCAAGCCATAAATGCTAATTTTGCCCCTTGGAGAAAGATTTTAGACTTCAAACTTGACTAACGGAGACCTAAAAGGACCGTCAAGTTCACGGAACCGAATCACATTCGCGTCACAGCCCACCCCACCCTTTTTCCTCCTAAGAAAAGGGAGAGAACTAACGAACATGTATCTCGCCTGAAAACACAAATATGCCAAGAGGGTTAACCGCTCCCTGCATATTCCATGTATTAGCCTGGGAATGAGCATGAATATATAAGATGAATGAACATGATACACATCCATAATACAAAAAACTCTCACTATTGAATTACCTTATGATAATTGGACTCCAGACGTACCGCCTCCAACCAATCACTGGTTCGGCCATCAGCGACACAATCTGGTTGTCATCCTCTCGCTTGACCATGCCTGCTTTAGGTTCTTTTCTTACCGAAGTGAAAAAAGGGTGAAGAGCAGTGTGGTCACTAACTATCGATTCAAAACAGCTAAAGCGAGTGGATTGGCTGAGTCTGACACATCCCTCATATAGTAATCCGTCGATGAGGACTCACAGTGCCATTGTGCAACGGCCATGATGTCCTCTAACGGAACACCATTGTAAAGGGCGGTCGAGGCGGCTATTCCTCTGACATCGTGTGCCCTTACGCCTTGCACGTGGTGCCCAGTCGCCATCTCGTGAGTAGTCTGAATGCATTCGACCACCCAACGAGAGATAGTATCCATGGATGCAGCGCCATAAGGCTCTTTATGGCAGATCCACAGATGTCTATCGGTTGACCGTAACGAGTCAGTCCGTTTCTTGTACTTAGTCAAAGCACGGACCGGGCACCAGACACTGGCATCACGATCAAACCTACTTAACTTCGGTATAATGATCGGTTTGCCGGGATATCTCAAAGAAGGTTCTTTGACATAAACTCTGCTCTTGGCAGAAGACGCAGACCTTCTCCAGAAACAATAAATCGGTTCCTCTGTGCCGAAAGCGCATGGATCTCACTACGCCTTCTAGCTGAGGAAGCTGCCAATAGAAAGACCGCCTTTAGAGTCAAATGCTTTAGACTAGCCGAACGCAACGGTTCGAAAGGGTGCTTGGCCAGTACATTAAGCACTAAAGATAGACTCCAGGCTGGAATGACTACCGGTTGTCTCGGTCGGAGATTGCTCATTCCCTTCAACATCACATTTCACTGGGCCACCTCTGGACTATCCCTGTTGGCTAGACAAGGGATAACTGATGCCAAAGCTGACTTGTATCCAGCAACTGTGACGGGAGCTAGTCCTGAAAAGAACAGCTCACAGAGAAAGTCTGCTATTTGCTGATAGTGGATTGAAAGGTATCAATACCCTTTTCTTCACACCAGTCTGCAAATCTGTTAACCTTGTTGTTATATGACTTGAAGGTTGACCTCCTTCTCGCAGCCGCGATGAAATCAGCAGCCTGTCGAGAAAAGCCTTCCGACGTGGAACGTTGTTTGATAACATCCACGCAGTCAATTTGAACATTTCGGGACGCTCGTGTAGGAAGCGTCCCTTGGCCTGGGAGATTATGTTCGGAATCTCGGGCAACTGCACAGGATTTCCACCAGCAGATCTAGAAGATCCGTGAACCACGCCCTGCTCGGCCAATACGGCGCTATTAGCAGGACCAGACACGGTTCCTCCCTGACCGTCACCAATACCTTCGGTAGAAGAATGGTGGGTGGGTACGCGTAAGCGTGCATCCCTCTTCAGCTTATCGCCAGAGCGTCTGTATCGACGGCATTTGGATCTGGAATCGGCGAGACATATGTCATGATTTGAGCATTTTCCTTTGTGGCGAACAAGTCCACGTTGGGTTTGCCCCAATGCTCGAAGATCCGTCGCAGAACTGGAGGGTTGAGGGACCATTCTGTTGGCAGGATTCTCTGTCTGCGAGACAAAGCATCCGCCAGAATGTTCAATCGGCCAGGAATATGAGCTGCTTTCAAAACAACCGAGTAATTCCTGCACCATTGAATCAAGTGCCACACCCTGGTCCCGCCTTGGCGATTTATATATGATACTACTGTCGAATTGTCCGACTGTATCAATATCACCTTGCCCCTGATCATCGGAAGGAACTCTTCCAATGCCCGTTCCACTGCCATCATTTCCAACAGATTGATATGCAGCTGACTCTCCGGGAGAGTCCATGTGCCCGAGACCTGGTGTTCTCCCAGGCAGGCACCCCACCCTTCCAGCGATGCATCCGTGTAGACGGACAGCTGGGGGTGGGGTAGGTGCAGCGAAACCCCTAATATGAGATTCTGACGCTGTTTCCACCATAGAAGATGCGATATTATCAGCTCCAAAACTGGCACCAGTTTTGACAGGGGTTCTGTTCTCTGTTTCCACAGAGACATCAGATACAACTGGATAGGCCTTCGCATTAGAGCAGCGTACGGGATAACCTGCTCCCTGGAGACCATCATGCCCAGCATCTGAAGGAACCGCCCCGCCTGAATGTGGTTTCCCACTCGAAAACCCTTGAGGATGGCTAACAGAGACACCACTCTGGGCTCTGACGGGTAAACCATGCCCTCCTCGAGGTCGAATCGCATCCCCAAATAAACAAAATGTTGAGTGGGCATCAACTCGGATTTCTCCTCGTTGACTATCCAGCCTAGATCTGAAAGTAACTTCAGAGTCAGAGCAGTATCCACGTTCAACCTGGCTGCCGAGTCTGCCTTGAGCAGCCAGTCGTCTATGTAGGTGTGTAGAGTCACGTTCTCTTTTCTGAGAAACGCTGTCACCGCAAGGACCACTCTTGTGAAAACCCTCGGAGCTGTCGACAGGCCAAACGGGAGAACTGTAAACTCCCATACTTGATTCTGAAACGCAAATCTCAGAAACCTGTGCCAACTCCGATTCATCGGAATGTGGAAATATGCATCTTTCAGATCGATCGATACACACCACAATCCTTTCCTCAATCCCGCCATTACCGACCTCGGCGTTTCCATCTGGAACCGAGGCGTATGGATAAACCAATTTAATGGCCTGAGATTGAGTATGGGTCTCCATCCCCCCGTGCTCTTGGGGACAAGGAACATGTTTGAATAGAAGCCTGGAGTGTTTCGGTTTGCTGGTTTTATTGCTCCCTTCAGAAGCAAACCCGACACTTCCATTTGAACAGCTTCTAACTTGTCTGGCTCCCTTGGTACGGGTTTCCAGACAGGTGCCAAAGACAGATTTTGTGGTGGAAAGTCCCACCACTCCGGCATGTAACCCTGGGATAACCATCCCAGGACCAGACTGTCTGACGTCACACCTTGCCAGGCCTCGACGAAACGCATGAGCCTTCCACCCACCATAGACGCCTCGACGTCTAACGGGGTTGTCCGGCTCGCAGTCCGCCCGCCCCCCCCCCCCCCTCTTTCTTAACGAGAGAGAGAGAGAACCATTTCGTTCTAGGCACGACGGGTATAACTGGCACCGCTGTTCCTGTCGCACAGGCGCGGTCCAGGCGGATATGAAGGGAGCTTTCGTACCCTCAGCCCCTTCTGTCCGCCCTTTGAGGCCTTACCCTTACCGCCTCTAGGACGGTCAGGAGCAACATTGTGGAGGTAGGCGCCTCTACAACCTTCCTGGGCTTCTTCGCCGGCGGCGGCTCCGAAAACCCAGCTGAAGCAGAAGTCGCAACAGGCCTAGCTTTCGCCTTGCCCCTATGCTTCTTCTGCTTCTTTGAAGGTTGTCCCGTTAGCGGTTTCCCCACAGCCCCTAGTGCGTGCGCTTGCCGCTAACCGATTCTGCGCGATACTGGCGGTATCCTCTAAGATGGCCCGCGCTTGGCCACCGAAGATGCTAGGCCCTGTCAGGGGCGTCCCAAGAAGACGCTCCCTGACTGCCGTAGCCGGACGCATATGGTCAATGACCATTTGCCTCCTGGATTTCGTCACAAAATCCCCGTCCTGATCGACGCAACCGACGGACGGGGCGCATCTTCATCGGCCGTGGCCGAAACCACAGACGGGTCAACCCTGGCTAGCCACGCCAGAGCATCTGACCAATCTACCTTCGATGAAGACACCCCCGCAAACACGTCACCCGTTGACGTGCTCACGGGTCTGCCAGCCACGGCCTCCCGGCAAGGAGCCACGGCTGACACGCCAGGCACTCCGGTACCACATGGTTCCGCCGCCACCCCATGAAACACTCCGGTCCATGGGGTAGGTCCGCACGGAAAACCGTACGGACCCGTAGCAGTCGCGGAACCATAGCCGGACACGGGCGCCAATGGCACCCCACGTCCGACTGCCGGACCAGGCGAGATAGGTGAGTACCACGCCCGGCCCGGAACACCCGTTCCCGTGACGGCTGGTGCCAAACCAGACAAATGGAGGCCAGTTCCGTCCAGGACGGAATCAACCTCCATATTCTCCACCTGCGGCTTCACGGGCCGCAGCAACCTCTCCTCCTCGTCTTCAGACTCCGAAGAGTCGTCACTAGACGAGTCAACCGTGGAACCGTCCTGGCGGACGGCTCCCACACCTGACGGACCGGCCACCGCTACTGGACCACCCGGAGGTGGCCGCAGAGAAACAGAAACCCGTCTGGCCGAAGCCAGACAGGACTGCCAGGGGGCCGTACGAGACGGCCCCCTCGGTAACCAGTCCAGAATCCTGTCCGAGGACAGGATCCGTACCAGGCATGGGGAGAAACTGCCCCCCAACCTTTGGTAGCAGGGACGACACCAGCGTGGGCAAACGCTATGCAGAAAAACCCTGCATAGCCGGACCAAACCACGCCGGCGGTGCCATCTCCGCCACCTCCAGCTGGGGACGTGGAGCACCCCCACCGGCCGAACCGGGCGCTCCACGATTTACTCTCGGACCGCCTGACCCCGCGTCAGACCCAGCCTGGCAAGGAACTTAACCATCATCTCAACGGACCACACTGCACAAACATTACACCTATGATCAATATTACACAGGGAACACCTCAAACAGACATGGTCCTTGAACACGACACGGACAAACTTATGGCATTCGTCACATGATGGCGGGGCTGGCTTGGCCTATAACATAAGCACAAACCTACAATAAACAAGCGGAACGAGACCCGGATGGAAGGCAGACAATTAATTTTCAAATAATTTGACTCATAAATTAACTGTAACCCTCCCGCACCCCACCCCGCCACGTTACAACAATGATCGCATTGACTATGACGACAAGAACGAGGCGGGCATTAAACACACCCATACTAGATCCTCCAGGATGTGTAACGGCTCCAGGAATCATATCGCATAGCATTCGGGGTATATTTACTAATCAATATAAATTATACTCCTAACGAAAGCAGCACGATATGTGAAGAAAACAACAAAATGTATAACAAACTGCTGTATCACACGGTAAAACCGCAGACCACGCATCTACTCAAAAATTTTGAAACCACCGATCATTGCAAACCGATCGTGATCGCACGTAAACTTGATCATTCTAAAGTTTCCGGTACCATTTTTAGTACGCAGCACCCAGAACAAGATGCGCGAATTAATGAAAAATTTTTCTTCACATAAACATCCGAGTGACCGGGTGTGACGTCACCCGCTCGGATCCTACGGAGAACGACGTCAGCCGATATTCGTGTTAGAAATACCGTAGCGTAACACCTATTTTCATATCTGCCGAACGCCTGTTGGGGGTTAAAGAAGGCGATCGTCTGGCATATATCGTTGTTAGCACACGTCCCAGATTCTATGGGGTCAGAAATTGGAACATGCGACACAGCGAAATTTAGAGACCTAAGTCTTTTAACTATGGATAATAAAGAACGATACAACCTGGTTATCTTCGGCGGTATTCTCCATAGTATCCTTTAGTTATCCTTTCACGAACACACAAACTATCACAGATTAAAGACTTAGATTTTCCTTCACAAAAAACACTAAAATCCTCAATGCAGAAAGCATGTATTGCTCTTGCTGCTATGCAAACAAGAATGAGCTCTATGGTAAACGGGTACTCGGCAGTTGGGAGCCGAGTACCCGGTTCCCAGGAGTCGGTAAAGCTTTCTAAGTCTATAATCCTAGAGCCGCTGTCAGGGCCAGCTGTATATCAGAAGTAACAGAATGGTGAGTATTGATCGAAGGAGAAACAGTGTGCTGTTGCCACAAGATACACTATCTGCATATATTCCCGATGATGAAGCAGAACACTTCATGTTGTGATCCCCTAAAAGTTCACAAAAAGCTTATTAAAAAGGGACTAGTTAATATAGATCAAGAAATTGTGGCATTAATACAGTCGAAAACTAGAGAGAGAAAACAACCTGGCCAAAAGATTTGCCATCATTGTTTGCAGAAAATTAATAACCTGACAGATTGTAGTGACAGTGAACCGGAATCAATGGCCATAGCAGATACTTTGTACAGTAATGCTGAATGCCTCAACTCTAGTTTCTCAGCAGTTGGAGTTTCTCCCCTAAAGAGTGTCCATTCAGAAAGGAAAGTATCATATGGTAAACGAAAAATCAAACAAATGGCAGAAGCAACAACAAGTCACGTGGCATCCCACCTAGGTTTTCCACCTAATAAATTAGTTGCTGACACTTCACAAACTGAATGTACATGTGATTCTAAGTTAGATGTGGACTACTTGGTATTGAACATGAATGAAAAACTGTCTGTGTCATCACGAAATCAAAAGATACAAGTATTGACTATTACACCTAAATCATGGTCGATAGATAAAACTGTTCAGGTTTTTCAGGCATGTGGTGTTACGCGTTATATGGTGAAACAAGCCAGACAACTTGCGCAGAATGATGGAATACTCGCTGATCGTGAAACCTTTAAAAGAAATAAGCTTGATCAGCATACACTAGATAGTGTTATTAACTACTACCAAGATGATACTGTATCTAGACTATTACCCGGGAAAAATGATTTTGTTACTCTAAGAATTTGTGGTACCAAAGAACATAAGCAAAAACGGCTAATCCTGACAAATTTGAAGGAAGTACATGCTAATTTCAAAACAGAAACTGGACTTAAAATTGGTTTCTCTAAATTTGTTGAGTTAAGACCCAAATGGTGTGTAACTGTTTCTTCTAGCGGCAGCCACAATGTTTGTGTATGCGAAAAACACCAAAATGTAAAGTTTATGGTGGATGTTATCTCTGAAGACTATCATAACCTAATTGACAAATCTGTATGTGACAGTAGTTCTAGAAATTGCATGCTGCAACGATGTGAAAAGTGTCCAGGAACTGCATTTCTCAAAACTTACTTAGAGCAAGACCTTTACGAGCACATGGATGAGGATGACATCATTAAATTCAATGAATGGGTATCCACAGACCGAATTGAAATCATGCGCCGAGAAGTATCAGTTGAAGATTTTATTTCTATATTATGTCAACGGATCCAAGAATTAACACCACATTCCTTCATAGCGAAATCTCAGTGAATTCTTGAAAGCGTGCAAACATGATTTAGATGACACTACTGCCATTGTTGTTCTCGACTTTGCTGAAAATTACAGCATTATTGTGCAAGATTGTGTACAGGGATTTTATTGGAACAATTCTCAAGTCACGATACATCCTTTGGCATTTTATGTTAAGGCTTATGGAAAGTTGAATGAAGAAAATGTATGCTTCATCTCTGAGTGTCTGAAACACGAAACAAATACTGTGTACTGTTTTCAGGAGATTTTTACAAGATATTTGAAGGAAAAGTATCCCAATATTCATATAATTAAATACTTTAGTGATGGGTGTGCAGGACAATACAAGAACTTCAAAAACTTTATTAATGTCTGCCATCATTATTCAGATTTTGATATTAAGGCAGAATGGCATTTCTTTGCTACCAGCCATGGTAAAGGTGTTTGCGACGGTATCGGTGGCACAGTGAAGCGCTTAGCCGCAAGGGCTAGTCTGCAAACAGCGCTTATACAAAATGCTAGTGAATTGTATGAATTCAGCCAACAGAACATAAGCAAGATCAAGTTCCTCTTAGTTAGTAAAGATGAGATCCAGAGCCATCATACAATGTTGGAAGAGCGGTATCTCCTTGCCAAAACAGTGCAAGGAACCAGGTCATTCCATTCGTTTGTTCCAAATGACACTAACTCTATCACAGTAAAGCAAATTTCAACTGATGATGTTTCATACACTCGGTCATTTTCTAACACACAACCTGGTATGTCATCAGAGATTCAGAATTTAAATATCCCTATGGAACTGTCTTTGAGTGACTATGTTGGTGCATTGTATGACAAAAATTGGTGGTTTGGCAGTGTGTTAGAAATTAGTCTAGAAAATGAGGACTGTCTCATTTCGTTTATGAAGCCGCATGGACCAGCTCGATCCTTTAGTTGGCCAAGGCGCACAGACCAGTGCTGGGTTCCTTTTTGTGACATTCTAAGTAAGGTGTCAACACCATTGACAGCAACTGGCCGGCAGTACACTTTTCCACAAACTGATATCGACTTTATAAATGGACTATTTAAATAATTTGGAGGAGCGGTATATGCTGGATCATGTACTGTATCATCAATTATTGCTGAGGTATGTAGTATTATGTACTATCTCTTAACACTTTTATATTATATCATGTGTAATAACCAATGCCTGTCTCAGTTTATTAAATAATTCCATGAAATGGGTGACATTTAGGCATACTTTAGTATGAGAGATTACACATATTGGCCTGGTCGCAGTGTGTCAAAATTGTCTATAAATGGCCATAGAAGTCCATGTAGCTGTACTAATATGACCATAATATACCATTCAATGTCCACCTATGATGAAAAAGTATCTAAAATGCTAAAGTGGAGATATTTTAAACTTTTCAAAACAAATTAGATTGTCGCGAAAAATGTCAAATTTTAACAGAGTCAGGTCTTTGGGTCTAGAAAATCGATGTTTATGTATTATATAACCAGGGAATGCTGATTGGTTCTTCTAATATAGCAGGAGAACTGGTTGTATCGCTTGTTTCATGCCTCTAGGCCCTATAATTTTAAAATTATTAACCCCCAAAAATGGAATATCGTACAAGTTTTACAAAAATATCACATTTCTAATATGCCATAGCTCCAAAAGGGAACAAATGTAAGAGTGCAACTTTTAACCATGTAACTATTGACCATATATCTACCATTCACCAAAATAAAATAAAAATTGAAAGGGGTTATTTTGACTTAATAGGCGATGAAGTTGGCCCTCTTTTGTGAACAGGGGTGGTGCATTGGGGCCCCAAAATTTTTTGATGAGCAAACCTTGCTGTTAGTCAGTAAATATTACTAAGCTAATATTAGCTCTAGTGAACTGGGTAGAAATCATTTAGTTACAGCAACTATAATATACATTTTACTGTATCACCAAATTTTGTTGAAACAGGAAAATTAGCTGTTTTTAACGTTTTTGGTGACCCCTAAAACACACCCAAAACAAGTCAACACATATTGCTTGTTATTTTCCTCAAGTATGCTGACCAGAGCATTAGAATGAAAAGATCTAGTATTGTAAACAGTATATTGGATGAGATATGATGTCTCAAACATTGGATTTGTACTTGAAACCTTTGTCAATTTTAGCATAGGGGTCTTTGAGAGGGCATTTTTCTAAAAGTATTTCACATATCAGTTAAAAAATTGTCATGCTCAACTAAAACATCCATATGCTCACACTGAGAAAGTTTGAAGGAAATCTGTGACTATGAGTTGACGGGCATTGGTCCATCTTGTACGGAATGACCCGATAGTCACCCTATGCGCTTCAACTTTGAAGCTAAACCTACATGTATTTCCAATTATATTTCAATACTAGTTGACTGATGTGAAACTGTTATTCCTGATGTTAGAGGCCTGAGGTCAGATGTTCTTTCATTGTATCATTAGATTAATACTAATAGTAGGCCACGTATGTTCAAGATATAATAAAGTTTATTCCAGACTTTTTGGCGTGATTAAATAGCTTCCTTATAAATATATTTTAAGACCAAATTTATGTACCAAACAAGTACGGGAGAAAATGCGCATCAATTTTGTAACGCCGATCAACATTAAATGATCCAAATTGAATTATTACGAACGACAATATAGCCGGCTTCTTACGTTGGCGAGCCAGCGGCTCTTTTCCGAAGGGAGGCGGCGTGTTCTCGCGAGATATACGCTTACGGGAGTTTATCTAACGGGTACCCGTTATTCAGATCAGTATAATACTCAGTTCCTATCGCGCAATGATAATAAATAGAAATTCCCGAGTTCCGAGTCCCCGATTCCAGAATATTTATATCCGAGTACTCGCTCTAAAATACTCTTCAATTGGAGGCGAATCACGTGATTTGTATTTTTTTCGCGACAACATTTTATATCAAATTGTGGATTCATTTTGATGTAATAAACAACCTTTATTAAAGGATACGCAATATTTAGGCGCTCAAATCAAATAATTTCACTTCCCTGGTGATGTTTTGAGGTATACATTAAACATAGCCGTAGACTGAAGGAAATTTCAATTTCCCTTTCTCCGAGATCTAACAATACTCACCATTCTATTACTTCTGATATACAGCTGGCCCTGACAGCTGGCTCTAGGACTATAGACTTAGAAAGCTTTACCGACTCCTTGGAACCGGGTACTCAGCTCCCAACTGCCGAGTACCCGTCTACCATGAAGCTCATATTGTTTGCATAGCCACCAAACAAGAGAAACTCATGGCTTGCCTCCGTGGGGCTGGGAGGCTGGGTCCGTAATAGAATGGTGAGTATTGTTAGATCTCGGAGAAAGGGAAATTGGAATTTCCTTCATTCTCCTTCGATCAATACTCACCATTCTATTACTTCTGAAATACACCAGATTTGGTCAGTAACCTGGTGGGAAGGGGCAAGCCATAACTGCTACTTTTGCCCCTTGGAGAAAGAGCTAGACTTAAACTTGACTAATGGAGACCTAAAAGGACCATCAAGTTAACGGAACCGAATCACATTCGCATCACCGCCCCCCCCCCCTTTTTTCTCCTAAGAAAAGGGAGAGAACTCACGAAGATGCATCTCGCCTGAAAACACAAATATACCAAGAGGGTTAACTGCTCTTTGCATATATTAGCCTTGGAATGAGCATGAATATATAAGATGAATGATCATGATATATAGACATAATACAAAACACTCTCAATCCTGAATTACCTCATGATATTTGGATTTCAGACCTGGAGCCTCCAACCATTCACTTGTCCGGCCATCAGTGACACAATCTGGTTGATATCCTCTCGCTCGACCATGTCTGCTTCTTAATTCTTTCTTACAAATGCCAAAAAAGGAAGAAGAGCAGTGTGGTCATATAGCTATCGTCTCAAAACAGCTAAAGCGAGTGGATTGGCGAAGTCTGACACATCCCTCATATAGTAATCTGTGAAAGAGGACTCACAGTGCCATTTTGCAACAGCCATGATGTCCTTAAATGGAACACCATTGTAAAAGGGCGGAAGAGGCGGCTATTCCTCTAACATCGTGCCCTTGCGCATTGCACTTGGTGCCCAGTCGTAATCTCAACGGTAGTCTGAATGCATTCAACTACCCAACGAGAGATAGAATCCATGGATGCGGCGCCATATGGCTCCTTATGGCAGATCCACAGATGTCTATCATTCGACCATAACGAGTCTGTCCGTTTTTTACCTAGTCAAAGCACGGACTGGGCACCAAACACTGGCATCACGATCAAACCTACTTAGTTTCGGTATAACGATCGGTTTGCCCGGATATCTCAGATTGAATCTTTGACATAACCTCTGCTCTTGGCAGTAGACGCAGACCCTCTCTGGAGACAATAAATCGGTCCCTCTCTGCTGAAAGCGCATGGATCACACTGCGCCTTCTAGCTGAGGAAGCTGCCAATAGAAAGACCGCCTTTAGAGTCAAATGCTTTAGACTAGCCGAACGCAACGGTTCGAAAGGGTGCTTGGCCAGTACATTAAGCACTAAAGATAGACTCCAGTCTGGAATGACTACCGGTTGTCTCGGTCGGAGATTGCTCATTCTCTTCACCATCACACTCAACTGGGCCACCTCTGGACTATCCCTGTTGGCTAGACAAAGGATAACTGATGCCAAAGCTGACTTGTATCCAGCAATTGTGACAGGAGCTAGTCCCTGAAAAGAACATCTCACAGAGAAAGTCTGCTATTTGCTGAATAGTGGAATGAAAGGTAACAATACCCAGAGCAGCTGTATCGACGGCATTAGGATCTGTAATCGGTGAGACATAAGTCATGATTTGAGCATTTTCTCTTGTGGCGAACAAGTCCACGTTGGGTTTGCCCCAATGCTCGAAGATCCTGTGACGAACTGGAGGGTTGAGAGACCATTCTGTTGGCAGAATTCTCTGTCTGCGAGACAAAGCATCCGCCAGAATGTTCAATCGTCCAGGAATATGAGCTGCTTTAAAAACAACTGAGTAATTCCTGCACCATTGAATCAAGTGCCACATTTAGATACATAGTGTAGGTGACTTGGTCTCGCCTTGGCGATTTCTGTATGATACTACTGTCGAGTTGTCCGATCGTATCAATATCGCCTTGCCCCTGACTTTTGGAAGAAACCTTTTCCAATGCCAGTTCCACTGGCATCATATCCAACAGATTGATATGCAGCTGGCTCTCTTGGAGAGTCCATGTGCCCGAGACCTGGTGTTCTCCCAGGTAGGACCCCCCATCCCTCCAGCGATGCATCCGTGTACATAGACAGCTGGGGGTGGGGTAGGTGCAGTAAAAACTCCTACTAGGAGATTCTGACGCTTTTTCCCACCATACAAGATGCGACATTATTGGCTCCAAAACTGGCACCAGATTTGACAGGGGTTCTATTCTCTGTTTCCACAGAGACATTAGATACAACTGGATAGGTCTTCGCATCCGAGCAGTGTACGGGTATACCTGCTACATGGAGACCATCATGCCCAGCATCTGAAGAAACCGCCTCGCCTGAATGTGGTTTCCCAATCGAAACTCTTGAGGATGGCTAACAGAGACACCACTCTGGGCTCTGATGGGTAAAAAACCCTGCCCGCCTCGAGATCGAATCGCATCCTTAAATAAACGAAATGTTGAGCGGTGTGTCAACTCAGATTTCTCCTTGTTGACTATCCAGCCTAGATCTGAAAGAGGGTTGCACGATTTTTCGATTATATAATTCAAAATGATCGTGGACGATTATAAAATGAAATAATCGTATAATCGCCATGTTGAAATTTTTGTCAAGACACTTTTATGCTTGTGAAACTCTGCTCGCGTTACCAAGCATGGAAACAAACATCCGGCTATCAGCCGAATGTGTGAATGATTAAATAAACTGATTTACCCAGAGCAGCTGTATCGACGGCATTAGGATCTGTAATCGGTGAGACATAAGTCATGATTTGAGCATTTTCTCTTGTGGCGAACAAGTCCACGTTGGGTTTGCCCCAATGCTCGAAGATCCTGTGACGAACTGGAGGGTTGAGAGACCATTCTGTTGGCAGAATTCTCTGTCTGCGAGACAAAGCATCCGCCAGAATGTTCAATCGTCCAGGAATATGAGCTGCTTTAAAAACAACTGAGTAATTCCTGCACCATTGAATCAAGTGCCACACTTAGATACATAGTGTAGGTGACTTGGTCTCGCCTTGGCGATTTCTGTATGATACTACTGTCGAGTTGTCCGACCGTATCAATATCGCCTTGCCCCTGACTTTTGGAAGAAACCTTTTCCAATGCCAGTTCCACTGGCATCATATCCAACAGATTGATATGCAGCTGGCTCTCTTGGAGAGTCCATGTGCCCGAGACCTGGTGTTCTCCCAGGTAGGACCCCCCATCCCTCCAGCGATGCATCCGTGTACATAGACAGCTGGGGGTGGGGTAGGTGCAGTAAAAACTCCTACTAGGAGATTCTGACGCTTTTTCCCACCATACAAGATGCGACATTATTGGCTCTAAAACTGGCACCAGTTTTGACAGGGGTTCTATTCTCTGTTTCCACAGAGACATTAGATACAACTGGATAGGTCTTCGCATCCGAGCCGTGTACGGTATACCTGCTACATGGAGACCATCATGCCCAGCATCTGAAGAAACCGCCTCGCCTGAATGTGGTTTCCCAATCGAAACTCTTGAGGATGGCTAACAGAGACACCACTCTGGGCTCTGATGGGTAAAAAACCCTGCCCGCCTCGAGATCGAATCGCATCCTTAAATAAACTAAATGTTGAGCGGTGTGTCAACTCAGATTTCTCCTTGTTGACTATCCAGCCTAGATCTGAAAGAGGGTTGCACGATTTTTCGATTATATAATTCAAAATGATCGTGGACGATTATAAAATGAAATAATCGTATAATCGCCATGTTGAAATTTTTGTCAAGACACTTTTACGCTTGTGAAACTCTGCTCGCGTTACCAAGCATGGAAACAAACATCCGGCTATCAGCCGAATGTGTGAATGATTAAATAAACTAAATAAATAACTGATTTGTTTGTATTGACTCATGATTAGTTTTAGATGAATACAGATTGTTCACTTGGTCGCTATTTGCCCTTGTTGTTGTAATCACACACGCTTATCCCGCGTTCCCCATTCTCTGAATTGTAATGCGGTAATGGTTTTCCCAAAAAAGTTCTAGAACTGATACCACGGAAATTCAACGCATTTTCTCACGTAAAAATTCTCACCGCCTACGCCTATGTTTAATACCTCAAAAGATCACCGGGGAAGTGAAATTATTTGATTTGAGCACCTAAATATTGTGTATCCTTTAATAAAGGTCCTTTACCACATCAAAATTAATCGGCAATTTGGTATAAAATGGCGTCGTGAAAAAAATACAAATCACGTGATTCGCCTCCAATTGAAGAGTTTTATTTTAGAGCGAGTACTCGGATATAAATATTCTGGAATTGGGGACGCGGAACTCGGGAATTTCTATATATTATCATTGCGCGATAGGAACTGAGTATTATACTGATCTGAATAACGGGTACCCATTTGATAAACGCCCGTTAGCTTATAATATCTCGCGAGAACACGCTGCCTCCCATCGCAAAAGAGCCGCTGACTCTCCAACTTAAGAAGCCGACTATATTGTCATTCGTAATAATTCAATTTGGATCATTTAATGTTGATCGGCGTTACAAAATTGATGTGCATTTTCTCCTGTACTTGTTCGGTACATAAATTTGGTCTTGAAATATATTTATAAGGAAGCTATTTAATCATGCCAAGACTGTTTAAAGAGCATTTTAACTACAAAAGTGTGGAATAAAGTTTATTATATCTTGAACATACGTGGCCTACTATTAGTATTAATCTAATAGGTGGTCGAGATTTACAAATCCGAGGCCTGTATTGACTTCTAGACGGGCCAGAAATGTATAAGGTCAGAGATCGGTCTGAAGTAGACACACCCTGTGACACGAATGTTATTATTATACACGCTATTCTTACAAATTACCTGCTGAGTTAGGGGGTGGGCTTCTAATAGTTTTGCCGTTTTGACACTGCTAAGAAATCATTGGATCTCATATGTCAAAGTTAGGGGGTGGACTTCTATTAGAGCATAGGCTACAATTAAACGAAATACGGTACCTTCCGTTTTCCGTCTAGAAAAATCTTGATACATTCCTTTGTTTGCAATCAGCAACAGGGGTATTCTGTCCATGTATGTATACCCATGTGCCTAACCCATAATCTTACAATCTGCAGTAGCATAATAACGTCCTCAAAGCAGCATTGACGTAGTTAATATAGTTCATGATTAATCGTATGATCGCGATTATTTTTCTTAAATGATCGCGATTATGAAAAGTGAATAATCGTGCAACCCTAATCTGAAAGCAACTTCAGAGTCAGAGCAGTATCCATCTCTAACCTGGCTGATGATCAGCCAATCGTCTATGTAAGTGTGAAGCGCCACTTTCTCTTTTCTGAGAAACGCTGTCACCACAAGGACCACTCTGGTGAAAACCCCTTGGCTCAGAAACCTGTGACAACTCCCATTCATAGGAACGTGGGAACATGCATCTCTCAGATCGATCGATACACACCACACCCCCTTCCTCAATCCTGCCATTACTGACCTCAGAGTTTCCATCTGAAACCGAGGCGTATGGATAAACCAATTCAATGGCGTGAGACTGAGTACGGGTCTCCATCCCCCTGTGCTCTTGGGGACAAGGAACATGTTTGAATAGAAGCCTGGAGTGTTCCGGTTTGCTAGTTTATTGCCCCCTTCAGAAGCAAACCTGACACTCCGTTTTTAATAGCTTCTAACTTGTCTGGTCCCGTTGAACGGGTGTCCAGACAGGTGCCAAAGACAGATTCTGTGGTGGAAAGTCCCACCACTCTGGTATATACCCCTGGGATAACCATCCCAGGACCAGACTGTCTGACGTCACACCTCCCCAAACCTCAATGAAAATGCATGAGCCTTCCACCCACTATAGACGCCTAATGGGGGTGTCTGGCTCGCATATCCACTCCCCCCCCCCTCTCTTGACGAGAGAGAGAGAGAACCATATTGGTCTTGGCTTGGCCGGTTTAACTGGCACCGCTGTTCCTGTCGCACAGGTGCGGTCCAGGCAGATGCGAAGGGAGCCCTCGTACCCTCGGGTATGATCCGCTCCCTTCTGTCCACACTTTGAGGACTTACTCCTCTCCTTCCCGCCTCTCGGGCGATCAGGAGCAACATTGGGGAGGGTAGAGGTAGGGCTGCGCGATATACCGATATCATATTTAAAACTGATATCCTGCACTGACGGTTTCATAACCGATTATAAAAAATAAATATTGAAAAACCGAATATGAACATATTTTCGGTTTTTCGTATTAAGATTGTTAAAAATAAAAGATACTAACGAACATGAAAAGCGTAATGAATAATAATGGCCATACTTTCCATTAAGCTACATTCGGGGCAACTAATGATTGAACGTGGCCCCAATTGCGCATATTGTGTAACTTAGTGTAACTCGCTGTATGCCGAGAGAAATCAAGCAGCGAATTAATTAAACAAATATCCACTCGTCTTTTCTCTGGTAGTCTCAGATAAATTTGCAATATAAAACACAATACTCACGAGGGGATTTGTCATTGAAATTTGTATCAGGGAAAACATTTCTAAACAACGGCATCAATTTTATTTACATCACTGGCTAATTAGCATAATGCAGTCGCCCCAAAACTAAATCGTCCGAATGCATACAAATCTCGCCAATAAATATAGTGCTGAATACATTTTGCTGATTAGGATATAATTTCAAATAAAATTATTACTCAAACCGTTTTATCTTCTATACAATATCATATTAACTTATGAAATTCGCGTTCGCAATATTACAGTTAATATTTTCTTCAAGGCATGATTTCGTCCTCAGGCCGAATTGGAAATGAAAGAAGAAAGGGAGATAATTACATCATAATTAATTACAATCACGTGATTTACATCTTTTCGCAACCTGTTTTGCTGATTTATGATTAATTTTGACAAAATAAACGATGTTTATTTAACTGTGCTTAATATTTATTGGTGGTCATAGGCGGTCTAATTAATAATTTCACTCCCGCGATGATGGATATTATAAGGTATATTAAGCTTTAAAGGCGTAAAACGTTACGAATGTATCAGGGCGTGAAAATACGTTCTGTTTTCGTGCTATTTTTATCATTTAAATTTTTTGTTTCATGTCCATAAAACCGATATTCTGTTAAAAACCGATATGAAGTCATATAGAAACCGATATGGCTGTAAGCCAAACCGCGCAACCCTAGGTAGAGGCCCCCACAACCTTCTTGGCTTTCTTCGCCGAGCCGGCTGAGAAAACCCAGCAGAAAACAGAAGCAGCACTACTACGCTTTAGGCTTTCACCTTGCCTTTTCTGTTTCTTGAAGGTTGCCCGGTCAGCGGCCTGACTAGTCAGATAAACCGCCAACCGATTCTGCACAATGCTGGCCGTGTCCTCCAAGATGGCCAGCGCCTGGCCACCAAAGATGCTACGGCCTGCGCCTGGCCAGACAGATGGAGGACGGTTCCGTCAGGACGGAATCGACCTCCATGCGCTCCACCAGCGGCATCACAGGCCGCAGCACCCTCTCCTCCTCGGCCTCCTCATCTTCAGACCCCGAAGAGTCGTCACTAGCGGACCTGGCGGACGGCTCCCACGCCTGATGGACTGGCCACCGCTACTGGACCACCCGGAGGTGGCCGCAGAGAGACTGAACCCATTAGGCAGGAGCCCAACGGGACTGCCAGGGGCCGTACGAGACGGCTCCCTCGGTGGCCAGTCCAGAACCCTGTCCAAGGACAGGGTCCGAATCAAACATGTGGAGAGACTGCCCTACAACATTTGGCAGCAGGGACGACACCAGCGTAGGCAGAACGCTATGCAATGCAGGAAATGTCAATTTCCCTTTCTCCGAGATCTAACAATACTCACCATTCTGTTACTTCTGATATACAGCTGGCCCTGACAGCGGCTCTAGGATTATAGACTTAGAAAGCTTTACCGACTCCTGGGAACCGGGTACTCGGCTCCCAACTGCCGAGTACCCGTTTACCATAGAGCTCATATTGTTTGCATAGCCACCAAACAAGAGAAAACTATGGCTTGCCTAAGTGGGGCTGGGAGGCTGGGTCCGTAACAGAATGGTGAGTATTGTTAGATCTCGGAGAAAGGGAAATTGACATTTCCTGCATTCTCCTTCGATCAATACTCACCATTCTGTTACTTCTGATATACACCAGATTTGATCAGTAACCTGGTGGGAAGGGGCAAGCCATAAATGCTAATTTTGCCCCTTGGAGAAAGATTTTAGACTTCAAACTTGACTAACGGAGACCTAAAAGGACCGTCAAGTTCACGGAACCGAATCACATTCGCGTCACAGTTCCCCCCCCCCTTTTTCCTCCTAAGAAAAGGGAGAGAACTAACGAACATGTATCTCGCCTGAAAACACAAATATGCCAAGAGGGTTAACTGCTCCCTGCATACTCCATGTATTAGCCTGGGAATGAGCATGAATATATAAGAAGAATGAACATGATACATATCCATAATACAAAAAACTCTCACTATTGAATTACCTTATGATAATTGGACTTCAGACGTACCGCCTCCAACCATTCACCGGTTCGGCCATCAGTGACACAATCTGGTTGACATCCTCTCGCCTGACCATGCCTGCTTTAGGTTCTTTTCTTACCGAAGTGAGAAAAGGGTGAAAAGCAGTGTGGTCACTAACTATCGTTTCAAAACAGCAAAAGCGAGTGGATTGGCTGAGTCTGACACATCCCTCATATAGTAATCCGTGAATGAGGACTCACAGTGCCATTGTGCAACGGCCATGATGTCCTATAACGGAACACCATTGTAAAGGGCGGTCGAGGCGGCTATTCCTCTGACATTGTCTGCCCTTACGCCTTGCACCTGGTGCCCAGTCGCCATCTCGTGAGTAGTCTGAATGCATTCGACCACCCAACGAGAGATAGTATCCATGGATGCGGCGCCATAAGACTTTTTATGGCAGATCCACAGATGTCTATCGTTCGACCGTAACGAGTCAGTCCGTTTCTTGTACTTAGTCAAAGCACGGACCGGGCACCAGACACTGGCATCACGATCAAACCTAGTTAACTTCGGTATAGTGATCGGTTTGCCGGGATATCTCAAAGATTGGTTCTTTGACATAACCTCTGCTCTTGGCAGAAGACGCAGACCTTCTCCAGAAACAATAAATCGGTTCCTCTCTGCCGAAAGCGCATGGATCTCACTGCGCCTTCTAGCTGAGGAAGCTGCCAATAGAAAAACCGCCTTTAGAGTCAAATGCTTTAGACTAGCCGAACGCAACGGTTCGAAAGGGTGCTTGGCCAGTACATTAAGCACTAAAGATAGACTCCAGGCTGGAATGACTACCGGTTGTCTCGGTCGGAGATTGCTCATTCCCTTCAACATCACATTTAACTGGGCCACCTCTGGACTATCCCTGTTGGCTAGACAAGGGATAACTGATGCCAAAGCTGACTTGTATCCAGCAACTGTGACGGGAGCTAGTCCTCAAAAGAACAGCTCACAGAGAAAGTCTGCTATTTGCTGATAGTGGATTGAAAGGTATCAATACCCTTTTCTTCACACCAGTCTGCAAATCTGTTAACCTTGTTGTTATATGACTTGAAGGTTGACCTCCTTCTCGCAGCCGCGATGAAATCAGCAGCCTGTCGAGAAAAGCCTTCCGACGTGGAACGTTGTTTGATAACATCCACGCAGTCATTGAACATTTCGGGACACTCGTGTAGGAAGCGTCCCTTGGCCTGGGAGATTATGTTCAGAATCTCGGGCAACTGCACAGGATTTTCCACCAGCAGATCTAGAAGATCCGTGAACCACGCCCTGCTCGGCCAATACAGCGCTATTAGCAGGACCAGACACGGTTCCTCCCTGACCTTCAACAAAACCTTCGGTAGAAGAATGGTGGGTGGGTACGCATAAGCGTGCATCCCTCTCCAACTTATCGCCAGAGCGTCTGTATCGACGGCATTTGGATCTGTAATCGGCGAGACATATGTCATGATTTGAGCATTTTCCTTTGTGGCAAACAAGTCCACGTTGGGTTTGCCACAATGCTCGAAGATCCGTCGCAGAACTGGAGGGTTGAGGGACCATTCTGTTGACAGGATTCTCTGTCTGCGAGACAACGCATCCGCCAGAATGTTCAATCGGCCAGGAATACGAGCTGCTTTCAAAACAACCGAGTAATTCCTGCACCATTGAATCAAGTGCCACACCCTGAACACAGAGTGGGCGACCTGGTCCCGCCTTGGCGATTTATATATGATACTACTGTCGAATCGACCGACCGTATCAATATCACCCTGCCCCTGATCATCGGAAGGAACTCTTCCAACGCCAGTTCCACTGCCATCATTTCCAACAGATTGATATGCAGCTGACTCTCCGGGAGAGTCCATGTGCCCAAGACCTGGTTCTCCCAGGCAGGCACCCCACCCTTCCAGCGATGCATCCGTGTAGACGGACAGCTGGGGGCGGGGTAGGTGCAGCGAAACCCCTAATAGGAGATTCTGACGCTGTTTCCACCATAGAAGATGTGATATTATCGGCTCCAAAACTGGCAACAGTTTTGACAGGGGTTCTGTTCTCTGTTTCCACAGAGACATCAGATACAACTGGATAGGCCTTCGCATTAGAGCATCGTACGGGATAACCTGCTCCATGGAGACCATCATGCCCAGCATCTGAAGGAACCGCCTCGCCTTGAATGTGGTTTCCCACTCGAAAACTCTTGAGGATGGCTAACAGAGACACCACACTGGGCTCTGACGGGTAAACCCTGCCCTCCTCAAGGTCGAATCGCATCCCCAAATAAACGAAACGTTGAGTGGGCGTCAACTCGGATTTCTCCTCGTTGACTATGCAGCGTAGATCTGAAAGTAACTTCAGAGTCAGAGCAGTATCCACGTTCAACCTGGCTGCCGAGTCTGCCTTAAGCAGCCAGTCGTCTATGTAGGTGTGTAGCGCCACGTTCTCTTTTCTGAGAAACGCTGTCACCGCAAGGACCACTCTTGTGAAAACCCTCGGAGCTGTCGACAGGCCAAACGGGAGACTGTAAACTCCCATACTTGATTCTGAAACGCAAATCTCAGAAACCTGTGCCAACTCCGATTCATAGGAATGTGGAAATATGCATTCTTCAGATCGATCGATACACACCACATTCCTTTCCTCAATCCTGCATTACCGACCTCGGCGTTTCCATCTGGAACCGAGGCGTATGGATAAACCAATTTAATGGCCTGAGATTGAGTATGGGTCTCCATCCCCCTGTGCTCTTGGGGACAAGGAACATGTTTGAATAGAAGCCTGGAGTGTTTCGATTTCTTGGTTTTATTGCTCCCTTCAGAAGCAAACCCGACACTTTCTTTTGAACGGCTTCTAACTTGTCTGGCTCCCTTGGTACGGGTGTCCAGACAGGTGCCAAAGACAGATTTTGTGGTGGAAAGTCCCACCACTCCGGCATGTAACCCTGGGATAACCATCCCAGGACCAGACTGTCTGACGTCACACCTTGCCAGGCCTCGACGAAACGCATGAGCCTTCCACCCACCATAGACGCCTCGACGTCTAACGGGGTTGTCCGGCTCGCAGTCCGCCCCCCCCACTCTTTCTTAACGAGAGAGAGAGAGAACCATTTC
Organism: Chaetoderma sp. LZ-2023a; assembly: GCA_034401795.1. Lineage (NCBI taxonomy): Eukaryota > Metazoa > Mollusca > Caudofoveata > Chaetodermatida > Chaetodermatidae > Chaetoderma > Chaetoderma sp. LZ-2023a. Next base: position 185,443,330 of record CM067369.1, on the reverse strand, counting down.
GTTCTAGGCACGACGGGTATAACTGGCACCGCTGTTCCTGTCGCACAGGCGCGGTCCAGGCGGATATGAAGGGAGCTTTCGTACCCTCAGGTACGCTTCGGCCCCTTCTGTCCGCCCTTTGAGGCCTTACCCTTACCGCCTCTAGGGCGGTCAGGAGCAACATTGGGGAGGGTAGGCGCCTCTACAACCTTCCTGGGCTTCTTCGCCGGCGGCGGCTCTGAAACCCCAGCTGAAGCAGAAGTCGCAACAGGCCTAGCTTTCGCCTTGCCCTTATGCTTCTTCTGCTCCTTTGAAGGTTGTCCCGGTAGCGGTTTCCCCACAGGCCCTAGTGCATGCGCCGCACTAGCTCTAGCTGTAGGTTTACCGCTAACCGATTCTGCGCGATACTGGCGGTATCCTCTAAGATGGCCCACGCTTGGCCACCGAAGATGCTAGGCCCTGTCAGGGGTGTCCCAAGGAGACGCTCCCTGACTGCCGTAGCCGGACGCATATGGTCAATGACCATTTGCCTCCTGGATTTCGTCACACGCGCTTGCACCCTTGCCAATGCGTCCATCGACAGCACCAGGCCGTCATTGACACATGAAAGCGCCACAGGAGGCACAGGGTGGCCTGCCCCACTTCAGCCCACACCGACTGAAGGAGACGATAAGAGTGGTTGACAGCGCTCATCGCTGCCCTCACACCCTCATCGCATAGGGACAGGACTTCTTCCTGGTGTACCTGAGACTTGTCCACAAGTGCCGGACCGGGGTGACCCGGCACAGCACTCTGGACGCCCAGTACCCATCGGTCATCCTCCGTGACCGACGGGACTACACCATACCTGTCGTATTCCCCCCGCGGAATACGACATCTTGCCCGCACCTCCCTGGAGGCCGCAGGGAGCTGACCCTTGGTCATCAGTTGTTTGCTATAAATAGCATCCAACCATTCTATGAACCGTGGATCCAGTCCCACTGACTGGATCCGGGCCGCGGGCAAAATCCCCGTCCTGATCGACGCAACCGACGGACGGGGCGCATCTTCATCGGCCGTGGCCGAAACCACAGACGGGTCAACCCTGGCTAGCCACGCCAGAGCATCTGACCAATCTACCTCCGATGACGACACCCCCGCAAACACGTCACCCGTTGACGTGCTCACGGGTCTGCCAGCCACGGCCTCCCAGCAAGGAGCCACGGCTGACACGCCAGGCACTCCGGTACCACACGGTTCCGCCGCCACCCCATGAAACACTCCGGTCCATGGGGTAGGTCCGCACAGAAAACCGTACGGACCCGTAGCAGTCGCGGAACCATAGCCGGACATGGGCGCCCACGGCACCCCACGTCCGACTGCCGGACCAGGCGAGATAGGTGAGTACCACGCCCGGCCCGGCACACCCGTTCCCGTGACGGCTGGTGCCAAACCAAGCCGCACGGAACCGGTGCACAGTAAAGGATTTGCCTCAGCCACAGGCGGAGCCGCTGACCTGGCTTGCGCCAAACCAGACAAATGGAGGCCGGTTCCGTCTAGGACGGAATCAACCTCCATATTCTCCACCTGCGGCTTCACGGGCCGCAGCAACCTCTCCTCCTCGGCCTCCTCGTCTTCAGACTCCGAAGAGTCGTCACTAGACGAGTCAACCGTGGAACCGTCCTGGCAGACGGCTCCCACACCTGACGGACCGGCCACCGCTACTGGACCACCCGGAGGTGGCCGCAGAGAAACAGAAACCCGTCTGGCCGAAGCCAGACGGGACTGCCAGGGGGCCGTACGAGACGGCCCCCTCGGTAACCAGTCCAGAATCCTGTCCGAGGACAGGATCCGTACCAGGCATGGGGAGAAACTGCCCCCCAACCTTTGGTAGCAGGGACGACACCAGCGTGGTCAGAACGCTATGCAGAAAAAACCCTGCAGAGCCGGACCAAACCACGCCGGCGGTGCCATCTCCGCCACCTCCAGCTGGGGACGTGGAGCACCCGCACCGGCCGAACCGGGCGCTCCACGATTTACTCTCGGACCGCCTGACCCCGCATCAGACCCAGCCAAGTCCTTCTGGGCAAGGAACTTAACCATCGTTTCGACGGACCACACTGCACAAACATTACACCTATGATCTATATTACACAGGGCACACATAAAACAGACATGGTCCTTGAACATTACACGGACAAACTTATGGCAGTCGTCACATGATGGCGGGGCTGGCTTGGCCTATAAAATAAGCACAAACCTACAATAAACAAGCGGAACGAGATCCGGATGGAAGGCAGACAATTAATTTTCAAATAATTTGACTCATAAATTAACCGTAACCTCCCCGCACCCCACCACGTTACAACAACGATCGCATTGATTATGACGACAAGTACGCGGCGGGCACAACACACCCATAATAGATCCTCCAGGATGTGTAACGGCTCCAGGAATCATATCGCATAGCATTCAGGGTATATTTACTAATCAATATAAATTATACTCCTAACGAACGCAGCACGATATGTGAAGAAAACAACAAAATGTATAACAAAACTGCTGTCTCACACGGTAAAACCGCAGACCACACATCTACTCAAGAATTTTGAAACCACCGATCATTGCAAACCGATCGTGATCGCACGTAAACTTGATCATTCTAAAGTTTCCGGTACCATTTTTAGTACGCAGCACCCAGAATAAGATGCGCGAATTAATGAAAAAAATTTTCTTCACATAAACATCCGAGCGACCGGGTGTGACGTCACCCGCTCGGATTCTACGGAGAACGACGTCAGCCGATATTCGTGTTAGAAATACCGTAGCAAACACCAATTTTCATATCTGCCGATCGCCTGTTGGGGTTTAAAGAAGGCGATCGTCTGGCATATATCGTTGTTAGCACACGTCCCAGATTCTATGGGGACAGAAATTGGAACATGCGACACAACGAAATTTAGAGACCTAAGTCTTTTAACTATGGATAATAAAGAACAATACAACCTGGTTGTCTTGGGCGGTATTCTCCATAGTCCTTAGTTAATCCTTTCAGAACACACAAACTATCACTGATTAAAGACTTAGATTATTTTAAAACACTAAAATCCTTAATGCAAAAAGCATGTATTGCTCTTGTCGCTATGCAAACAAGAATGAGCTCTATGGTAAACGGGTACTCGGCAGTTGGGAGCCGAGTACCCGGTTCCCAGGAGTCGGTAAAGCTTTCTAAGTCTATAATCCTAGAGCCGCTGTCAGGGCCAGCTGTATATCAGAAGTAACAGAATGGTGAGAATTGATCGAAGGAGAAGACACCTTTCCTAGCCGGACCAAACAACGCCGGCGGTGCCATCTCCGCCACCTCCGGTTGCAGACGTGGAACGCCCCCCACGGGCCGAAACAGACGCTCCACGATTTACTTTCGGACCGCCTGACCCTGCGTCAGACCCTGCCAAGTCCTTCTGGCAAGGAACTTAAGCAATATAACGACCGACCACACAGCGCAAACGTTACACCTACTGTCAAGACTACACTTAGTACAGTGGAAACAGATATGGTCCTTGCATAGAACACGTACGATGTGTGGCACTCGACACATGATGGCGGGGCTGGCTTGGCCTATAAAAAGCCAAACCTACAATAAGCCAGCAGAACGAAACAAAAATGGAAGGCAGACAATTCATTTTCAAATATTCTGACCATAAATTAACTGTCACCCTCTCGCACCCCACCCCGCAACGTTACAGCAAAGATCGCATTAATTATGACGACAAGAACGAAGCGGGCAATAATACACCCATACAATGATCCTCAAGGATGTATAACGGAACCAGGAATCATATCGCATAGCATTCGGGGTATATTTACTAATAAATATAAATTATACTCCTAACGAAGGCCAAAATGATATGTGAAGAAACAACAAAATGTAAACAAACTGCTGTAGCACACGGTAAAACCGCAGACCACACATCTAAATCAAGAATTTTGAAACCACTGATCATGGCAAACAGATCGTGATAACACGCAAAACTTGAAAATTCCAAAGTTTTTCTGGTACCAATTAAAGTACGCAGCACCCAGAATCAGATGCGCGAATTAATGAAACATTTTCTTCACATAAACATCCGAGAAACACGGGTGTGACGTCACCCGCTCGGATCTTACGGAGAACGACGTCAGCTGATAATCGTGTTAAAACACTGATAAGCCAACACCTAATTTCATATCTGCCGATCGCCTGTTGGGGATTTAAAGGAAGGCGATCATCTGGCATATTTCGTTGTTAACACACGTCCCAGATTCTTAGTGGTTAGAAATTGGAACATGCGACACAGACAAAATTTGTCTTTTAACTATGGAATAACATGGAAATATCATCGGAAGCGTCCATATTAATCAAAAATATCCTTTTGAGAACGCACAAGCTATCACAATTAATCACAGTAAAAAGACTTAGGCGTAAACAATCTTAAGACTTTCCAACTGCAAAAAAGCATGTATTCTCTTGTCGCTATGCAAACAAGAATGCGCTTCATGGTAGACGGGTACTCGGCAGTTGGGAGCCGAGTACCCGGTTCCAAGGAGTCGGTAAAGCTTTCTAAGTCTATAGTCCTAGAGCCAGCTGTCAGGGCCAGCTGTATATCAGAAGTAATAGAATGGTGAGTACTGATCGAAGGAGGTGAGAATTTTTACGGGATAAAATGCGTTGAATTTACATGGTATCAGTTTTAGAACTTTTTTGGGAAAACCGTTAGCGCATAGCTATTCAGAGAATGGGGAACGCGGGATAAGCGTGTGTGATTACAACAACAATGACAAATAGCGACCAAGTGAACAATCTTTATTCATCTAAAACTAATCCTGAGTCAATACAAACAAATCAGTAATTTATTTATTTAGTTTATTTAATCATGCACACATTCGGCTGATAGCCGGATGTTTGTTTCCATGATTGGTAACGCGAGCAGAGTTTCACAAGCGTAAAAGTGTCTTTACAAAGATTTCAACATGGCGATTATACGATTGTTTCATTTTATAATCGTCCACGATCATTTTGAATCATATAAACGCGATTAATCGAATAATCGAAAAATCGTGCAACCCTAACTGATAATGTTGACGAAATTTAAAGTTAATCCATTGAGACCTCTAGGAGGAGGTGCGTTGACAAGAAATGATTGTCAGAGATGGATCGACTGACAGAGCAACATACATACATTTTGAACACACGGATGGACGTACAGGTACATGGATAGCACATGTACACCTACACGTGGTAGTGATAACACGTACCAATTTTCAAAAGAATCGGAGCTAAACTCTAGGAGTTGTGTTGACAAGAAATGATTGGCAATGCAGTTTATGTATCGGCTTTAAGATATTTAAAGGGGGATAACTCTGTAATGAATAATTTTTGGCGGCAAAAAACGCACATGCACATCTGCACATGATACTGATAATGTGGACAAAATTTAAAGTTAATCCATTGAGACCTCTAGGAGTTGCGTTGACAAGAAATGATTGTCAGAGATGGATCGACTGACAGAGCAACATACATACATTTTGGACACACGGATGGACGTACAGGTACATGGATAGCACATGTACACCTACACGTGGTAGTGATAACACGTACCAATTTTCAAAAGAATCGGAGCTAAACTCTAGGAGTTGTGTTGACAAGAAATGATTGGCAATGCAGTTTATGTATCAGCTTTAAGATATTTAAAGGGGAAAACTCTGTAATGAAAATTTTTTGGTCGCAAAAAAAGCACATGCACATGATACTCATAATGTCGAAAAAATTTTAAGTTAATCCATTGAGACCTCTAGGAGTTGCGTTGACAAGAAATGATTGGCAATGCAGTTTATGTATCGACTTTAAGATATATAAAGGGGGATAACTCTGTAATGAACAATATTTCGTACGCCAAAAAAGCACATGCACATCCGCACATGATACTGATAATGTGGACAAAATTTTAAGTTAATCCATTGAGACCTCTAGGACAGACGGACAGACATGCTGATCGCTATTCCCCCCGTCTTTCAGACCTGGGAGGGGGGGACAAAAAGTTTGAAATGTAACTGAAACATAACTGAAATTTCTGTTACTTTTGCAATGTAACTGGTTATATTTCAGTTACTGTAACTAAAAAAATTCTTCAGTTACAAGCAGTTATATGAAAAATGTAACTAAGTTACAGTCAGTTACAGTTAACCAAGCCCTGCAACCTAGGGACACTCCATCCCCACCGAGGCTCCCCCACCTCTCCTGTATCCCACTCCTTGGAAGATAAAATTCAACAAACCAGGTATGACACACAAACAGTACACAACACTGTACTCAAACAACAATCTAAAAACACAGCTTAGTTTTTTTACTTTATAAGCCCAGTACACTATAGTGTTTACAACAGCACACCTCTGATGAGTATAACGATACAGGGTATGAAACGCCATGAGTCGGAATCACGAGGATTGAGAACTGCAAACTAGCACCCCCATGCCAGTAATGTTGGCAAATTATATACATGTACACCGGTTGAGCGCCACTTGCGACTTAAAAACACAAGACTAGCCTGATATCTAGTTATCCTAAACACAAACCACACACTCTATCCCTCCATTCACACGAGGACAAATGTTTTCCTTCTCTTAAAAATAGTGAAATAATGGAAACAAGGATTTCAGCTTCTACTTACCCACCCACCACTAGTTCCAATTGGCTCCACGAGCGCATCCCTCCATTTTCCAAAGGCCTTGAAATGGAAAACATTCAATCTGAATACGTTATAACATAATTCTAGTGCGGACAACTACTGCATAGACTGTGGACAACAACACACACACAAGTGGCCAAATGTGGCCAACAAGCGGCGATCAGTTAATCGTTTTGGTCAGCAACCAAGCAGCTAACCATGAAGCTACCCCCAAATGACGTCATAAGATGCAACCTCTTCCAAAGCAGACAATTGCGGACAACCGTGATGACGAAACTAGTTCTAATGCGGCCAACTGTGGACAACCACCATGACGCAAGCAATTCTATTGCAGCCCACTCTTTCCTAGCAATGGTGTACAAGTTGTAGCAATTTCCCTAGTCCTTGGGGAGTATATAACGCACAGACCGCTTAGGCCTGGCATCCTTGACTCGATCTAAGCTAAGATCAGCATCAGGTGAAATAGTTTTTTCTAGCTAATATCTCCTCTGAGAAGTTCTCAATACTTTTCGATTTCATGAGGCAGCAAGTGAAGCCTGAAAATTACGGTAGTGGACATGCAATCTTATTCCCATTATGAAATTTAAAACCGAAACCAATGCATTGAGCAACATTAAAGTGAATCTGGATACTGTGAAAGAAAAACTAGGCAACTTAAAGCAAAACAAATCCCCAGGACCTGATTGTTTACATCCTCGACTACTCAAAGAATTAAAGGATGTCATAGCAACTAGCAAGGCCCTTGACACTTATATACCAAAAATCATTAGACACAGGTTCAGTGCCGACAGATTGGAAATATGCCCATGTCATACCCATACATAAGAAGGGGTAAAAAAGACAACCAAATAACTATAGACCGGTTAGCCTTACTTTCATTTCCTGTAAGGTACTGGAGAGTATTGTGAGGGACACGGTAGTAGCCCACATGATAAATAACAGGTTTTTTACTGAATATCAACATGGTTTCATGGCTGGTCGATCTACAGTTACACAATTATTAGAAGTGTTAGAGGCCTGGATGACAGCTCTATACAGGGGTGAATATATAGATGTCCTGTATCTTGATTTCATGAAGGCATTTGACACAGTGCCTCATGAACGCCTTCTAAGTAAATTAAGCCAATACAAAATTTCAGGTAATCTACTATTAAACTGGCTAAGATCCTTTTTAACAAATCGCCAACAGAGGGTTGTAGTAAATGGAGCCTTTTCGTCATGGACACCCATTTTGAGTGTAGTTCCACAGGGCAGTGTACTCGGTCCAGTACTTTTCACTATTTTATCAATGACATGCCATCTGTGATTGAATCTGACATTTTTTTATTTGCGGATGATACTAAAGCTTATAAAACCATAACACATGCAGATGATTGTAAAGAACTACAACAAGACCATAACTCACTGCAGCAGTGGTCAGAAACATGGCAGGTCCGATTTAATCCTCAAAAATGTTCTGTAATGCACATAGGCCATAATCACTTTAATACTTCCTATCAAATGATAGATGATGGGAAAACCCTAAAATTACATGACAAAAATATACTCAATGACCTAGGCGTGTCAATAGATACAAAACTAACATTTGAGAGCCATATAGAGATAACTTCCAGGGCTAATAAAATGACAGGCATAATATGGCGTACATTGCAATATATAGATGAAGACCTGTTCATGAAACTTTATCCAACATTAATCCGCTCTCACCTGGAGTATGCTGCCCCTGTATGGTCACCAAACACATAGAAACTAGCAGAAAAACTTGAATAAATTCAGAGGCGAGCTACGAAAATGGTGCCCAACTTAAAAAATCTAAATTGCCAGGCAAGATTAGAATATTTAGAACTACCAAGTCTAGTATACAGAAGAATAAGTGGGGATCTTATAAATGTCTATAAGTGCATGCATAACCTGTATACTGTGGACTCTAGAAAACTTCTAATTATCCGTCCAAGAAAGAGAACCAGAGGTCATAAATTTATATTACTAAAACCAAGAGAAAATATCACTTAGACAAAGCTTTTTCTCTAACCGTGTCATAGACTGGTGGAACTCCCTGATGCCTGAAGTTGTTGAAGCTCCATCTCTAAATAGTTTTAAAACCAGACTAGATAAACTATTTATTCAACATCCTGTATACTATAATTATAGAACTCTAAGAAAAACCATGTAATCCAAAAATGACTATTAGATAATGTAGTTCATCACCAAATTTATTGAATTAGCTGATAATAGGATACAATGTCCTAAAAAGCTGTACAATACATGTTATGATTATGATGATTAAGCGCAGGCCTTTGAATTTTCGTCCATCCATCCCTCTACCACATATTCCCCCTACTATGTATATAAATATACACAAGGTGTGAAATCTTCATCTGTGGGCACCATTGTCAGGAAGCTGATTGGTTGGTTTGTTGTCAAAACCCGCTGACATCACGTTTCTGACTACAAACCAACCGATATGTGGTAGAGGGATGGATGGACGAAAATTCAAAATCAAAGGCCTGTGGATTAAGTTATAACGGTTCCATCTCTGATCTCGACAACATTACTTACCATAACTATAAATAGCGATCATTAGCCTCACGACTATGCAGAGTGGCCGAAAGACAATAAACAAACTTCTGAACTCATAAGCGGTAAAAGTGTGACCTCGACCGACTCCATGTGTTCGTCATTAATTGATTTGTAATTTTTTTGATTTCGCATTTAGTAAATCAAGTAAACACTAAAACACCAATCTGAGTGAGTGTTCTTGAATAAAACATAAAATGACAATATTCATTTCGCTGCTGTTTTACCATTTTCCCAGATGTAAAGTCCTTATCGCTCCTCAAATGAGGAAATTTACCTCAAATGGGTCAGTCATCTGTCAATTTTATTACAAATCAATTTCTTTCTTTAATTGACCACTTCCTGCTACACAATGCATGCTGGGTGAAAATCGGGAACGCCCATAGAGTTAGATATCCATAGACCCGCTCGTGGAGATGACAGTTCAAACATCATCTAATTATCATCATCATCATCTGTTGCGACGTTGGAGGTCCGTACAGGGCTAATATCGATCTCAAAAAAATTTCACAACACCGTAGGTTGCGCAGTGTGCGATAGTGGTTGTAGTTCTTTGGTATTTTTTGTATTTTCTTTACTTTTTTAACCGTTTTTTTGCTTTTTCCTTTTTGTGCGATAGGTTGTATAGTTTATTGACATATGTACAATTTACAATGTACATATTTACATCATATGACCAGTAGGCCTAACCCACCTAGCTGACAGTTGGGTGGAATAATGCACCAAATTTCAGTTAGCATTGTACATGTGGCTTAAATTACTACTGCTAGTAGACTGGTTTTGTTTTGCAAGGATATTGTGCTGGAATTTAACTCTCAGCCCTTGAGGGTAGCTGATAAGGAGACTCGCTTAGGTATTCTGCAGGGACCCAATGGGAATAAAATAGTTCAGTGGATCAAAAACTACCTTACTAGCAGGAAGCAGAGGGTAAAAATCAATGACACATCCTCAGAGCGGGCAGATATCACTAGTGGCGTTCCACAGGGGAGTGTTATTGGACCTACCTTGTTTCTAATATACATAAACGATTTGCCTGATTTAGTCACATGCTATTGCAAAATCTTTGCAGATGATACGAAAATATATGGTAATCCCCTAACACATCATATACAAGATTACATTAACAATGTATGTAACTGGGCACACACATGGCAGCTAACCTTCAACACAGCTAAAAGCCACGTTTTACATTTTGGCAGAAACAACCCCATCACTAAGTACTATATGACAGATTCCACCAAAATACAGACAATCGCAATGTCGTGAAGCGAAAAGGACCTGGGAGTCTATATCGATGAAAGTTTAACATTTGACATTCACATCAATATTATGCTGTCCAAGGCTAACCAAATACTAGGAATCATAAAGAGAACATTTCGACACATAAATCCTAGCATCTTCATTTTACTTTATAAATCCTTGGTGAGACCAATACTAGAATATTGTAATTGCATATGGTTGCCCAGGTTCAAAAGGCAATCCCAACTAATAGGACGGGTCCAGCGTAGAGCTACAAAAACTATACCCGAAATGAGAAATTACAGCTATCCAGAAAGACTTACCATGCTAAACTTAATGCCATTAAAATACAGACTTATCCGTGGGGACCTAATTGAAACATATAAAATTATACACAATCAATACAACATTGACAAAAATACCTTCTTCACACCCTCCACGAATACTCAGACTAGGGGACACAAACTTAGGTTATACACACAGCGTAGCATTAAGGATGTTCGTGAATGTTTCTTTTCCAACCGAGTAGTACTATACTGGAACTCACTAACAGCTGAGACTGTAGGGTACATACTCTTGAAGTATTTAAAATAAAGTTGGACAATCACTATAGGGAAATAATCCATAACTATGACTAGAATCTACATAAATTCAAAACAATAACAAGCCATAGGCTTATGTTCTGTGGATATGATGATGATGATGATGATGATGATGATGATTGCTTCTATCAATAAGCATAGGGTTGGCGATTTGATTAAATCTGCCACGGCAGGCTTGTACCAACTGCTTGGAGCAGGTTGTCATGGTAGAAATGGGCTGAATCCCACCGCCATTCAATCCCTGTGGAAAGTATATATTTGCCCGAGGCTGCTATACGGGGCTGAACTTGCAAGATTCAACAACAGACAAATTCAGCAATTGGAACTATTCCAGAGGTGTCAGATGAGGTGATTCCAGAATCTTCCAGACTCCACCGCCAATTTGGCTGTTCTCAGTTTGATGGACATTCTCCCATTCGAGGCAGTGATTGACAAGAGGACTCTGTCTCTTATCAGGAACTGCCTGCAGAATCAGGATAGTGTGGAATACCAGATTGCCTTTCGTCAACTCGCACTCAAGGGAAGCAACTCATCCAGCTGGTTTGTCTATGCAAACAGCATTTTAGACAAGTATGACCTACCCTCTGCACAAAACATGTTAGTTGATCTACCCTCAAGAGTTGAGTGGAAAAGGGTTTCAAAACCTGTGGTTCATGATGCTTGGAGAGAGAAACTGTTGGTAGAGAGAAGAGATAACCCGCTATGTTCAGTGAGGTTTCTGTCCACAAGCAGCTTAGATACTACTACTGTAGCCTATGTCTGGAAAAGCTCTATAGACTCAATCTGGGAGATGAGAAAAGCAAGGGTGGTGTTATGCATCTGCAAGCTCGTGAGGCCAAATTTGGCAGGTCATCACAAGTATTTAAACTGTGCCGTGAAGAGGCTGAAAATCGTGAACACTTTCTGCTGAGGTCTAATTTTCTTAATGAGGTGAGAGACAATCACCTGGGCAGATTAGAAGACCTGTTGTTTGAACATGGCGTCACTCACCTATTGGATGATCCATCTTCCCGTATGCAACTACTGTTTGATATTACACATGAGAAACTACCCGATTGTTTACATACAGAACCGCTCCAAGGCATGGTAGAGAAGATATGCAGGGACTTGATATATGGCTTGTACTGCCTCCAGCTGAGAAGGCTTAACCAACAAGAGATTTAAAGTGGTCGACTGGACGTTGGCACGTCGCATTGGTCTAGCAATATATATAATTTACATCTAGTCATCAGTTCCAAAGGATATGGATATTTTAACTGTTAACTACCTTGGATTTCAACGGTCCTCCCACCATGGGGAGGAACCTCCAACACAACAAAAGAGGGTAGGACACGCCCACCCTATGTATGTGATTGAGAAGATGCTTACTACAGCTATACTACTACTAGACTGGTAGGACACGCCCACCTTATCTCTGTGTTTGAGGAAACACATGCACGCATCCTACATGTATGTACACATTTTTACATGTATGGTGTACATGGATGGCCGGTAGGTCTAGCCCAGCTAGTAACAGTTAAAAGATTTTTGTTAACTCACATATATATGACAGTTGATAGTGGGTACGGACATTCGGGCAGTATAAATACACCCGATTTCAGCTGACAATGTATATGTAGCTTACTATTACTACTACTACTACTACTACTACTACTACTACTACTACTACTACTACTACTACTACTACTACTACTACTACTACTACTACTACTACTACTACTACTACTACTACTACTACTACTAGACTACTAGGGCATTCCCACCTTATCGCTGTGCTTGGGGAGATGCCTGTTACTGCTATACTACTAGACTGGTGGGACAAGCCCACTTTATCTCTGTGCTTGAGGAGATGTATGCACACATGGTATATACAAGTTTTACATATATAATGTTCATAGATGACTGGTAGGCTTAATCCACCTATGACCGTTAGAATGTTTACTTGACCCACATAGATATTACGTTAGATACTAATTACGGGTTAAGTTTGTACTGTGGCAACAACTTGCTAGAATGGTAGCTTATCTGCGTGCTTGAGGTACCACCATGATTTCCTTGTGGTCGCCCTGTGCTAGTAGCAATATTCACACTTGGCTGGTTGGCTATAGTGATGTATATGGGTATGTTGGTTGTAGATTAGCTAATATTAACGTGAGACCCACATGTACATCTCTGAAGAGGTAAGACATACCCACATTAATAGTGTACTTGTGACGTCCAGGGAGGCGGTTTGAGCCCCCTTGGGTTGGTAGTGTAAACCCGCCTGGCATGAGTGTTTGCAGATGAGAATTCCAGGTATGTAATTGCAGACTAGTAATAGATCGTGGACCAAGACAGCGTTATCCATTTGGATCATAGTGCTAACCCACGTCTTAATACGTTTAGTAATCATTTTTTACAGGTATGTAAAGCAGATTGGTAGAACATGCCCACATGACTGAGTAGCTATTGGCATTGTTTCTGATGTAATCACTTAGGGTGGTAGGACGGAGAGACCTTATCAGTATTTTTTAAGATTGTAGCTTTTAATTGCTGTGTTGTTGGCTGAACTTGTACGACTTGCCCACCTGGTCTGGCCACTTAAGGTGAATGTATCTTTACTGCAGTATTGTGGCAGATACTGCCTATGGGGATGTTGTGTTAGGCTGCTCACCGACGAGACACTCTGGTTTGTTCTGGCTTCTGAGCACTTCTGGCAGGTCCACTTTATATAAATACACTGACCAGTAATTGTCTAGTCGATGTTTGAAGCAGTTTAGTGTGGGTGCTGACATAGCTTCCTCAACAAGAGAGTTCCAGTTATTGATGACTCTATTACTGAAGGTGTGGGAACGTAGTGATGTGTTTGTTGGTGCTTTTTGAGCTTATAGCTATGGCCACGTGTTTTAGTCGATGCTTCCAGAACCAGTCCTTGGAGATCTACATTGTACTTGTTGTGTAGGAATTTATAGGGCTCGATCACATCACCTCTAATTCTGCAGTACACAAGGCTGGAAAGTTTTAGATGACAGAGTCTACCTTCGTATGTTATGTCATACAGTCCTGATAACAGTTTGGTGGCTTGCTTCTGAACGTTTTCTATCTTGGTTACATCAGTCTTGACTCGTGCGCTCCATATTGTGTGGGCGTATTGTAGCCACCAGGGGTGGGGGAGGCTCGTCCGTAAGGTGTCGCTGGTTAGCTAACCTCAGGGATTGGGAGTAGATGCCACATATCTCATGCAGCCATTGCTGCGGAAATTGAACACCACCATCTCATCCCGGCTGTTCATATCACCAGTGTGTCTTGCTGTCATCCCAAAGATGGAAAAGTGGTAATGACACAATTCACTATTAAGAAGAAGAAAAGAGCCAAACAATGGTACTCGTTTGCTGCTTTATAAACAGTGTATATAAAAACTAAAAGTGGTGTGTTGTTTTGTATCTCGCCAGAGGTAGCTAACCGATCCTAGCGATATATAGAGGGTATTGTGGAAGGTACCCCTGCGAGGGAGGGTCCAGGCACGGTACATCAGTTGGTTTAATATAAACTGCCTCAGGCTGGCCAAAAATTATTGGCTTGCAAGAGGGAATTGCCTTGCGCGGGCCTCTATCCCGGAAAAGTACCTACAACACTGAAGCGGAGGAGGAGAGCGGCAAAAAGGGACGCCCTCCTATTTTGAAGAACTGCAAAAGATTGTAATATGATTTGCCTAATGTAGTCATTTGATGTTGGATGCATGCCGTTTTTACGTGAAGATGGGGTGGCTGATTTCTATGCAATTCAGCACCATCACCTTGTGTGAGTTAAAGATATTGCTTTAGTTGGTGCCGTTCTTATGTCTGCAGGTCTTCTCAAGGGCCTAGACTAACATTTAGATATTAGGTCCAAACACATATTTTTAGGCTGCAAAAGGCTTAGTACCTGCTTACTTTAATGTGTATGACTTTCTGGCGAGAATGCTCGGTACCATTGCCAATACCCCACGGAGCATCTTTCCTCAGACCGACAGTGTGCAACATGTTTCCTGGTAGTAGTTTTAGAACTGCAACACAATCCTTCTGCATACTGCAGCACAACCACAAATAACAAGACAGGGACAAGTTCCATTACAAAAGCGTTTGTTTACAAAGCATTCTATTAACTTATTTATGGTGAGGAGAGAGAAACAGATTTTGTAGCATGAATCAACCGATCAGGTACGGACCAGTATCCCAGTCAATCTGGGTATGGAACGGATGGACCTGGTACTTTCCAAGCAGAGCCTCGTGGGTAGGACGATCCATGTGTATAAAGCCATATAAGTGTAAGTTTGGCAAGTATTGTTTGCAAATTATTAGAAACATTGACTAAAGATTCTAATGCTACATGTGAAACTAATAACCTGTTTATGAACTGCCAATTTGGTTTTATCCCAGGTAGATCCACTACATTGCAACTTTTGAAGGTCATAGACAAGTGGCTACATATACTTGACAATGGTGAAAGCACAGATGTGGCTTACTTCGATTTTCTAAAAGCATTCGATAAGGTACAACCCCCCCCCCCCAGAGACTTGCTCATAAACTGAACATACATAATTTCAATCCCAAAATTATTAAGTGGATAGAAACCTTTTTGTCAGATCGCAGCCAGAGGGTTATTGTTAATGGGCAACCATCAGAATGGAAGCCGGTTTCCAGTGGAGTCCCACAGGGGTCAGTTCTGGGACCAGCACTGTTCATCCTATACATTAATTATTTTCCTGATGTGGTGAGCAACACTAATGAATTATATTTATATGCCGATGATACCAAACCTTTTCATGGCATTAAGTCAGTAGATGATTGTAATGAGATGCAATCTGATATATATTCACTAAATGACTGGACTAATAAATGGCTATTACATCTCAATAACGAAAAGTGTAAAATTATGAGAATTGGTAATACCACTCTTACCAATTACAGTTATACAACAACTAAAAATGGGTCACCAATTAACCATATCAAGTTTGAAAATTACATTGGTGTTATTATTGATAGTAAGCTGTATTTTGAGAAACACATATTATATAAGGTTAATAAAGCAAATTCCATAATGGGGGTTATAAGATGAACATTCGTATTTCTAGATATAAAAACATTCTAAACTCTTTACACATCACTAGTAAGACCACATCTAGAATTTGCTAACCAGGTTTGGAGTCCATATCTTAAAAAGCATATAGATTTGTTAGAAAATGTCCAGCGCAGAGAATCCAAAACTGTCCCAGGATTGTCACAATTAAATTATGAAATGAGGCTTAGAAAACTTAATATACCAGAACTTGCATATCGTAGATTAGGAGGCGACATTATAGAAGCTTCCAAAATAATAACAAAAAAGTATGACCCAGATGTATGCTATTTCTTCGAACTAAGACAAGAATCTATAATCAGAGGGCATAGTTTAAAATTGTATAAACTTCGGCCCCGCTTAAACATCCTAAAATACTCCTTTAAGTATAGAGTTGTGAACATATATGAACAATAGCATCATTTGAGGGGAGACTTGATAAACTGTGGGCTACCCAACGAGTATATTACAACTATTATGTTGCAGACATAAACACTGATTACTATCATGCTGATATATAAGGAAATGTAATTGTTTTAAAAATCTGTCATAACAGGCTAGTAGCCTACTTACAGAAATAGAAGGTGATTGATAGATTGATTGATTGATTGATTGATTGATTGATTGATTGATTGATATAAGAGAGGCTAAAAAACGTCAGAGTCCGGGAGATCGCGTAGCGCGCATGCCAGGGTTGGGGCCAATTCCGATTATAATTGGAATTGATCAGTCAATTCCAAATCAATTCTGGAATTGGAATTGGAATTGGAATAGATAAATCTGAGGAGTCTGGAATTGGAATTGGAATTGCAATTGATAAATTTTAAGACACCGTAATTGGAATTAATTTTGGAATTGATCATTTCAATTGAACTGTATTGATAAATTCAAATTCAATTCCAATCAATTCCAGTCATATTTGTCATAGATTGTAGCTCGCGGGGGTATGTGCTGGTCCATCATGTTGCTCCACTCAATTGCACCGCATGTACATGATGCGCGGGAGGGCTGGTTAGCTACAGATCTCGGAGTTACGGATCCCGTATCATGACTCTCCGGAAGCCGCAAAGAACGGCCTCTAGAGCCGGTGGAACGATAACGTTCCAGTGAGGCCGTGCGACCATTACCACCAAGATTGAACCTCATGGTCTTATCCCAATTGTTCGTGTCACCGGTATGTCAGTCCATTAACTAATTTAAAAGTCTAGACATGATGATATAATTAAAAAGTAATAACGACTATACAAACAATGCTATTCGTCTAATAAGTAAATGAGTAAAATAATACAGTACATAGAGCTATTTGGTGTTCTTTCTACATAGTCTCGCCGAAGGTACCACACGGATTCGTAAATCCGCTGAGGTATCCCCGCAAGGGAGCATCGCGACGAAGCTACTTGAATAGTTTAATATAAACCGATTATACCCAGAAGACACACAAAATGTTATTGTTGCAAAAGGAAAGTGCCTCGCGCAGGCCTCCATCACAGGAAAATGCCTTCAACGCCGAAGCGGAGGAAAAGAGCTGGAAAAAGGGCCACTCTTCTGTTCAAACAAAAAGCTGTGTGCTGGTCAATCCTAGTAAAGCCATAATTAATGTGATGTACACTGGTTTACGTGAAGACGGGTCGGATGATTTCCAAAGAATTCATGGGTCACCGTCTTATGTAGGTTCCAAGATACTGTACTGGTAGTTGCCGCTTTATTTATGTGGGCCTTCTGCTGCATTCTAACCTAGCATTTAGCTATTAGATACGTTTCCAAGCTTTGGCCGCAAATGATAGGGATTCCTACATATTTTTAGACATATACATCTAACTGGCGAAGATGCCCAGTTTCCCGAAGGTCGCGCTGCATATCATCTTCCTCAGAAAGACAGCGTGCTTACATGTTATGGAGAAATGGCTCCCGAATCATATGACGATCCGGTTACCATCGTCCTGCAACCATATATAACATCACTAGGACGGTCACAGTTCACAAAAGTGATTTAGAAAGCGCAATAGTAGTTATGGTGGGGAGTAGGAGACAGATATCCATCGCTAGTGACCTTCCCGTGAGGGTGTGGTGGGTTCTAAGACCTCACACAGACACTACAATGAGTTGGATGGAGATCTGCGTCTCGTCCGTCACCCGTATGTTGCGGAATTAACATTTCACCTGCCATTAGGGTTATGCTCCAGAATGTCCAGAGATGCACTGGATGTCGGTGTTGCATAATATTTATTTTTTTTCCGCAGTGCTTCCCACATTGGTGGGGGAATCTAAACTAACCGGTATCCGAAGATACAGGGGGAGGTGTATGTAAGTCGATACTTTAGTTATCACCTCTCGGAAACCCCAATAGATTCCCAGAGTCGGATCCTGCCAACATGTCAATTGGGAGTCCAGACAATTATTAAGCCATACGGCTGGAAGAGCGCAGAAAGAGACAATCACTCAATATTAATAAGAGGACCTAGGGTAATTGGCCAATTTTACACAATCTAGCTGGTGTGTGGTGTTACATATCAACTACAGCCGGAAAAGACGCGTACACAATGTGTCTCTTATGGAGAGATTGCCTCTAACTACTTTAAACCTATCCTATCGAGCTAGAATAGCCAGGTTTAATCAGTCACATGTCAGGCTCGAGCATGGTGAGCACGATCAGTGACCTCAGTGTAAAATTGATGCTGTGGGAATATAGTGTTGCAGATATAATGTTGCTGTATAGTATTACCTAGCGTATGGCATCCTAGAGTTTTCATATAAACAAAACATAATAACTAGGATGGCTACTTGCCCTATACATAACTAACTAATACAGTGCTAACGATATCTCAGGTCACAAGACCTCACAGTGCTTGTTAGTTGAGAGCACACGGAAATAAGGATAATATATACAATAGCGAGCAGAAAGCATAAAAATGTGGTCGGAAAGACCACGTAGGTACCTATTAGTCATCAGTACTTTTTACGGAAATAATGAAATGCACAATAGTATAGTTACTTGAGTACCTATTGGTCATCGGTACAGTAAGAGTCCATAAATCACGGAAATTGATACGCTACCATTGTGTAGCACGAGATGGCACAATCCTGAATGCAGGGAAGATTTCCGCATGCAGACTGTTAATGCGGCTCAACCTCAAGATGGTGAAAAAAACAGTTATGGAAAGATGTCCACTAGACAATCAGAATACCTGATACATAATTTACATAGTTTGTTATAAGGTTTCCGTCCAGCGATGGTAGTTTGAAAGTTGCCCATTAATATGGAGGGCTATAGTTGTAATTAAATATGCATGTACATTAAACTGGGTACAGCTCTACATCATGTAGTATTACATCGGTCCCGCAAGGCCCATCAGTAGGAAACTCCTCTGTGAAAGTTCCGGAAATGAGAGTTATTATATTAATTTATTTTGCCCCCGGATGGCCATCCGGGAGCTTCCAAAATTGTATCGCAGATGTGCAGGACTGCTCACTGGCGCAGGAGATCTCAATTCCTAAGGGCACTGCTGTGGTGTAGGTACCACAGTCAGTTAGCAGTTCTCCCGCATCTAACACTACGCTGGTCCAGCAGTCTTGCTGACTGTGTCAGCTTCCATGCTGAAGTGCTCTCGATTCTTGATTTCTGGCTCCTTTTCGACTACTCGTGACATCAGAGGCAGGACGCTCCAGCCAATCAGAGGGCGACCAATAGCTAATCAGCGTGCAGCTAGAAATGGTGACGTGGCTATCACATGAACAGCGCATTCCACATTCATTTAATACATACACGCGATTACGACGTCAAAGCCATATTTTAAAGATAATTTAAGCAAACGTTTTAATCATAACTCGGCCAATTCTGGTCCGATTTTAAAAAGGTAAAAAGTTCTGTAATCCTCGTTTCATTCTGGTCCTGATTCCTACCATGCTTGATGAGAATAGTGTGATTTGAAGAAATCACCAGTACCAACTCGGTACACTATAAGCATACACTCTCTCCCAATGCTGACACGTGTTGCCAGGGAAGCCCTGATGCGCGCTACACATTCTTACAGACTTAGCCGTTTTAACAAAACCTCTCTTATAGGGCTTTCTACATACATACTATCCTACTCAGGCGTGCGTGCTTGGTATGCACCAAGAACAGTCGTCCCGTACCCAGCCTAGCTGGGACAGTCCGTACCCGCCGGTCGATCCGTGCTACACCACCCCCTCCTAGTTTGACACCTGTGACAAACGATCAACGCTTCGCAGATCGAACACACGGGAGCATGCTAGGCAGGAATTATAGACTTCCCGAGTAGGCATGTAGCTGAGAGGGGTAGTGACACGAGAGACACATAGTCATTAGAGAAGTGCACATAGAGGTGTGAAAGAGTTTGGGAGGGAGGCATACTTTTAGTTTTCATTTTTGACCCGGAATTATTTTTCCAGGTCTTTTCTTTTTTTGCTTGTTTTATTTCGTGGTGCATGCTTTTTCTTTATTTCACTACCTGATTCGGCTAAAACAATAGCTCGCATGGGCGTTCCCTTGGTGACGGATAAGTATTTTTTCGCCAAGAACGCCCACGCTCCAACATACCTCAATCAAATATAGTTATATATAAGAAAAGTATATATATATATATATATATATATATATATATATATATATATATATATATATATATATATATATATATATATATAAATATACAATGTGGCCTGTTTTGGCGCGTCTACATGGATAGCTTTCGCTATCCACAATCCGTCTCGACCTACTGACGCGAGAAGAGAAATAATAAAAAAAATAAGATTTTAATAAGGTAAAAACTAGTTCGTCAGGCAGCCCCAGCAATAGCTGGGATGGCACGACGGGAATAAGACATTCGCTACGGTGTGTTGTGTACTTACTTCGCAAATGCCGTGTTTACAACATAGATATCCGTAATTATTTTTGTGAGAAACAGCTATGCAAGAATTTTGCGTAGCCATGTAGGATGACCGTGGTCAGCCAAGGGACTGGGTTTCGATTATAAAAACATATATAGTAACAAGAAAAATATTTCAAAAATAATAAAATAATAAGTAATCCATTTTCCGCACACCTATTCAAACATTCTGCTGCATCCTTGACAATAATGTCCACAACTATCCGCAAGAGAAAATTCCCCATCGAGTCTGTGTTCCATACTGGACGGTCGTGGTGGGAGGTCCTCCAACGCCAAAATCTCATTATCTATGCTGCCTAGGTCGGTAATACTTAAGTTAGATGAAGCTACTGATGTGTCTACGGATGCGCTAGTGGTGGTGGTGACGGTGACGGGTGTAGTTCTGACAAGTGGCGGTGCTGAGATTGCTTAGATCACTGTTGTTGTGGCTGTGGTGGTGGTGGTGCTGGCTGTCAGGTGGATAAATGATGTGATGCTGCCATGCGTCGATGCTGCTGCAGTGATTGCGGATAACTTTCTTATTTTCACAGCCTTGATTAACTAACTCACGGACCTCCTGGGAACCGCTCGGATCTCCTTTGATGAGCCAATCTGCGCTTTCCCGAATATGGTCTGTCCGGTGTAGTTGTCTTTCTAATGGCAGGATCTATTGGAAGGATGGTTCTGCGCATGGATGTCAGTGTGCTGGTCTGTGGTGCGGGGGTGGTGATGACGGCTTCCGTAAGGCTAATCTCCTCGTCTATTACTAAACTGCACGGCGATATAGAATGATCGGAAATGTCTTGTAAACCAGGTTCGAATATCTTCACAGGAGTTGTTATTACCACTGATATTGGCTGACCTATCATGGATGCGGATTCTGTGGTGATGCTGCATGCTGTCAGTGTTGACACTGCGGAAACTACAGTTGGTGAAAATACCGATGCTACAGGTGCTGCCGGTACTGTTCTTGTAGGTGCTGCTGATGCTGTGGTGATGGGTGCTGGGGTGCTGATGATGAGTGGCCGTGTTGCTGATGTCGAAGGTCTGGGTAATTGCGGAAAACCAGTTTGTTGTCGTTTGATGCATTTTGTTTTTGGCAGTTTTTCCTGTTGGAATCATGGTAACTGGAAGCCTACTTCCGAAGCATGGAGCGAGGATATCTATGTCCTCATTCTGTTCACCGGGTTTTAATGTCACAACTAACACACGATGTTTGAAAGATAGTGTGTGTTACACCATATCGAGTAGCTGAATACAGATATTTGCGGTCCACACAAATTGCTCTTTGCAATAAATGGTCGCAATTGACGGGAAGAGTCAAGTCTGAGTTCCTGGAAAACGCACGTTTACACGGCTGTCCATTATGCTGTAAAGCTGTACATGGATACTTCTTTCTGAGATGAGCAAGCGCCAATTCTTCGGAGCTGTCGGACAAGGCAAAATCTTCAGCAAGCGACATATTATTCCCGCATGATGATGTTTTTTGCGGAAACTGCACTAACCTAATTTAAACCTAACTCTTCATAACTTTCCTGGCCAATAGAATAGATAATAAAGTAATAATAAGAAAACAGCAGAATTTGGTTTGCGACATGAAAGTAGCCTAATGCTCGATCTTCCCTAGTGTGAAGTTTGATGGGAAGATGAAGTTTCAGTGCGCGCTTTCCTCCTTTTATAGTTTTTGGTGACATCACAGGAGGACGGATGACCACACCCAAAAGTGTTAGGGTGAGTCAGTCCCGACAAATATGGAAATATTTAATTTTAATTCTCCTGGAGTCGGATCATATATTCCCTCCGTAGGAAGGAGGTGAATATAAATAGAAGAAGGAAGGATAGCCGCTTTCATCCCCACTCTGCGGGAAATCGAGTCTCCGATTAACGTTAAAATCTGGAACTACTTATTCCTGTGGAAGCTCACCATTTAATTATCGTCAAAAGGTTTTTCAAGTTGGATGCTTATAAACACGCCTGTTCAAATTTCAGGCTGGAACGCCAGATGGGGTGTCGGAGAGTGTGATGACATGAATGGCTTGGTCCCGACTCACAACCTCTCGCCTCATCCATCATGCTGTGGTAGATACGCATAGGGTGGTTCTTTTGTTTATAGCCTTTGATCCAATTTACTGGAAATTAGAAGTGCTGATCATGTGATTCTTGTTTTGAAAGCACGTGGTTGATTGAAAACTTAGGCAATCTGTATGTAATGGTGGAGTTTTGATGCTGCTGATTAATCATAGTTGATGCGAAAAATTGAGATATATGTTTTCATTATTCTGTTCCTCAGAACAGCATCCATTTATACGCGTGTGATCTTATACATGCACCGCCTCTTGTGTGTAATAGATTTATTCCAGCCTGTGTTGATTAGTGACTGGAATAGGTAGGTAAGAGAATATTTGAAATTCTACATGATGTTATACTGTCTAAGTTTTGATGTTGCTTCATCAGCCTGCATGCTAATGATTTGTATACGCGGTAGAACATCCATGTTCTTAATCAAAATTAGGACAGTATAGCTGACTGTAATTTATTGTCTGGTTTAAACAGCTCCATGTCTTGCAGAAACCAAGTCTACTGACTCTGCGAAGCTGGACTGCGTTTTCCGGGTGGGTGGACTGCCAAGCACCCTCCTCTGTGGGTAGGACTAGTCTCACCCCACCTAGACCAAACTTAATTATCACAGTACAGCTGGGAAAATGCGTGCCTCAGTTTTATAATTTACAATACTGTCATATGGAGATTGCGAATGCAGTCATCCTGCGTGTCTGTGTCTCTGTCATGTAGGTGAATTTGATTGATACGCATGGCTGCTTATCTGCGGATGATTCTTGCGGTGTTGTGAAGTGTGATGTTTGTATGGCAGCGGGGTGGGGCAGCTGCATGTTGGTGGTGTCAACTTTATCGGACATGATGTATTTCGCTCTGTAATGGCCGACCCGGAGACAAGACAGAGTTACTTTAGAGTGTGGATGACCAAGAAGGGGGCTGTCGTACTTGAATCAGACCATTATCGAATTTCCGTTCGGTAGAAAATTCCTACTTGATACTGACAACAGACTGTGGGCATCTTGCTCTCTTAATGATATTGACTGTTATTACTTGTGTGTGATGTGTGATATTTTAGCTGTTTATGTGCGACGTTTCGAGGGGGTGTGGGGGGGGGGAGGAGTGGGGAATCCCCCATAGTGTGTACTGTAGATGGCGGCGGTGTTGTTCCTTCTTTCCATATGGTCAGTTTTCTGCAAAGTGGATAAGGAGGTATTTGTGGAAAATGTTGTCTCGTGTTGATGATGGTGGTGTTCTGTTGTAGGAAAGTCGGGGAAGCTGGGGAATGCTGAGTCTGTTGCTACTGCGGAAAAGTCAGGTTGCGAAAAGTGATGAACTCCCCGCATTTGTGTGGGAAGGAATGTTGCGGGAAAAGGTGTCTCTAACTTTTTAGATTATAAAAGCCAGGTGTTTGCTAATGATATTGTTGATGATGTTGAGTGTCTCCATTATATCACTTCTATAACTGGGTATGTGTGTGGTGTTTGCGCAACAATGAATTGATGTATCCAGCCTTGCAGGCAAGTGTGTTCTGTATGCTCCTGGCTTTCTGTGTCTTGGTGTGATGTTCTGACTGTTCACGGGGGTGGGGTGGGGCTTGGTAGGGTGGTTGTGGTCAGGGATGCCCTTTGGATAGAGAGGGTCATCTCCCATTACATGACGGTTGGTACTCTGTCATAGTTTTTAAGTACCAGGAATATTTGAGTCAAGAGTCTGCTGCACAGGCTGCTTCCCTGCCCACCACAAGCTGGGGTTGGGGGTGGGTGGGGTTGGGGTGACTGTGGTGCAGGATGTCACCGCCTCTGTAGCAGCTGACTCTCTCATATCTGAAGATTGACAGTCAACAGACGAGTGGAGTGTGAAATGGACAGGACCGATGATGTCCGAACTTGGTGCATAAATGAGAGATGCGAATTGGAGTGGAGGGGGGGGGGGGGTGGGGGTGGGGTGGGGGTGCTATAGGATGGGCTGCACGTTGGGATGGGGTGGTTTTGCAATGTGCACGTTTGGAGGGGTACACTGAGTTGTGTGGTTTTGCTGTTCGTTTCATCAAGCCTCTTCACTTCCATGCTTTTTATTACATTTTCTACCCTACAATAAGCATGGCCCAGGCCAGCCTCAGGTTCCGCTTGTGGTAACTCTATAATTGGGGAAATGGCATGAAGTGGGTTGGGATGGGAAGAGGTCAGTGGAATAACTTTTCCGTCCTTCCACTTGGACAGCACAAACGAGAAAGTCTTCAAGTACAACTTCCCAGATCTTGTAGACCCACTCTGAGGAGGGAGAGAGCGAGTACGTATCTCGTCATCATTCTCAGCATTAGTCATATGTTCACCGGACTCCTGGCTTGGTAGGAGAAAGGTCAAACTAGCACCGTGGTGCTCAGGACTAAAGTCGGGAATACTTGTTTCCATAGAGACATCTGTCTGGGTACCGGTGTCACATGGAATGCCCAGTCCGAACTTTGGCACTGGGTCGTCACTGACACAAGTTTTAAGTCGATCGAAGTGGATGACTGAGGTCAGGCCATCAGAGGCACGGATACGGTCGACTTCTTACCTCCTACCACATAGGGGCCTTTCTACTGGTAACTCTACATAGAGAGATGGTGAGTTTTTCTCCCCTGGCTAATTCATGGCCTAACATTAACCGAGCAGGGGTATAACCCGTGCTGGAATGTATCGAAGTGCGGTATTCCATGAGCACATATGGGAGTCATAGACCCCAATCACGACAATCAAGGCATGTTTCGTTTGTCAGCATCTCAGCCAGGGTTCTGTTGAACCTCTCTACCATCCCATCACTTTGCGGATGGTAGGGCATTGTGCGCGTTTTGACTATATGAAACACTTTGCAGAGCTCGGAGATCGGCCAGCTCTCAAAATTACTTCCTTGGTTGGAGTGCAGTTCATAGGGCATACTGAATTGGCAGAACACATTGCTTGTTAAGACCTCCGCTACTGTGGATGCCTCTTGCTCTGGTAAGGCAAATGCTTCCACCCACTCCGTAAAATAATCTTGCAATACGAGGATGTTCTTGTTTCCTTCATCCGTCATATTCAAGCATCCGGGCACATCAATAGCCACTCACTCCCACAATGCCCCAACAATTGTAACTTGTAGGGGGTGCAGAATGGTGCTGGCCAACAGTGTGTCTTTGGCATGGGACACATTTGGCGACCCATGCCTTCGCACTATCGCATATCCCGATCCAGTGGAATCTCTGTTTAATTCTTGTTGCTGTTCGTTCGACAGCTAGGTGTCCAGCGCTATCGTGTAATTGTTATAAAATAGTTTCACAATAACGCTCAGGGATCACCATCCGGTTATTAATGTAGAGAATGTCATCTTGCATATGACACTCTCCAAACCTTTGATAGTCGTATTTTGCCATCACGGAAAGTGGTGTAACACATTCCTTAGGAGGATGTACCCCCTCCTGGATCCATGCATATATGTTCCGTGTTTGCACATCTTTTGCTTGCTCGTGAGTGACTGTCTCCATGTTCCACTCAGCGCATCGCAATTTGGGGAAGACTGGAGATGGCTGTGTAGTATGTGTCACGTTGGTGGTCACTTCTTGTTCATCCTCAAGCCTAATTATACTCCAGGCATCAGCATTTCCATGCAGTTTGCTGGGTCTATGAACAATGTTGAAGTTAAAGGCCTACAGAGATTCCTGCCACCTCGCTACCTGACCATCCAGATTTTTTAAGTTTCTGAGCCAGCATAGTGAGGTGTGATCTGTACGCATGGTAAATGGGCGCCAATGCAAAAAGTGTTTTGAGCACTTGACAAAATGGACCGCAGCTGAGAATTCTCTCTTAGTGGTCACGTAACGTTTCTCGATTTTGTTCAGAGTACGTGAACCATAACCCAGTACCTGCTCTGTTCCATCTTCTGTGACATGAATGGCATAAGCTGATGCATCAGTGTCTAAGATGAAATCGAGGTTATGGTTACGATGAGCAAGAATTAGGGCAGTCGTCAAGAGTTCCTTCAGCACCCTGAAGCAACATTCACACTTACTCGTCCACTCGCATGGTTGATCTTTTTTGGTGATCCTAAATAATGGTGATGCAATCTCGCTAAATTGATGGATGTAATGGCGATAGTACTGACAAAGACCAAGGAAACTCTAGGTGTCCATGACTGAAGTGGGGGTCTGCCACTCCACTACTGCTTTTAAGTTTGACATCTGAGTAGCCACTCCATCGCCAGATACGATATGTCCCAGGAACTCAACGCTCTGTCTAAAAAGATGACACTTTTGGGGTTTGAGCTTTAAATTTGTGGTGTGAAAGCGCATTAAAACTTTGTCCAGGTTGGACAAAATCTGCTCAAACGAGGAGCCAAATACGATTACGTCGTCGATGTAACAGAGACAGCTCTCCCATTGCAGGGTAGTTAATACCTGCTCAATGAGACGCTCGAACATTCCAGGAGTGTTGCACAATCCATTAGGCATCTTGCGGAACTGGAAAAGACCATCTCTACACACAAATGCGGTTTTCTCCCTGTCAGCCTCATCCATGGCTATCTGCTAGCATCCACTAGCTACGTCAAAGGTACAAAACCACTTGGCTCCGGACAAGAAATCTAAGGCCTGATATATCCGAGGAAGCCGACAAGCATCTTTGATGCTAAAATCATTAAGGCGGCGGTAGTCCATACAAAACCCCAAAGATCTGTCCTTTTTGCCAGCTAGTACAATGGGACTGGCCCAAGGGGATGCTGATGGCTCTATTATACCTGTACGCAACATGTCATTTACTTGTTGATGTGCCTCCACCTCCGTGTGAATGGGCAGACGTCGAATGGGTTGTCGAACCGTTCGGTTGTTTCCGGTGTCGATGGAGTGTCGCATGAGATAAGTTTCTCCCAGGTCCAGCCTGCTGAGAAACTATCGTGATATTTGAATAAGATTTTCCAAATGTTACGTTTATGAGATTGCATCAATCCAACTGTGGCACGCAGATATATGTCATGTAATTGTTCCGGCAAATCATCAGAGGTTGTTGCTGGTGTAGGAGCAGTAGGGGTGTCTCCAGCCATATCACATCCACCAGCTGGCCACAACAAACTCCCGGTTCAAGAGTTATTGGGTCCGTTTTGCCATTGAATACCCAGAAGGGTATGTGATCATTATTGGTGGTGTCCACGATCATTCGGGGACTGGTGCATTGTGAGGCAATTATATACTCAGGGTCGGGTTCCAGCATATCTATATGTGTGTTGTTTCCTAACTGTGGTGCAGTGGCCCATAGGATTTTCTATTGTCCCAGCTCAACTGTGGCTGTAGTTGCCAAAATTACTGCACATGTGTCGTACAGTGAAGATTCCAGGCCAAGGGGTATATGCCGGCCGTGTATGTCTAATTCCTGCTGTCTGCAATGTATGACAGCTTCGCTGGCACTGAGGAAATCAGAACCAAGAAGGGCATTGTTTTGAATAGAGGCAATGACAACTCGCTGTATGAATTACATTTCCTCTATCTGTATGATGAGGTTTACTTTACCAGCCATGGGAACATTGGCTCCCGTAGCTGTTTGCAAAAAGATGTTTGTAGGTCTAAGGGGTGGCTTCTTATGAGGTGGGATGCTCTCATATAAGCGGTTGTTGAAAACGGCGATGGAAGCTCCAGTGGCAACAGTGGCACTGGTGGAAACGCCACTAAATAGACAAGCACACTTATATATTACTTTACGGTGTGCCTGTGGAAGAGTTTCCAATGATACCGCCTGCGGGATTGTTTTTGGTGCAGTAGCATTCTGTATATAGCCAGTCTATTTCCAAATAGCTTCCATCAGTGCAGTTTGTGGCTGAGTGAGGAAAGGGCCAACCCACCGTCGCTGCTGCTGTGATTGCTTAGGCAATGATGGAGCATGAGTAGCAGTGGTGGTGTTGTTGATGCTGTTTCCATGTACTGTGAGTTGGTATATGCAGCAGTGCGGACAGGACTGGTGTGGTCGCAGATGAGGGCTACCTGGGTGAACTACTTTTTAGTATGCATCAGGGGATGTTTGGTTGATGCGCAGAAGAAGCAATGATGGCGTGGTTGTCTCCCATCCTTTGAACGATTCTTCTTCTTGCGGAACCATGATGCCGAATGTTGACTTCCGTCCATGTCACTGCTGCTGCTTGATGTAGTGGGTGATGCTGCCAGGACACGTGAGTTGCAAACCATCAAGGGACACCAGGTATTAGCTGCCTTGCCGGTGGGTTGTGGTGCTTGTATAAACGTTGTTTCAGCGGAGGTGCTACAATCTACCACTGCCGTTTTACATACAAAAGAAGGTTTGTTAGATGCAGATAGTTCAGGGTCACAATCTCTGGCAGGGGGAGGTGTCAGTGTCGTGGATGCAGTGTGCATCGTAGGTACCGACATATAAGAAGCTGTGTGTGTGTGTGTGTGTGTGTGTGTGCGTGCGTGCGTGCGTGCGTGCGTGCGTGCGTGCGTGCGTGCGTGCGTACGTGCGTGCGTGCGTGCGTGCGTGCGTGCGTGCGTGCGTGCGAGCGAGCGAGCGAGTGTATGTGGGTGGGTGGGTGGGTGGGTGCGTGGGTGGGTGGGTGGGTGGGTGGGTGGGTGGGTGTATGTGTGTTGCATACTGTCGTG
The DNA here is from genome assembly GCA_034401795.1 of Chaetoderma sp. LZ-2023a. Classification (NCBI taxonomy): domain Eukaryota; kingdom Metazoa; phylum Mollusca; class Caudofoveata; order Chaetodermatida; family Chaetodermatidae; genus Chaetoderma; species Chaetoderma sp. LZ-2023a. The sequence goes on along the minus strand of CM067369.1, from coordinate 185,413,599 downwards.
TGAGCATGATCTGTTGTGTAATCCACCTGACGTTGTTGTCCGGAGGCTGCAGTTGAGCCGGGTTGTGAGAGTGGGCACCGAGGTGACTCTGTAATTGGTTCCCTTGCTAGTTTAACGGGGTCTCAGGCTGCGGTGTACATTGGTCAGCAGTAGGAGTTGTTGATGGATGGCGATTAGGACATCACTCCTTCCAGTGGCCCAGCTGACCACATCCAAAGCATGTGTTCAGTGACTGTGTAGAAGTCATATTGGTTGCTTGGCATGTTGTCGACTGTGTGGCTACCATGGTGCTGAGTGTGGTGACCAAATTTGTGAGTACGGCGATCTGCTTTGTGATCCCTTCTAATCTATCATGCATATTCTGTCTATTGTTATTGTTGTGCTGGTTCCCGCATTCTGGGGCATTGTTGTGGCCCCCACGATGGGATTGGTCATGCCCTCTTCCTTTGGACGCGTGATTCTGACTGGTGGGATGTTCCAATTGTGCTTGCTGGTCCGATGCGTGTGTAGTTGCAGATGCTGTGGTGTTGTCAGTGTTGGTGGCGAGATTCACATTGTGTACTTCATTTATGGGGTGTAGCTTCGGTGATTATTTTTCTCCTGCTCCAAGAAATCCTCAATTTGAACCACAGTTGCCGTTAAGAATTGAATGACTCCCATGTTCCATAAGGAATAGTTTCTCTTTGAGGGTGGGTTCACCACTCAACGCGTCGATGAAGGGGTCTAGATGTAAATGTGTGACGCCCTCGGGATAGGCGCAGGTAACTAGTCGTCGAATATGACTAGCTAACTCCGGAAGTGTTTCTCCAGATCGTCGATGCAAGTTCTTAAGTTGCAGATGACTTGGCTGCCTGAGAGTGGTGTCTCCGAAGCTTTCCGACAACACGCTTTCTAACTCTGTGTATGTAGGTGTGTAATCTGTGCCCAAATCTGCCAGGACTTGTCGTGCTTTCCTGGACAGTTTTGCGGCCAGATACTCCTCCATTTGACGATTCGTCCACCAATTTGTATGACTTATAATCTCAAACTGGACTTTATAATTAGCCCAATCATTCTCCCCACCAAATTCTGGAGGGAGAATGATCCGGCCATGTCCACGATAGGAAGTGATGGGCGCGAATCCAGGTGGCGGTGCTGGGGAGACTGATGTAAATGCGGATGCTGGTCTGCGTGTTGGTGGTGTTGGTTGTGTTTCCCATCGATGTCCCAGATGATGGTGGTGCCGTGTCCGTGAAGGCAATTCCCGTCGGTAGTGCTGTACATGATACATTGGGTCCGCTGAATACCGCCCTGATGCAGGTCCATAGACGGGTGTTGGTCTAAAGATAGGTGGAGGCATACTATGAAGATGACGCGGACGCTCTACTTGATGTTGTCACGGGTGTTCCTCATATGGAGGTGGTGCAGATGACTGACAGGAGTGGTGTGTGCTGTAAAATGCTCTTCTGGTGTATTGTTGGAAGGGAGGTGCCACATCTCCTGGCTCGTAACATGATGCCCAAGGATAATATGGTGATGACATTTGTACAGGCGGAGAGGCAGAATATGGTACATGAGGTTCAGACCATTGGTCACCCGGTGATGACGTTGGAGAACATAATGGTTGTGAAGGATAAGTATGCCCCATAGGGGTTTGTGTCATGGTCGACCACGATCCAACGTAGATGGTGGGTGCCTATTGCGGACATCCAACAGTGTGATATATTGAATTCCCGCCTGTGAGGCATCGTGGAAGGTCCCCTCACTGATCGGCGAAAACTCGTGTAAAGGTGGTGCTGATTGTTCAGCACCGGGTAAATTATTTGCATAGTCGGTGAGCCTGTGAGCAGTTCGTCCATCATATGATGCCACTTCCAAATCTAGGAAGAGCTGACTGTCTGATGAAGGAGACTGAAACTCGCGTGTGTTGAGTGTTGGTGTGGGTTCGCTTCTCATTCGAGCCCCACATTGGGCACCACTTGGAGCTCATGGAATTACACGCTGGTCCATCATGTTGCTCTACTCCGTTGCACCGCATGTACAGGATGCATGGGAGGGCTGGTTAGCTACAGTTTTCGGGGTTACGGATCCCGTATCATGACTCGCTGGAAGGTACAAAGACCAGCCTCTAGAGCCGGTGGAATGATCACATTCCCGTGGGGCCATGCGACCATTGCCGCCGAGACTGAACCTCACAGTCTCATCCCAACTGTTTGTGTCACTGGTATGTTGATCCATTACCTAATTTAAAAGTCTGGACATGATGATATAATTAAAAAGTAATAACAACTATACAAACAATGCTACTCATCTGATAGTAAATGAGTAAAACAATACAGTACGTAGAGCTACCTGGTGCTCTTTCTACATGCTCTCGCCGAAGGTACCACACAGATTCGTAAATCCGCAGAGGTATTTCCCGCAAGGGAGCATCGTGACAAGGGTACTTGAATAGTTTAATATAAACTGATTATACCACTAACACACACAAAATATTATTGTTGCGAGAGGAAAGTGCCTCTCCTGGGCCTCCGTCACAGGAAAATGCCTTCAATGCCAAAGCAGAGGAAAAGAGCTGGCAAAAAGGGCCACTCTTTTGTTCAAACATAAAGGTAAGTGCTGCTCAATCATAGTGGAGCCATAATTAATGTGATGCACACTGGTTTGCATAAAGACCGGTCAGATGATTTCCGAAGAATTCATAGGTTACCGTCTTATGTAGGTTCCAAGATACTGTATTGGTAGTTGTTGCTTTATTTATGCGGACCTTCTGCTACATTCTAACCTGCCATTTTGTTATTAGATACGTTTCCAAGCTTTGGGCACAGATGGCAGGGACTCCTACCTATCTTTTGACGCATACATCTAACTGGCAAAGATGCCCAGCTTCCAGAAGGTCACCCCGCATAGCATCTTCCTCAGAAAGACAGCATACATACATGTTATGGAGCAATAGCTCCTGAATCATATGACGACCAGGTTACCATCGTCTCACAACCACATATTACATCACTAGTGCGGGTCACAGTTCACAAAATCGATTTAGAAAGCATAATAGTAGTTAAGGTGGGGATCAAGAGACAGATATCCATCGCTAGTGACCTTCCCGTGTGTGCGTGGTGGGTTCTAAGACCTCAACCCAATGAGTTGGATGGATATCTGTGTCTCGTCTGTCACCCGTATGTTGCGGAATTATCATTTCACCTGTCGTTAGAGTTATGTTCCAGAATTCCCAGAGATGCACTGCAGGCCGGTGTTGCATAATATATAATTTCTTTTCGCAGTGCTTCCTACATTGGTGGGGGAATCTAAACTACCTGGTATCCGAAGATACAGTGGAAGGTGTATGTAAATCGACACTTCAGTTATCACTGAGTCGGATCCTGCCAATGTGTTGATTGGGAGTCAAGACAATTATTAAGCCATGCAGCTGGAAGAGCGCAGAAAGAGACAATCACTCAATATTAATAAGAGACCCTAGGGTAATTGGCCAATTTTACACAATCTAGCACGTGTGTGGTGTTAAATATCCACTACAGTCAGAAAAGAGGCGTACACAATGTGTCTCTTATGGAGAGATTGCCCCTAACTACTTTAAACCTATCCTATCGAGCTAGAATAGCCAGTTTTAGTCGGTCACATGTCAGGCTCGAGCATGGTGAGCATGATCAGTGACCTAAGTGTAAAATTGATGCTGGGGGAATATAGTGATGCAGATATAATGTTGCTGTATAGTATTACCTAGGGTACTGGGTCCTAGAGTTTTCATATAAACAAAACATAATAACTAGGACGGCTACTTGCTATATACATAACTAACTAATACAGTGCTAATGATATCTCAGGTCATAAGACCTCACAGTGCTTGTTAGTTGAGAGCACACGGGAATAAGGGTAATATATACAATAAGAAGCAGAAAGTATTAAAATGTGGTCGGAAAGACTGGATAGGTACCTATTAGTCATCAGTACCTTTTGAAATGCACAATAGTATAGTTACTTGAGTACCTATTGGTCATCGGTACAGTAAGAGTCCATGAATCACAGAAATTGATATGCTATCATTGTGTAGCATGAGATAGCACAATCCTGAATGCAGGGAAGATTTCCACATGCAGACTGTTGATGCGGCTCAACTTCAAGACGGTAATGAAGAACAGTTAGAGAAAGATGTCCACTAGACAATCAGAATAACTGATACATAATTTACACAGTTTGTTATAAAGTTTCCATCCGGCGACGGTAGTTTGAAAGTTGCCCAGTAACATGGAGGGCTATAGTTGTAATTCTTCTTCTTCTTGAGTTCATCTTTCTCATGACAGTAATCTTAGACTTGTCCTTATTTGGTGCATGGAAGCTGAAGTGGTCATCAAACTGTCTGTCTCCTCTGATCTTCTCTTAAAAAAATACTTCAATAGCCCAGAAGCTTCTCCTAGTCTGTTCATATCGCTGGCCGTGCTGCAAGAGATGTTCTGCTGTTTTTTTGCCTGTTGACACTCACAAAGTGCAGAATCTGTAATCTTGAGACAGTGAAGATGTGCATTGAGACGATTGTGACCAGTCCTCAATTTGAAGACATATGTCTGATCCTCTCCACTGAGGCTGTGTATTGCATCATTATGCTGCCTGCTGGTTGTTCTTGCGGCTTTAATGATATGCTTGAGTTCTTCAAAGTCAACCTCGCTGTTGAAGTGTTCTTTATTTGACTCTTCCTTAGCCAGTTGATCAGCTTTGTCATTTCCTAATATGCCACAATGCGAGGGGATCCACTGTAAGTTGACATTGTTCTCCTTAGCCAGTTGCGTAAGATTTTCATGAATTAAATCTGTACTTTCCTTTCCACTCTTCAGCGCCTGGAGTACGGAGAGGGAGTCTGCCAGGAAGACAATATTTTAATTTCTGGGTTTTTGCTGTATCAGCATTTGGCTAGCTAAGATCAGTGCCTTGATTGATAGGCTGATAACTTGCCGCTTTGGATTTATTCTTGCCTTTTTTCCATACAGGGATCATGTTCGCCTCTCTCCAAGACTGGGGAACTTGTCCTGTGTACCAACTGTGGCTGAAAATCCCCAAAAGCTTGTGCTTTCCAATAGTACCCAGATTCCTCAACATATCATTGGTTATTCCATCTGGTCCAGGAGACTTCCTGTTTTTCAGAACTTTCAAGCTTTTCTCCAACTCGCTGATGGTCAGAAGCTCATCCATTCCCGCGGCATGTATTTGTGTCTCTCCGGTCCCCTTTGCAGACTTCATTGCAGCTTTTTTGCAATTCACTGGCACATCTAGATTGCTTACTTTCTGAAACATACAAGCAAAGTGTGCATCAGCAGCCTCTCCTGTTTTGATTTCACAATCCTCTTCAAGAGTTATGTTCGGTACGCTGGTGTTTTCGTCGTTAAGCTGCTTCACAAGCCTCCAGAGTTTGTTCGTATCTTTTTAAAGATTTAAGCTTGACATTTTTTTCTCTCCACGATTCTCTGATGGCTCTGATTTTGGCTTTCAGATATTTTGCCTTGGATTGTTGGAGTCTCACATGGTTGGCTTCTGTTGGGACATTCTCTGCAATTTCCATCGCGTTGGCCATTTTTTCGTGCAACTTTTGCAGAGACGTACTCCAGTAAGGTCTGTAATTTTTCATGGAACCCCTAGGAATGCATTTTCCAGGAGCAGAGAGTAAAGCAGAGTTAATATCTTTTACAACTTTACTGATATTTTGGTTTTTTACATCAATGTCTTTTACCAATATGTCACTCTCTTTCTGATATCTGTCCCAGTCTGCTTTCTTATAGTTCCATCGAGGAGTCTGATTCCGGTCAATGTAAACATCCATGTTAATGGTAATGCAACAGGGCGGTGATCACTGCCTCCAAGTTGTTCCCCAGCAATACGCACAGATTCTTGATGTAGATTTTCTGTCAAAAAAGCTAGAGCAGGAGAACTTGAGGTATGCCATCATCTTGAGTAGAATGTAGGGGCCCATCTGCCTTATTCAAGAGAATCAGCTTCTGCTCATCCATCCAATTTTCAATGTCCTCACCCCTCCTATCAGTAGAATGATAGCCCCATAACTGAGAATTACTGTTGAGGTCACCAGCAACGATAGTTGAATCTGGGTGAACTGGGATTTTTCTGAGATTCAATGGTTGATTATTAGGGCAGTAATAGTTGACAACAGTGATAGGATGTTTCTCTGGAATTATCTTGACTGTGAGAATTTCAGGTCCGTCCATGTCTCTCTGAACTTCAATGGCATTTGGTTATTCAGGACCAGGGTTATGACTGAAATCCTCTTATACAGAATCTTCTGTTGGCATTTAGATGAGTTTCTTGGATACATGCGACATCTACGCCTTTCTCCTTGAGAATTTAGCTAAGCTCCATTTTCTTGTTAGAAACTCCTTCAGCATTCCATTGCATTAGAGTCAGCAGTTTGCTTACTTGTACTTTAGGTTGGACATCCTTCTTCCTTTTCTCCAAGGTCTACAATCTTTACCACCAGTAGCTTGGGTGGACCCCTTCGAGACTGGGGGGGGGGGGGGGGGGTGGCAGTGCTGCACATGCCTGGCGGGAACTCACGGCGAGACCATGACAGATATTCATAATATTAACTGTCATGAAAGATGAGTTGTTTAGTGCTATGGTGGGCCACTCGCTCCAAATACCTGGCTTGGTACCCAGATAAAGTGTTACACCCCTGCGCCTGACCCAAGATCAGAGATCTTAGATCTACTTTGAGGCCTAGCACTTGTAGCAGGGGTATAGTTGTAATTAAATATGCATGTACATTAAACTTGGTACACAGTGCAGGATACATCACATAGCTCTTGCGACACACCGAGCAGAGTCCCACCAGACTGTGGTCTAGAAGTTAATTAACACACGCGACATGCTGGGCGGAAGTTTGATATTACTTTTCAGCATGGTCTGGAAGATCTGGTGAGTTATCCACCAAGAATAACCTCAGCTGTACATCCTGTGGTATTATATCGGGCCTGCAAGGCCCATCAGCAGGAAACTCCTCTGTGATGGTTCCGGAAACAGGAGTTATTATATTAATTCATTTTGCCCCGGATGGCCATCCTGGAGCTGCAAAAATTTTATCGTGGATGTTCAAGGCTGCTCACCGGCGCAGGAGATCTTAATTCCGAATGGCACTGCTGTGGTGTAGATACCATAGTCAGTTAGCAGTTCTGCTGCGTCTAACACTGCGCTGGTCAAGCAATCTTGCTGACTGTGTCGGCTTCCACGCCGAAGTGCTCTTGATTCTCAATTTCTGACTCCTTTTATACTGCTCGTGACGTCAGAGGCAGGATGCTCCAGCCAATCAGATGGTGAGCAGTAGTCAATCAGCATGCAGCTAGAAATGGTGACGTGGCTATCATGTGAACAGCGCATTCCCCATTCATTTAATACATACGCGTGATTACGATGTCAAAGCCAGTACGATTTAAAAAAGGTAAAACGTTCTGTAATCCTCATTTCATCCCGGTCCTGATTGCTACCAAGAACGAAGATAATACTGTGATTTGAAGAAATCACCAGTACCAACTCGGTACACTACAAGCATACACTCTCTCCCAATACTGACACGTGTTGCCAGGGAAGCGCGTTCTTACAGACTTACCCATTTTAACAAAACCTCTCTTATATGGCTTTATACACATGTACTATCCTACTCAGGCAGGGGAGGGAGCATGCTTGGAATGCACCTGGAATGGTCGTCCCATACCCAGCCTAGCTGTGATGGTCAATACCCATCTGGACGATCCATGCTACAAGATTTACTACAAGATTTACTGAACATTGTTGGCTATAAAATTTACATGTGATATTTGCAAATTATATACTGCTCTTTATATGCCCTTAATGCTTTTCATCCTAAACGATCTATATGATACCATTTACCACATTTCATTCTATATGTAGATTGATGATATTTATTATGCCAGCTGTTATTAGGTGCTTTATTGAATATTTTAAAATTAATTTGATTGAATACTTTTGTCTCCTATGGCTGCAACAGTTTCTATTAAAATTAGATTTAACAACTTAGTTATATGTTTAGTTTGAAGACTAGAATTTGACATACTGATAATTCAGTGATGAGCAAGTTAGCCCGTAACCCTTTAACACCTAAGGAAGCCAAAACATCTTCTTCTATGAGTTTGAGAAATGTCCATTGGCAGGCCAATGGAAGGCTATTTTTGAAATTTTACCACTGGAGTGACCAGCTGGATAACTGAGCCAGTAATTCCAGTGGTAAAGTTTCAAAAATAATCTCTCACTCTCTGAATTGACAAAATAAAGATTTGATAAATGCTATGAACTGTAATACATGTACATTATTGAATTAACTCAATTCTCTATGACCAGTGACCAATTAACCTTTTTATCCTATGTGAGCTTTGTACCACCTTCATTCGATCAAAGCCTCTGATCTTGAACCTATTTTATTCTGCATTCCCTGGAAACAGTTTTTCATCTCTATGAAATCATGCCATCTTTAAAATCATACAAATTGGTTAAAATGGTTTCAAATATATAAGCTAGAACCAAGATAACCAAATTGTGTTAAAATTATTCATCAAGATGTTAGCACCAGTGTTCACTAAAGTAATAACTGTCATCTGCGTGGAATGAAATGGGTGAAGAAAGCACAGTACCGTACAAGATAATTACCCTGTATTTATACCATCCTACATAACAAAGGAATCATTGAACCCCCCCCCCCCCCACCTCAGTGAAATGTCTCCGCGTTAAAACACAGACACATGGAATAGTTGTTATTCAAACTCTACATACATGTTCTCAGTACTCTCACGTATTATTGTACTATATACATTGTATACTAATGCGTTTTAATGCAAACATTTTTATAGCAAGGTTTCTATAATAATTAGACATGGCATTAACATTTAGTCATATTCATCAGAAAAAACTCGGCATTAAGCTATAATTAATTTAAATGAACTAAAAATAAGATTTGCTGAATGTCGACTTTTTGGACAATAATTTGACTGAAAGATATAACTACCTATTGGCAACAACAATTTTTATTCTAATTGTTTAAATATTAATGGTCTTGAGGCAGGATCATATGTATGCTAAGACATTTTTTGAAAATTTATCAGTGGAATGACTGATTCCATAACTCAGCCAGTCATTGTATTGTTAAATTATAGTCTCCTGCAAATGATCATTTGCTAATGATAAATCTAGTTTTTCTTTGCCAATCTTGGGCATTAAAAGGTTAAAACATAACAATGTTGATTTCAAGTAAATATTGATAATGAATTGGAATTGGACTTGGAATTGATCACACAGAATTGGAATTGGAATTGAACTTGTTGGGTGGAATTGGAACTGGAATTGATAAAATGAATTGATGTGGAAACGAAATTGAAATTGGAATTGATAAAATGGAATTGGCCCCATCCATGGCGCATCAGAGATTGCCAACCATCATGTGTTAGTGTGTGGAGAGTATGGCATCTTTTAAATACTCGGGTCTGTATTCAAAATTCCTTAATAATAGAGCCTCCTTGGCATTCTTGGGAACTATCATTATCAGAATGAACTGAGGAATCCGAATATTTTTGCGGATTTAAAATCGGTCACAAAATGACAGAGATATTCACATTTGCTTCTGCTCAATATAGTTCTCAATAACGCATACTATGGAAGCTAAAACATGTGTGTACGGTCTTAATGATGCTTCATGCGCATGGTATTTTAGTGTTCATGACGAGTTATTAAAACTCAATTCAAAACAATCTGAAAAAGACTTAGCTTTATTCCACTGGCATGACAATGACTCTAATTGTCTTCTTTCTTATGCACATAGATAATTTTTTTGGTCTTCAACTCCGAGATTTAAAAGCAATCTAATAGATAAAGTTATGTCTATGTTTCAATTTGCCTAGCAGGAATATGGTAATTTTAAATACATTGACTTAGAAATTCACCACGTAGATAGTTGAATTGTACTCAATCAACAATCTTATGTAGACAATCTATCAGTGATTCCTCTAAGCACAGATAGATCTACACAAAAACAAAATCCCTTAAATAAAGAGGAGATTACTCAGTTGTGTAGTAGTGCAATCAGTCAGATTAATTGGGTACCTAGCTAGACGAGACCTTATGCTTTTTTTGATTTTCTGGAACAGTCTATGTCAACTAAAAGTCCCAAAGTTGAGGACATGGTTAGAGCGAATAAGTCTATTAAAAATTTAAAGTCTGCATCTAACTTTAAAATACTTTCCTCTCGTCTTGGTGATGTGATTTTTCTGCTTTTGCCATTGCTACAGAAGGTTTTTTTTATATTAGTAGATTTCTCAGCTTTCTCAATTTCCACAGAAGGACTATATTCGTAGAGCTTTTGTAATTATTACTGAAGGTTCATATATATTCATAGATTTCTCACCTTTTGCAATTCCTACAGAAGGTTTATATTTGGAGATTTCTCAGCTTTTGCAATTACTACAGATGTTTTTTTATATTTGGAGATTTCTCAGCTGCTGCAATTGCTACAAAATGTTTATTTATGTTCATAGATTTCTCAGCCTTTGTAATTATCACAAAAGCTTTTTAGATTTGTATATTTCTCTGCTTTTGAAATTACTGCAGACAATATATATATATATATATATATATATATATATATATATATATATATATATATATATATATATATATATATATATATATATATATATATATTTGTAGATTTCTAGGCCTTTCCAATTTCTACAGAAGGTTTATAGTCGTAGATTTATCAGTATTTGTAATTATTACAGGTTTTTATATTCATAGATTGCTTGGCTTTTGCAATTGCTACAGAAGGTTTGTTTTTGGAGATTTCTCGGTTTTTGCAGTTGTCGCCCCTGTTGTCATCATCCCTTTTATGCAGCATCATGCAAACTTTATGTTCCAGCAAGACAATGCCCGTCCTCATTCAGCTAGGATCACCAGTGATTTCCTTGAGGCTAACAACGTTCTGTTCTGATCAGTGCGATCACTGGACCTGTCTCCTGTGGAACACGTGTGGGACATTCTTGGCCATATGGTGCGTGAGAACCATCCACATCTTCACAACGTGTGGGAGCTGGAAGCTGCACTGCTCCAGGAATGGGATGCGATTCCTCTTCATGACATCAGGCGCTTAATTCGAAGCATGAGAAAGCGATGTACGGCGGTGGTTAATGCGCGCAGAGGTCACAGCCGGTATTGACAGCTCAGTGTTATTATTTAAATTGGACCCTTCCGTTGAATGATGCCATGTTAAAGGTGCAATGCTAGCATTACAGTAACAAGAGACTGTTGTTCAAATTGGAAAATGATCTATCAATTAAAAAATATTTTTGAATCAATTCATTGTTTTTGTTAAATAACATTTATACAGTAATATTCTCAGTGTTGCTAAGCTTTTTTGGTTCAGTATAGATTTCTCGGCTTTTGCAATTGCTTTAGGTTTGTTTATATTCGTAGATTTCTCGGCGTTTGAATTTATTACAGGTTTTTAGATTTGTAGATTTCTATGCTTTTGCAATTGCTACAGACAATTTATATATATTTGTAGATTTCTCGATTTTTGCAATTTATATAGAATGTTTACATTCATAGATTTCTCTGCCTTTGTAATTATTACAGAGGTTTTATTTATATTCATAGATTTCTCGGCTTTTGAAATTGCTACAGAAGATTTTTCAGGTTTTTGTAATTATTACAGTTTTTTGTATAGATTTCTCAGCTTTTGTTATTGTTACAGACAGTTGATATATATTCATAGATTTCTCGGCTTTTGCAATTTCGACAGTAGGTTTATTTATATTCATAGATTTCTCGGTTTTTGCCATTTATACAGGTTTATTTGTGTTTGTAGATTTCTCGCCTTTTGCAATTTCTGTGATAGGTTTATTTATATTCATAGATTTCTTGGCTTTTGCAATTTCTACAGAAGGTGTATTTATGTTCATAGATTTCTTGGATTTTGTAATTATTATAGAAGGTTCTTTTATTCATAGATTTCTCAGCTTTTTGTAACTATTACAGAACATTTTTAGAGTTGTAGATTTCTCTGATTTTGCAATTGCTACAGACAATTCATAATATTCGTAGATTTCTCGGCTTTTGTAATTATTACAGAAGGTTTATATTTTGAGATTTCTCTGCTTTTGCAATTGCTACAGACAATTGATATATATTTGTAGATTTCTCAGCTTTCGCAATTTCTACAGAAGGTTTATATTCATATAATTCTTTGCTTTTGTAATTATTACAGAAGGTTATTATATTCATGAATTTTTCGCCTTTTGTAATTATTACAGGTTTATTTATATTTGTAGATTCCTCGGCTTTTGTAATTATTACAGAAGGTTTTTACTTCTATATTTCTCAGCTTTTGCAATTGCCATAGATAGTTTATTTTCATGGATTTCTCTGCTTTTGCAATTGCTACAGACAATTGATATATATTTGTAGATTTCTCAGCTTTCGCAATTTCTACAGAAGGTTTATATTCATATAATTCTTTGCTTTTGTAATTATTACAGAAGGTTATTATATTCATGAATTTTTCGCCTTTTGTAATTATTACAGGTTTATTTATATTTGTAGATTCCTCGGCTTTTGTAATTATTACAGAAGGTTTTTACTTCTATATTTCTCAGCTTTTGCAATTGCCATAGATAGTTTATTTTCATGGATTTCTCAGATTTTACAATTGCTACAGACATTTTATATTTGTAGATTCCTCAGCTTTTGTAATTATTACAGAAGGTTTATGTATATTTGTAGATTTCGTGGCTTTTGCAATTTCTGCAGAACGTTTATATTCATAGATTTCTTGGCTTTTGTAATTATTACAGAACGTTCAATTATATTCATAGATTTCTTGGCTTGTGTAATTATTACAGCAGCTTTATATTTGGAGATTTCTCATCTTTTGCAATTGCTACAGATAGTTTATATACCAATATTCCATGACTTGTAGGAAGTTGTCCTCTGACCACCCTTGTGCGATGTCGCCTTTCTAATAAATTGAGAAAATAAAAAGTTATATACATAAGTTGCTGTTGATGTCCTCTACCTATGTATCACTTTAATTTTCATATATACCATTTTTTAAAGCAAGTTACTCTTTTTCTCTGAATTGTGGGCAATGGACGTTTGCTGTTCTTTGACCTTTAACATTGTAGGCAGATTGCCTTATATATAAAGCATCTGCCCATAAGTGCTGTTGGAAGACAATATATACTCACAGATGTATCTGCCCGTAAACACTGTCAGAGGCGGGATGATAAATATCTGCCCATAAAGGCCGTGGCAGGATGACATATATCTATATACAAGCAGTGCTATTTGTATAATAGATCATCTTTGTGTACAACCGACCTGCCTCAGTTAAGCTATACCATCTTTGTAGAGCCGTCGCGAGGCTCAAGTGTCATTGACATCAGCATGCCTACTGTAGCCGTGGCCAAAACCTTTAACCCTTTAAAACACTAAAGCCTAGAATCCAGATTTCACGGCAACCTTGTGGCGGATACAAATAGACCAAGTTGTTGAATATTTTGAAACTAAGTAAGTGCGACGTGACAGACCTAGTCACAAGGAATGGTTTGATATAAATCTAAACTATTTCAGAGATATAGATCTAAATTATTAGTGACAGTACACTAAGCAATTTAACTCAAAATATGCAACAACATGTATATTATTTTTAAGCAATTTGTCGTGAATTGGGTTTTGGGTTCAAAGATATGCTTACATAGTGTCATCACCTACATACACCAGGAAGCCTGAAGCCAATTTGGCGGAAATCAGGTTTCGGGGAGAGAGAGAAAGCGAGAGAGAGAGAGAAAGAGAGAGGGGGAGAGGGGGAGAGGGGGAGGGGGAGGGGGGGAGGGGGAGTGGGAGGGAGGGAGGGAGAAAGAATAGAGAGGGAGAGAAGGAGGGAGGGAAGGGAGGGGGCGGTGGAGGGGGAGAGGGGAGGGAGGACAGGAAGTGGGAGGGGTGGTATGGATGGGTGGGGGGTGGGGCTGGAGGAGAGGGAAAGGGAAAGAGAGAGAAGGAGGTGGGGGCGCGAGAAAGAGATGGAGTGTCAGAAGGGAGGGAGGGGGAGAGATAGTATTGCGTGCGTGCGTGCGTGCGTGCGTGCGTGCGTGCGTGCGTGCGTGCGTGCGTGCGTGCGTGCGTGCGTGCGTGCGTGCGTGCGTGCGTGCGTGCGTGCGTGCGTGCGTGCGTGCGTGCGTGCGTGCGTGCGTGCGTGCGTGCGTGCGTGCGTGCGTGCGTGCGTGCGTGCGTGCGTATGTACCTACTTATGGTTATGTGGGCCTAAACATGAGCGTGGCAGGATTTAAAAAGGAGAGCTGTTGTCTAGGAGACATGTGGTCATTTCTATACATTTTAAAAAGTTTTGATTGTAAAGCCGGTAACCCTTTGATGTCTACGCTGGTACAAACCATCCTATTCAATGGTCTTGAGAAATGTCCATTTACTGACCATGGGAAGAGACTTTTGAAAACTTACCACTGATATGACTGGCTTGATATACTAAGACAGCCATTCTAGTGATAATTTGTCCAAAATAACGTTATCTTGGTCTGCAAATTATCATCTTCTATGATGAGAGAATTGAGATTGTATAGCGCAAATTCATCCATTAAGCGATTAGGCTTACATCTGGCTATTCAGTCTCAATAACTTTCTGTTTGAAATCGTGAAAACAGCGCCATATAAACCTGTCTATAGCGGAAGATTGCTTTTTGTTTTATTTTTATTTTTTTAAATTTTATTTTTATTATCTTATTTTATTTCCGAACAAAGGTCCATTGCCTCAGATGAAACTAGGCCCAAAATAGTCAACATAATATTTCTGACATTGTATTCGAAATTGTACTGTTTGGAAACACGCTAAGTCTCCATTCCCGAGCTGCACTGCATCATTATTTTCACCTGCATTCACGTGTTTGCAATTTATTGACTCCTGCAGAGGAATGCAAAGCTGATAAAGGAATCCAATCCGGCACTCAAATAAGAAATTATGTCACAGGTAGGCTGACGTCACAATCAAAATACTAATGCATGGCATATCTAAGTCCGTCGTGAAAGCTTAATAGTTTGTTATATGTACGAATTGCATGTCTTTACTACTTAATAACCATTCCGTTGAATACTTCAAAACTAATTCGACTGGGCATCGTTGCTGTCATATGCAACAACAGCTGCACCCAGTCAAACCAGCTTCAAAACTTTCAACAGCTCCCCTACACAGTTTTCTCGAAATTGAGGTTCAGGGAATTTTCAGGGTTCGATCAATCCCAACATGGGCATAGTATGAGTGGAGCCTATCTAGAGTGGATTCATCCATTAAACTATAATCTGCCAGAAGCATGAAGTAAAAAATGGAAATGAATCTGGATTATTTGAGCAAAAAAACATTTACTAAATCTAGGAGTGTTTAACTTGGAACCATTTAGTGACGTGGCAGGTTTCTGTTGGAAGCAATGACTTTCGGTCAAAATGATTTCGAAATACACTGCTGGTTTCCAAGGTCGCAACATGATGCCTACTGAATATTTAGAAATTTGTGCAACTGAATGCAGATCCTGTCTCTGGAAACAACGGCTTTCCGTCAAATTGTTCTAATATTAGACAGTATTTTACCTGTATGAAGTAGTGGCTAATTAGTCTAACGCGAATATAGCTGAGATTATATGACCAACTTGTTTATTATTATTATTATTATTATTATTATTATTATTATTATTATTATTTATTATTTATTAATTTGGCGTACACCAGAGCGCACAGCACCACATGCGTCACTAATTGGTTCCAATTGTCAGAGAGACATAAATGGTATTTATTTGCTTTTGCAAATTATTCTGATTTATTTCTGTTTTTACTGGTGGCTATAGGTTGATTATTATCTAAATCTATCATTCAAGAGCATAAGTTTGTTAATTCCCTGTTATTTCCTTTAATTACCAATTGTTAAGGGAGCATGCCTATATAGCAAATACAGAAATCTACTATAA
Source organism: Chaetoderma sp. LZ-2023a (assembly GCA_034401795.1). Classification (NCBI taxonomy): domain Eukaryota; kingdom Metazoa; phylum Mollusca; class Caudofoveata; order Chaetodermatida; family Chaetodermatidae; genus Chaetoderma; species Chaetoderma sp. LZ-2023a. Next base: position 185,397,577 of record CM067369.1, on the reverse strand, counting down.
TACAGAGGTGTATTGGGGTTAAAGACATATGTATGACAGAACTATGTTTCCATTGCAAAGCAGGTCAGATGTACATGGAAATAAACGATGTACTTGTTTCGTTAGGTATTCGCTTTAAAAATAAAATAAGGGCATATTGGCCAGAAATATGACTTATCTTCTACACCAGTTTTACAAAGGCAATTTGATGTTGGGAATATATCTATATTAGTCAATTAGGAGGAAGTCTTTAATTACCAAAGGTTACGAAGGGATATGCCTATAAGGAAAAAACTGAAATCTACTACAAATGAGAGGCATTGGGGTTTAAACCACATTTCTAAAATTGTTTATACGAGCATTTATAAATAATGTAACCATTTTTAAACAACGAAAAATTCCAGGTTCCAAAAAACATATTTTCTATTATGGTGCTGCGATCGGCGTACTGTGACATCGATAGTGTAAATGATATGCATTATGTGCTTATGTTTTATGAGGTCATTAAAAGGTAACTGAAGCATGGGTCTCCAGCACCACATTTTTGATTTTCTTCAAACGTTTGTGCTTTATATAAAGCCAGTCCAGCGTTTGTGTAGGCAGTAATAGTTTTCATTTTTGAAAGTCTATAGACGGCCTAGACAAAAATGTTTTGAAAAACTACAGACCTGTATCAAATCTTCCGTTTCTCTCTAAAGTGCTTGAAAAGGTCGTAGACAGTCGTCTTGAAAATCATCTAAAACTGAATGATCTCCATGAACGGTCCCGATCAGCATACCGGAAATTCCATTCTACTGAAACCGCGTTATCCAGGGTACAAAACGACATCCTTGAGTTCCGGGAGCAGGGTAAAGCAGCAGTGCTTGTACTGCTCGACCTTTCCGCTGCGTTTGACACCATCGACCACAGTGTGCTGCTGACACGATTCGAACAGTGTTTCAAAATAGGTGAAAATGCGCTAGCGTTGATAAAATCTTACCTGAGCAACCGGTACCAATCTGTTATAATAAATCAGAAGCAGTACTGCTGCACTATGGCATTCCTCAAGGCTCAGTACTAGGTCCTAAAAAGTATGCAATGTATACCAAACCACTTGGTGACATTGTACGGCACTATAACCTAGGCCACCATTTCTATGCCAATGACACCCAACTCTATCTTGCTTTCAAAGCTAGTGACAGTATGGACCAACAAGCGACCGTTAGGACGATAGAACTATGTGTTGCTGATACTCGTAAATGGATGACAGCGAATATGCTCAAACTCAATGGTGATAAGACCGAGGTCATTGTTTTTAAATCTAATTATATGCCTCAAACTGTTGACAATGTTTCTATCACCGTGGACAATGCTAACATCAAACCAGCCGCAACTGTTCGTAACTTAGGTGTCATATTTGACTGTAAGATGTCAATGGCACAGCATGTAAATTCCATCTGTAGATCTGCATATGCACACCTACGTAACATTGGTAAAATTAGAAGTTGTCTCACGGTTGATGCAGCAAAAACATTAGTTAACAGTTTAGTAACCTCATGATTAGACTACGGCAATTTACTACTGTACGGTCTGCCAAAATCTCTGATTAACAAACTCCAACGTATGCAAAACACAGCAGCTCGCATCATCACATGCACCCCTCGGTACGACCATATCACACCAATACTAAAAGACTTGCACTGGCTTCCAATTGAAAGTTGTGTGAAGTTCAAATTGCTGACGCAAGCGTTTAAGGCAATATACGGCCAGTCACCAGCATATATCAGCGACATAGTGCATATCTATAAGCCGAACAGGAGCCTTAGATCTGCGCAATCATTGACTCTAATTGTACCAGGCTCTAGAACTATAACATATGGTGACCGACGGTTCGCAAGAGCAGCACCTGTCTTGTAGAACACACTGTCAGCTAACATATGGCACATAAACAAGCTTGCCGGTTTTAAGAAATCTCTTAAAACCCATCTTTTTATCGAACACTATGAACCTATGCAAATTTTACCGCCGTCTATTAAGTTTTATCATCTGTTGCAATCCACATCTAATTTTTAATAATTCTAATTATGGTTTTCTATTTTATGAAATGTGATGTCAGTTTCTATTTTAACCTAAGTAGTTAATCATTGTACAGCGTTTTTTAACCATCTTTTTTTTGGAAAAGAACGCTATATAAATATGGTAAAATAATAAAAATAATAATAATAATAATAATAATAATAATAATAATATATTATTGAAGTTATGGTCACCAAACTTACAGGTCTTCGTATCTATACGTAGTAGGCCTATATCACTTAGCTATTATTACCATTTTAAGCACTTCCAATTATAGGCCCAGCCAAAATGCATGGCGGGCTGGCAGTCTGGACAGTGCGCTGGCGGATGGGCAGACAGCAGGTGGGCGGGTGCGTAGCTGGGAGGCCAATGGGGGCGGTGTGTGTTGTGATGGGGTGGGTGATCGGTAAGTGTCTGGCAGGTGGGTGAGAGGGTACACGGGTGGGCGCGAGGGCATGCGTGATGGGTGGCCAGACAGGCAGACATGTTGCAACTAACGACCAATCGCTGGGCTGATGATACGGCTTTCTTGCGGCGCAAGTGCAAAATAATACAAACAAGAGAATCGAGAGCTGACTGAAACTGCATGCTTTATCGGTTGCTTAAGGGAATTTCTTTTGTAAAATTGGATGATAATAATAATAATAATAATAATAATAATAATAATAATAATAATAATTTTAATAATAATAATAATAATAATAGTAATAATAATAATAATAATAATAATAATAATAATAACGCCAAGCAAATTGACCAATCATGCTATTTTGAACATCCCTGCACCATCACTAGGGATTAATGGAGGCACAATGCCTATAGATGCGGGTGCATATTTTAAGGAAGTGTACGTAGATGATAATAGCAGCGAACCTGATGAAGCAATTACAATGATTCCAAGATCTGGGTGCCGACTTTGGGATTAATATGCTATAATGGATGTTAAAATCAGGCAAGGGGCTCAAAAGAATGGAATATACAAAGATCAATCATCTAATATACTATCTGAGATTATTTTATTCTTTTTCTGGCCAAATTCAGTGTACGATGCCTTTGTCTCACAGGCTCTATCTTTGTAAATACTTTGTGTATTGTCATTAAATCGAGTGTGCTTAAAGCTGAAAGAAATGGCTATTTGCCTGACTAATTATAATTTTGCTCAAGCGGAGATGTCATCAAATGAATTAACATTTTGACATAAAATTTGGGAATTTTCCGCGGCCGTATCAATATTGCCTGGCAAGCTGTAATAATTTCAATAATTAAGATATTTTGACGAAGCTGCCTCAGTTATGGGATAACACGATAAACTGCCGACATGGCAAATTTTGTTATTATAGCTGTAATACTTATTTTAATATGGGATGATAGATAGAACGCATCCTAATATTTTTGTTTGACTATTTTGCTGGCTTAGTTTATTCCGCAGACTGTATCTTTTGAACCACTTGGGCGATTCTAACATCCCTATAATTGGATATATCTTCGAATTTGCGGCAATAGGTAGGCATCCGAATTATTACAATCGATTTTGTGGTTCCAGCAATATTATCATATGTTTTCTCAGAACATATATTTACAATTTCTGCAACATGCATTAAGCTGCGTTTACCTGGCACGCGGATTGCGGGAAGTGGGTTGCGGAAACGGTATGCGGAATATACTTCAGATCGCTCTTTACTATTTTCCTTCATCCATTTACCTGCATGCGGTAAGTGGTATGTGTAATGCGGAACGGTAGGATGCGGAAAAACCAATCACTCGGTGTAGCCATCTTTCCAGACGGAAAAGATTCCGGTGCAGAATAGAGAACATGTAACCTAACAACGAAATGGTAATCCATGTAGTTAAAGCTGTTGCATCGTTTTATAAGAACTAACTTGTAGGAAAAAATTAGGAAATCAGTAATATTATAATTGCATGTTGTTAGATTAGGCCAAGGTATCATTTTGAATCTAGTCGTCAGCATCCGCCATTTTGGATTTACATTTCTCGCCTCCATACACAAACATTTTGAAATGGTCTCAGTGGAAAGATAGATATCAAAGCGTAACAAATGTGTTGTCGCTTTTGAAAGAAATTTGATAGAAATATCGCAATATCAGCAAACATGGGGAAGGTAATCAACCTAACGGCCACAATGTCTCTCGTAAAATAACGCAATGATACCGCATGCAGGTAAATGGTACATGCGATATTTTACCCGCATTCCGCATAGGCGCTTTCCATTCCACATTCCGCAGTCCACACCAATCATGCCGGGTAAACGCAGCTTTATAACGGTATCTTGAGTTGACTGAGTAATTTGGCAATACGCGCGTGTCAAGTGTGCCACTTCATTTAGACCTTATCACTTGGTGTAAAGTGCATAATAGCCTACTTACAGAGATAGTGCTGTGGTATATTTGGAAAAAAAATGTTTCTGAAACGTGTTGCTGCTGTGCACAGCAATGACTTGCATCAGCATCGTTACCAAAATGAACACATACTGATAGGATAGAGAGAATGGAATGTATGAAATCTAGACTTCAGCATTCTAGGGGTTAACGACATCCCGTTGACTTCAGATACTAGAATTACCTGAAAAACTTAGTAGCTTAACTGGACAATGTCCTAATGATTACAAATTAGCACATATTGGGGCTCCATATTTGCTGTACAGCCTTCGTGCTCGGCAAAGATAGCTTTGGAGCAGGGATGATGATGGCCGCATCCGAGATACGAAATACGCCCATGATTACGATGGTATAATTCTTCCTATTATTTTATCTATTGTTGTTTTTTAGGATCCAATATGTTAGTCATATTATTGTCTTTCAAGTAAAGTTCACTTTTACCCACCCCGGAATTGTCCTTTATATATTTTCATAAGTTCAGCAGGAATGCGACTAATCAATGGCGATCGTGTCAAGTGTTAGTTACGTAATCCCGCACTCGTGTTAGAAACACTCAACGGCACCGTCAAGGGTTTTAATGACATAATTGCGCTGGAAACGAGTTGACATTTGCTACACTTGATTTTAACAAATCGCCTAGATTTAGATATTGGGCTTAATCGGATTGTAGTTTTTTGGTGATGTGCGTTTCTCTGTTTATCGGTTCGTGAAACACGTTTTCTGTTTGAATGGGTCACCCGGAAATTTTCGCATAGTTGCATGAACATTCATTGATCTAAAGCAACCTCTCAGCTACTGATATCCTGCGCACATCTCCAGCCATCTTGTTCATTTTGGACTGCTTCTGCCACCATCGCCGCCACCGCAGTTCCTGCTGCTGCTGCTGCTGCTGCTGCTGCTGCTGCTGCTGCTGCTGCCACTGCTACTTCCAGCCCTAACTATGGCTAATACTACTGCTGCTGCTGCTGCTGCTTATATTTTATAGGTATGCTGATTTCAGTGATTTCATAATATTTTGCAATATATTTATGCAAATAATATTATACTTTCCAAATACCACATTTGCAAATTATTACTTCATATGGTTTTGTACCACCTGAGTGAAAATAAAATTAACTGGAACTTGTACCTGAATGACTCCATGACCTCGGCGGAGAAACACACATCACATGCATGCACGCACGCACACTGAGTAAGTCTAACATAGCCATGCATCCAGGCATGTATATGCGTCTGATTTTATATAGGCCTACATATGATTCAAGACAAACAAGATCAAACAGACCGACGAATAACTACTGCAAATACATCGACGACGACGCCAACGATGGTGGGAACAACAACAGCAGCGGCAACCTCAACAACAGCAGCAGCAGCAATAACAACAATAATAACAACAACAACAACAACAACAACAACAACGATGACGACGACAACGACAACAACAACAACGACAACCGAGGATTAACGTTTATATCATTTTCCAAATTAATCAAATTAATAATAATAATAATAATAATAATAATAATAATAATAATAATAATAATAATAATAATAATAATGATGATGATGATGATGATTATAATGTTAATAATATCGTATGTGAACAAAAAATTTCAAAATTTATAATACCTCTATCACCAAAAACTAACATAAATGTTGCCCTCAAATGCCATTTTCCTGAGTGAAATAAAGAAAACTGAAACTGAAACTGATTTTAAAACTCTTCAAGATCACGGTCTGCCCCAAATGCGTTTGTGATAGTATTAATTTAGACTTTAATCTGTATCGTTCCTTTATTTGAATCTCAGCATTGATTTGAATGATTTAATTGCTTCGTTTTCAAAGCAATTATACATGTGACATGTAATTAGTGGATTGTTAAATTCGGCGAGATATAAGGATTATGGGAAATATGTAGAATCAATCTGAGACAAGCGTCTATTGACTCTATGCCAATATATATCCTCAGAATCTCATGGGACTTGATAAGATTTTGTGTTTTATGGACAGCCAAAGAAATTGGTGTGCTATTGTGTGTTGGTAGGCCTACTTTTCGTCGGGTGGGTGCGTGTGTATGCGTGTGCATGTGTGCACGCATGCATGAGTGTGCACGTGCATGCGTGCATATGTGTATGCAACTGTGCGTGTTATCTAACATCCTGTAATCTGCCAAACGTCAAGAAATTGCTAACTAGTACTAATCGGTAGTTATCCGACCTGTCTATGACGTACTCTCTGCTTTTGGGACCAAAAGTCTTAGCTGCTTAATTGCACCCCCCCCCCCCCCCACCACATCCACCCACCCTGACAGAAAGGCTCGTGGGAGCCTAAGATCGCCAACATCTGACTTCCAGAAAACGTTATTATATCATTTTGCTATCTAGATTATTACAACACCGAATTCATTTTACTTCTGGCATCGTCGTCGTCATCGTCGCAGTCGCCGCCACCACCGCCGCCGCCACAATAATTGACCATACATCTATAGAGAATGGAAAACGATGACTGGAGAAAGTATTTGGTTGCCTTGGGACAAATTATTTAGATAAAGGTAACACACAATTTTGCCAGTACTTTTAGATGTTTTGTTGCGAATAGCCTTGCAAATTTAAAACAGCGTTTGGCGATTATACATCGCCTGCAATTCTAGAAGTAGGTGTGGCCATTAGATGGCTGTGAAATTTATAATGGCTTTCCCCGTTTTCTTTTGGAAAATGTGTATTACTCGTACTACAAGCGTGAATTAAATTTATGGCTGCAACAATGCCATTTTCTAGAAGAAAATCGATAAAATCGCAACATTGTCACAGACTATTAAATTTAAATAATTTTTTTTCAGTAGAAATTGTGTAAGTTGAACTTATCCGAATAATATTCATCAAAAATATCATGAAGATAATAAAAATATGGTGTGGCGCGGCATATGTTTTATATCAGTGAACAGATTTAGATTACAGAATCAAACATCTGTAGTTTGCACCATAAAAGTGTCTTCCCTGTTCAAATATTCTAGTATACATTAACCAAAACTGTTATAGACCACCTCTTATTTTACTTGAATGGATTGAGCAAAATATCACAGATAATAGCAATGGTCAGTCATTGGTTTGCATCCAGGATATTAATATTTTTGCTTCAAGTAATTTAGTGTAGATTATCATTCAGTAGGTCTGTTTTGGTATCTTTCTAGGTTAAATGTATGTAATAAGATCTAGATCTACTAAGCATGGACGTTATTTGAGGCGAATCGAAGGGTGGGGTGAAGGGATACATATGTGTTTCCACTTTCTTTGATAAACACCCCTGTTTTTTTACATGCAAATATTCATACACAGTCTGTTGAATTTATTGGTATTAATTTGAAAGGAACTTGTTGCCAACTCAGGGAGCAATAGTTTCCAGCAGATTAATTTTGAAAAGAATCAACTGAATTGTTCTTGTTTTCTTGGCTTACAACAGTGTGTTGTAATTGGTCGGTGGCAGAAGCCGCAATTTTCTCTCAATGTAAGAATCTTCACATCCTCATCATCTTCCTACCCACCTGACGCCATGCTATCACCATCACCTTTTAGAAGTTAGGAACAAATGGCACTGTACTAACACCGCAGAAAAGATAAACCATTACTGGTAGATATGCATGCTTTGAGCATTTCAAGTTGTTATATGGCAGGCTAAATTCCATTTCACATCATAAATTGAAAACAAAGCTTTGTTGCTGCTACTGATACTGCTGCTACTGCGTTTACTACTACTACTACTACTACTACTACTACTACTACTACTACTACTACTACTACTACTACTACTACTACTACTACTACCTTTTTGCTTTCTTTTTTGAAAATCTGATGCTGACGCAGTCAGACACACTTCATGGAGGAAATCCTTTAAAAAAGGCTTGCAAACCCCCATAAAAAATCGGGTGAAATAGCAGGCTTTATTAATAGTATATGAATAACAATACAAGCTTAAACAAACAAAACAGTGCAAAATAAAATATTCTATTACCATATACCACACCCATGGCATAACTACATAGAAAAAAACTTAATAAAGAGCTGATAACATAATATAATTCAACAAAGCCATTACTATTTGCACACCGTGTAGTAGTAGGCCCAAATGGCGAGCATAGTTACCCAATAAGTGGTAAGGAGACTCATCAATAATTAGCGGTAAGTTACTGCTACTCATTGACACCATTGAGCCGATTCATAACCGGCAGGCTAAGTAGATCATATGTAGTTTAACGTAGCACACCGTATAGTATTAGGCCCAAATGGCGAGTGCAGCTTGCCAACGAGTGGCGAGGTGACTCGTCAATAAGTAACAAAAGGTCACTCATTGACGCCAGTTGGCTGATTCCTAAATACCGAGCAGGCGTAGTAGCCTTTATGTCGTATAATGCACAAAGCAAAAGTATACACACTATGACTACATAGATGGTGTTCTGGGTTCACATTCTAAATTTACTTCATTGTAAGTTTTTGCAAATTACTCTGGAACAGATACACATACAATAAACATTTACAACAGGATGCTAATTGTATATATGTAAGATGTCATACTCTGTTAACCTAATGAACTCGAAAGTCGGATCACCTAAAAAATATTGATGTATTAAATATACAGATTCCCAAGGCTAGATTATTTGTCAAAATTATCATCTCCTAAGACACTAAAATTTTAAAATAAAGTCAATTTAATAAAATAAAACACCATATATCAATATACAACAAGCAGCGAGTGTGCTAGTTTATTCAAGTTCTCCTTGTGCTATTTTTAAATATCCGTGTTCAATTGATACTAGGCCAATTTTGCACCATACATCTTTAAATCTACTTTCGTTTCCATGTTCCACTAGTCTGTAAAATTCACATTGATGCAGTTTATCAACAATGATCGAAATATAGCTTGTATGACTCTTTGGTGGTTGTTTCCTGTTTTATCTCTGGCCTCTGAACACCGATGCTTCCAAATGGCCCACACTCCTAGAGATAACAGGGTTACCAACAATTCTTTCTCCTTGCTATTAATGATTCGTCCGATAGTTGAGCAATCTTTGAACATAATTGTTTCAGCCATTAATTTCACATATTTGACTCCAAATTTAGCAAGGAGCATATTGATATATACCCAAAAGCCTGTAGCTATACAACTCTGTGTAAACAGATGGTCTACTGTTTCCTCCTCAGTATTAAATAATAAACACCGGTCTGTACTTGTTATTTTGCACATATAAGTCAGATGGCCGACCCATAGTCTTCGATGGAGTAATCGCCATGCCAGGTCCCATTGCTGGTAGACAAGGTAGAAGTTTTGTTTTCCATGCATTTTTCCAGTTCTTTGGCGTGCATCCTAAAGTGTTCCACTGCCTACCTGCAATAGGAGTCGGTCTCCATACCAGGCTCTAGATGCCATGTTGTATTTTATATGCTCTGACTTAAATACTAATGTTGGTTGCAACATATCTCTGTTGCCACGTGCTTTCGGCAATTTGACCCATTCACCAGGTATTGTATTCTTTATTCTAAGAAATAAGCGTTGGGCATCAATATGCCTCATTGATGTTGCTCTTGCTACATCCTGCATCGCATTCCATTTGCGAGATTTTGGATTAACTAAATCACATAAATATTGAATGCCATTTTTGGCCATAGAGGACAAATATAATACAGCATCATTATCACGAATCAACTCGTTGCCCCAAAGACGTTGCTCTAAGGCATCTTCCCAACAACTGGGTTGTGGCACTGATGGTGTAAATATCTTTAAAGCTTCGAGCTGTTCTTTATATACGTTTGGTATCTTCTTATGGTTAGGTGGCAGTTTATTGCACAAAAATAAACATTCTACTGGAAATGGATCTACGTACCTTTGTAGAAGTGTCCTTGCAACACTTGACCATGATGAGTTTGAAGTGAGTAACTTATTCAAGAATTTCAGTTTTACAGACGCACACTTTGCTAAAACATTAACCAAATCCAGGCTTCCATCATGCTTTTCATTGGTGAGGATTGACTGTGATACTAAATGGGCTTTGACCTCCCATAATAAGGACAAAAGTAACATGTTGATCTTTGACTCTACTGATTTGGGCATATGAACTACAGAAGCAGTATACCACAGTCCAGATAAAATTAAATTATTACAGACAAATGTCCTGCCAAATACAGTTAGGCGACGTCGTTTCCAATTTACTAATGCACACTTTAGCTTGGATAGCCTTTCTTCCCAGTTTATTAATACATCCTGTTCTCTACTAAAGTAAATACCCAAAATCTTTATGACATCATCTGACCAGTTAATATCCATAGCATTGTCAGTTCTGTCCTTCCAAGCGCCCAAACAGAATCCCTTAGATTTGTCTCTATTGACCTTAAGCCCTGATGCTTTTTGAAAATCTGATAATACTCCATTTATCATTCTAAAATCTGAATTTTTACCTGCAAACACAATCGTATTATCTGCATATTGAGATACCTTTAGTGGCCTTTCTACGCCACGTATACATATTCCTTGAAAATCATTACGTTGCCTCAATGTGGCCCCAAACGATTCCATAGCTATGACGAATAGAAGCGGAGACAATGAGCAACCATGTCTGACACCTTGTTCCAACACTACAGGTTCAGATAGATGATTATTTTCTAAATAGCAACTTGTTATATCAGTATATAAAATACTGACCCATTTAATAAATCTGGAACCAAAGCCAATATGGTCTAAAGACTTAAACAAGAAATCCCATTCAAGTCTGTCAAACGCCTTCTCGTTATCAAGTGCTATTATTGCTGCTGGGATGCAATCCTGTTCAACTAATTGAATACGGCCTCGTATAAGCAATGTGTTGGTTAATATTGTTCTTCCTGGTATGGAGCACGTTTGATCATCATCAATTACTTCGCCTAGGACTGTGCCCAGTTTTAATGTTAATGCCTGAGTAATAATCTTATAGACTACACAGAGTAGAGAGATTGGTCTGTAATTCTGTATTTTATTTCTGTCACCCTCTTGTATATAAGCCGAACATATGCTTGGGCCATCGATGGAGGGAGATGCCCTTAAAAATGCTAGCTGCTGTTTCTTCTAATACTGGACCAAATATGTGCTAGAATGTTTGATAAAATTCGACTGGAAGTCCGTCACAGCCAGGAGACTTTTCTAAATCCATACCATTGAGGGATTTTGTCAAATCATCAATTGTTAGTGATTGGTCACAACTTTTGCGACATGCATCTGGAAGTCCTTGCGTTATATTAGCTAAACTATCTCTAGTTGCAGCTTCATTACTTCCTTCAGATTTATACAATGATTTGCAAAATTTGGATACTGTTTCCATCATCTCTGCATTTGAGAACACTGATACACCATCATTAGTCTTCAGTGAGCGCATTAATTTCTCTATACCTCTTGCTTTTTCCAAGTTACAAAACTAACGTGTAGGCTTTTCACCCTCGGTGTGCATGTGTGCTCTTAACCTTATTTTGGCCCCATCAAACTGATATTGCTCTATTTCATTTAGTCTACCTTTTAATTTAACTAATAGTTCGTAATAATTATATTCTCCATTAATGTTCTTATTAATTTTACACACCGACCTCTGAAGCGCCTTTTTACACTTTCGCATTTCTTGTGCTTTCCTGATGGAATACTGCCTTGAAATATGTTTCAGGTCGGATTTAGCATCCTCCCACCAGTCTGTTATATATTCATACACACTTCTCTTTTCATCCCAATGCCTCCAACAACTTTCTACACAGTTGCGATAGCAACTATCTCGTAACAATGCTATGTTGAGTTTCTAAAATCCATCTCCTCGTTTGATCCAGTCAGCATTGTCTAATGTGATGGAAAACATATTGTGATCAGAGTAAGTTACTGGTTTTATGTTAGTCTTACACATGTAACCTTTCAATGAGCGTTCTACATAGATCCTGTCCAATCTGGATGCTTTCTTTCCATCGGTTGAAAACCAAGTAAAGTCCCTGCCCTCTGGATTTTCAATCCGATAAGTGTCTATCAAGCTTTTATATTCACAGATGTGTTTCAAAATATTATGAGATGTGTCATTAAAATTAGACCTAGCGTTTCTGTCTTTAACTTTATCTAATATGCAATTAAAGTCACCACCCATAACTAGGTTTTTAGGCGTTCTGTCTTGAATTATTGTGGAAACATCATTTAGAAATTCACGACGCAATTGATGAGAGGTTGGCGCATAAAGGCACATCAAATTTAAACTTGTGTTTAGTACATCAATTGATACACAAATCCATCCTCCATTTGTATCTGATGACGACGATATAAATCAACATAGTTGAGACAGCGGGCCAGGATAAAATGGCCACTCCTGCACTATTATCTTGTGATAAAGAATACAAAATCTGCCCTTTTGAAATATCTTTGAGAGATTCATACACTTCATTTTTTTAAATTTTGGTCTCTTGTAGAAAACCAATATTAGTTCTCTCATTTGCTAATTCTTCTAGCACATGGCGCTGCTTGAATTTGATATTTAATCCTCTACAATTGATGGTGCAGATAATCAAAATTTTTAAAATGATGTTTACAACCGCCATCATTAGATTAACTTGATTTGGTTTTTCAGCTCGTTTCTTAGACCATTTACCTAATTTTCCTGCGAATTCAATGTTTCCTAGTTCTACCACAGACAAATAGTCATATTTGGAAATATCAGAATCATGGTGCAGTAGATGATATTTCACGCCTCTCACCGTTACATACGGCACTAACACTTCACCCCCTTCTGATCGGTACATTACCATTTCATCTTTCATCTGTAAACTCTGTGTTTGAATGGACACATCTGATTCTGCAACTGACATTGTATCATCATCCATATCATTTACTTCAAACTCAGATTCTTTACGATACGCATTGCCACTTAAGTTACATTTGGCAGGAGTGTCATTTACCATATCTTCAAGCTGACTTAAATCAAGTGGGCTTAGCGGAAAATGGACTGAACTTTCCGTTTTCTGAGTCCTAAACTTATCCTGTCCTAATTTTAATTCATCTTCTAAGGAATTGTAAACTGGTTTTTCTGTAAGATCATCATCTTTCTGTGTGTCTTTTACAGCCACGTTTGGCTCCACTGCATTTTGATTATTTTCTAGACTTAAGGTTATACCCTCCTCTAATACTTGAATTTCATCAAGTGCAGTTACTTTAACAGGATTTGATAATTTGTTTGTGTAATTTTCAGTGGCATGAACCACATCAACAGCTTCCATAACGATTGCTTTAGAAGCATTTGTCTCAGTTGCATCCTTTAATGGGCGATTATCTGGACAGCGCCATTTAAAATAGTCAACTGAACCTCAGAGCAAACATTTGTTTCGATTGGGACAATCTGTTGCCAAATGGTCAGTACTTAGGCAGATCTGGCATTCTTTAATTTGCCCTCTATACCACAAGGGCACGACAAAGCTGCCATCAAGCGTAAATCTGCTTGGTAAAGAGCTATCCACTTTATCAAACCAGATGCGTCTTATACCGTTTTCTAGCACTCTGTCAAAGGGATATGTTTTCCGTTCAATCTTTTGCACTTTGCCATACTTCTTGAGTTCATTCATGATTCTGTCATCTGGAATTTCTAGTGGAACTTTCATCTTCACTAGCAACCTATCTGACTCGATTTCCTCTATGCTACAAACTTCGCCTTTTATAATAAGAACATCTTCTAGAAGCTTTTCCTTGACCCACTCATTTGACACTGTTACATTCCATATAGTTTTAGTAACATTGATAAGCCCCTGCAAAGCAGCAGGTCTCACGCCAACGACGTCCTTTAACCCATGATACACGTCGAAAGCCGTGACACCCCACCCCTTAGTTGTTATTGTAAGGCTTAGGGTACGCGTATAGGTTGCCATGGTGTTTTATAAAAAGAGGAAACCCATACTACTACAATATATAATACAAATATATAACACCAAGACGTCGGGGAAAGAGCTAAGCACTAAAAAAATAGTGCCCCCTTTTGAAACCCTGACGTCTACCAACAAATAAACGAATAGAGAGTACACTCAATATACGAATAGAGAGTAAACTCGTATATTTGTTAGCGTGAACCTCTTATTAAGTGGTTTACTAACACCTAACCGATTAAAGTGGTTTCCTAATGCATACTAACATATTACAGTCATATATTTGTTAGTCTGTTCGAGTTGACTGATAGCTATC